>JBAMAV010000506.1:0-245196 GCA_037043315.1 Amiota communis
ACGGTTGTTTGCCAACACTGTTACACAAGCATTGCACACACTATACAACCGATAACTTATCATGAATATGTCGATTGATCGATTTATTTAAGTCAGACCAAATTAAATTTAAATTTAAATTAACCCAATTGTTTCGAAATGAATTATTAATTAAAATTAATGTTCTTAAATAAACAATAGTTTTACTATATTTTATATCGCTTGACCCGAGAGGGTACTCTGGATCTTGAGGTGTTTTAATAATCTTCTATTTTTGAGAACTTAACAAACTTTTATTCTATTTAAAAGTCTCATTATTATAAAAAAAATTACTTAGCATAGTTGTATTATGGCTGCTGTAGAATAAAAGATTCTTCCAGTGAGTAGATTTTTGTTTTTTTGAAATCTATTATTATAATATTATTAAAGCATAGGTTGCATAGATTAATGACTTTGTGGCGATTATATGATATGCACTGACAGAAGTAAGTGAGTACAGTTATTGGGTTGCCATATAGTAAAAAGTGAGGACAGTTTTTCTAGTTGAAAATGAAATTTCTGGAAGATAAAAAAATAAAATTATTATTCTCAGGGAAGCTGCAAACAAAAAGCAGATATACATATTAATTCAATCCCACCAATTTTAAACTTTTAGAAGATCGAAAGGCAACAGGCTCAAGCACGTTTGAGGGAAGCTGCTAACAATGCCCTTTTGGATGGCGATGGTTCCAAGCCATTGAAATTCCTTCATTAAATTTACATGCGACAGATAATTTCGTTTAAGAAGCCAAGCTAGCTGTCTAGCAAATTAAGTTAACACACATGGTCAGAGACGCATTCAACAACTTAATTTTATGTGAGTTAAAATATCACCACATACATATGTTCACATTTAAAATAAATAAATACGAATATATGAACAATATGTAAACAAACCTTATTTAGTACTTAACATATAATTAACTAAAACGAAAAAATTTGGACTGATCGTGTAAAACAAGCATTTTGGCAGTCTTTTTCTATTACTGAAATGATAACATGCATTGAAACTCAACTGACCACCCAAAAGGCCCTTTGAATAAATTGATTAATAGATATTTTTATCAATTAATTATCGGTTGGATAGTGTGCAATGCTTTTGTAACAGTGTTGGCAAACAACGGTCCTCTTTGGGTGACGCTCCCCACACACTCACTCTTATGAGGTGACAATCATAACGTTTTTCATTTCTCAGTCTGTGTAAAGCAATTTACAGACGCTAACAATCAGCTTAGATTTTTCAATCTTAAATTTGCTCGGAAGTTTGTTTAATTTTTAATATCTTACTGCGCTATATAGTTTTTTTAATTTTCTATATCAAATCGGTGTTTTATAGTGCTACATTAAGAGAAACAACGCGCTACACAAATTCACGCGATCATTAAATTTCTGGGTGCGGAACAAATAGCGAAAAAACTATAACAACAATGGCAAAACCACTGGCATGGGAGGAGTCAGAAGAATGTATGCTACGATGCTTGGCCAACCACTACACTCCCATATTTTCACTGGTTGGCAACGGCGCTGAAGTGAAGAAAATGAAAGCCGATGCATGGAGAGATATTCAGGGTAAAATGCACGAATGCGCTTATCATCGCAGTATTAAGAGCCTGCAAATGAAATGGTACCATTTAAAAAGTAAGTATTCTTGTGTATTTTTTCTAAAAGAACCACATTTATCTAGCTCTTTCTTTTCTAAATATCCAACTCAAGAGATGCCATTCGAACCATTGGGCACAGATGATGAAGATGATGAAGAAGAAGTGGCTGGGGCAGGGACTGAGGGGGAGGCATAGGGTGGAGCAATGGCATTTGGTGGAGCAGAAGGTGGCACAGAGGGTGGAGCAGAGGTTGGAGCAGAAGGTGGAGGAGTGGCATTTGGTGGAGCAGTCGGAGTGGGCGGAGTTGAGGACGGAGCAGATAATCTGAGTCATACCGAGGATTCTTAATTTTTCTGTATGTTTGCTTAATTCTTATAAGTATTTATAAGTATGTTATACATAAAGGAAACATTAAAGCCTTTTGAACTACAATACGTGTTTTTAAGATTATCTCACTGCAGTGTATTCCAAAGTAATTGGTACTTCACATGGTCGCACTTATCAATATCAACGTTTTGTGCAATGTGTCAACAAATTGGTTTCCAACAAGCGTGCTAGTCATCTAGTCCATTCTTGCTATGCATGTCCTATATTGGTGCTTCGCATTGCGTTGCGTTTCGCTGAGTTTCATTATGTTGCTTTGCTGAGCAAATGTTGTCCTAACAAGTTGTTCCGCTGTCGTCATCACCATCACTAGTACTCAGCGCTTAGTTGCAGCGTAGGACTCGCGACCGCTTGCTTTATTTGCATTTATTACACAAGTTTAGTTTTTGCGAAGAAAGGGACGACGCAGATTTATTGTCCACTATCCGCAGATGCTCTCGTTTTTCGAGGCTACACAACATCCATGAACTATATCATTGGAATAAGGTTTCACCCAATCCTCCGTGGGTTTTAGATCAATCTTCTTTAAGCACATCTCTTAATCGCTTCCCGAAATCTTACACTTTAAGCTCAGTTTTCCGTCATTTGCTGGCGGAGGAAACAGCTAACCTACGGCTGATAAATGGGAACTGGTTGTTTACTGACGGCTCCAAAATGGATGCAAGTACCTCTTATCATGGTATCCAAAAGATTGCAGCCGAAGCAGTTGCGATACTAAAAGCCATCGACATAGCGCAATCAAATAGAGGAAAAGAAATAATCTGCCCGGATAGCCTCTTTACTGTTTTAGGAGTTCAAAATATATAATTACAACAACAACAACCTTATTTGCGAACTCCGCAATCTCTTCATTAAATACCAAACAAAATACAATCACCATTAAGACCACACCTGAATACGAATCAGAGCTCACTACACCCATTATGATAGTCGATGACTTTTGTGTTAATGGCACACAAGATTGCTCATTGCCGGACTTCATGTTAAGTAAGTACAATTTATCCCATATCGAAATTACTTGAGCTATATTAGGCAATAGCCGTTCTGATTTAACCTTTACAAGAAATCTCGATGAATCATGTATGCCATTTGTATTTTTCTTATCACCAATTACACTGTGTTACAAAAAAAAAAAAAATGAAAAAACTTTTTATCAGACCTAGTGGAGGTTATTGGTCATAAAAAACTAAAAACAATGGTATATATTAAATCTCTGATACACCCTCAAAATCTTGTTTTAGAGCCCAAAAACCGTTTTTAAGAGGTTCCTGTACATATTTCCTTATAACTTGGCCATTTTTTATCGGATTTCAAATTTTTTGCTGCAGATAGAGAGAGATAGCTAGAGGGAGATAGCTAGAATAAGAATAAAAAAGGAAAGAAAACTGTCATATGCAATTATAAAAAGTACAATAAATCAAGTAATTTTTAACCGATTCTATTCAAACAGGGTTCATTTAAAGCTTAAATGACTAAACTTTCGATGTACGTTAAGAAAAAATATAATTTAGAAAAGATAAGGGGTACAAATTAGACTTAAATTTGCAAAATCGATGGAAAAATCAAAATTTTGGAAAGTTTTTGGTCTGTATCTTCATGAATTTAAATGATAACAAAATACATGATACATGGTTGTAAAGGGCTACATATCAACTTCTAAATACAAAAATTTGAAATCCGATAAAAAATGTCCAAGTTATAAGGTAATATGTACAGGAACCTCTTAAAAACGGTTTTTGGGCTCTAAAACAAGATTTTGAGGGTGTATCAGAGATTTAATATATACCATTGTTTTTAGTTTTTTATGACCAATAACCTCCACTTGGTCTGATAAGAAGTTTTTTTTTCGCTGTGACACAGTGTTATTAATAAAATTATTACAGGGTTTTCCAATAAGAGGTATTATTTTGATATGCAAAGAAAATGACATTTTTTGAGACAAATGATCGGAGGTTTATTTAATTATAAAGAGGAAGGTATGCCGGTAATAATGGAAAACACGTTGCCAAAATGGAAATGGGCCTTATCAGAAAAGATGATTTTTCGATTGGAATTCCGGCTCATTTCTATGCATTTCAAGGATCCAATCAGCAAAGATACGACGTTGTTGATGATCGGCCGGCTTAAGTTCTTGTGTTAATGCCCAATTCCAAAGAACGATGAGGAATGGACAAATCTGGGTTTTCTTCAACACTTTGGGCTACAGCAGCAATATTCTCAGTTGTTTTTGAGCGACGTGCACGGGTTTTATTCTTCACATCACTAACTTGTCTCAACAGCTCGAATTTTCCCACCAATTTCTGTATTGCTGTCCGACAAGGTGCTTCACGACTACCCAAAAATGTTTTAGTTTTACGAACCGTCTTTGCCAAATTTTCACCATTTTTATGGTGAATTTTAAAAATTTCAATGCGTTGTTGAAGCGTGTATCGTTCTATTTTTATTAATGGCGTAGTTTCTACTTGACAAATGTCAAAAAAAAGTGACATCTATCGAAATAGCGGTCTATTCAAAATAACACCTCTCATTTACAGTAATTATTTCGTTACTTAATCCTGAGCCTGACGAAAAGAAATTAAGCCATCAAAAATAAAACATGAAAATCCGAAGGACTTTTTAGTTAATAAATGATTATAACACACATAGACGTATCCACGCAAAACAGACGCCCACACCCATTTTTTTTCATTTGCTATTGTAGTTTATTGTTATTATTACTTTGCGCATAATGACTTAATGAAAGCATCTCTTTCATCATATATCCTTATGAAAAGGATAGAAATAATTACATATATAGAGAGTTGTTCTCTCACGGGCGGCAACTTTTTCCTGTTCCTAAGAACATTGCCAACATTGGTTGTTGAATATGGATCAGACACCAATAGTGTTCAAACTTGATTTCGATAAGACGCAGGACAAAAGAGTTTTTCTCATAAGAACATTAATTTGAATTTCGGCTTACATAGGAGGTAGCACCAAAGGAGCAGCGTCTGGTGAAAAGAGACCTTTGTGCAAAAACTGAAAGACTAGTTGGCATACATACAGAAGGGCAGACGAACATGGTTAAATCAACTCGTCTCATTGAGCTTATCAGAAATGAATGTATATACTAAAGAACTGCACAAATGGTGCTATTCAGTACACCTCACTTCTGTCCAGTAGTGCCAAGCATTATATTTCAGTGTAGCATTGACATTAACAAGCACACCGAGTGCACTAGAACATATTCCAATTTAATTTTTTATATTTTATTTTTTTTTGTTTTTATTCTCGTATATTGTGTTCGTTATAGGCTAATTAGAATAAGGTGAAAGGAAATTTTTAGTAAATCCACCGTGAAAGAGCGAAATATTGACTTTTTGTATTATTATTATTTAGAAAAAATTGGAAAATGAATTACGAAAAGTGTCATAAAATGTATGACGTGCAAGGAGAAAAAGAGGAAGAATGAAAGAATGAAATAGTCAAAGTACATATAAGTTAAGGGTTTTTTTTTTTTTTTTTTGTTTTGTATCGGAAGTGAAGCATCGAAAACCTACCCGGTCTCCAACCGGAGTGCGGGACTTTAACCCGTAAACACTCCCGTCCCTCGTCCTATCGTCCTCCCGAAACTGTCATTATATTTTACGTCGGGAGGAAGGTGGAGCATTGCTGCTCAAAAGTCAATCGGTCCTAGTTTAGTAGGTCATCTATTGTGTTGTGTTGTTGTCGTACGTGGGTCGTGGCTACTCGTCAGTATTCTACGATCCCCCGTCCGGCACTCTCTGCAACGTCTGCATATTTCGCCTAGCCCTCTCTAGACGACGTAGCTCTAGCTGAATAGCTGTCACACACTCACAGATCCGGTCCCAGTTGGCCGGATTTGCTAACATGAACTGTAATGCGTTTGCTGGCTCCTGCGGATATCCTTCTGGAACAGGAAACCGATCACATTGGAACATAACGTGCTCAGCGTCCTCCGGTTCGTCACACAGTGGGCACCTTGGTGTGTTGTCGTGCCCAAACCTGTATAGGTACCACCTGTATCCACCATGTCCAGACAAGAACTGGGTTAAATGGTTGTTGGTTTCCCCGCTCTTCCTGCTCAGCCATTTTTCAATGTCCGGGATGAGCCTGAAAGTCCATCTACCATTCTCAGCGTTCTGCCATCTCCGCTGCCAAAGCAATATTGAGGCTTGCCGCTCACGCCTTCTAGCGTCGTTGTCTGGACGCCCATGACACGTCTCATAGAGTCTGCGCATTTCATATGTCTATAGAAATCATAGCCGCTAGTACCAATGCCGCATCATCTGAGTTTGTTCGAAAACCCGATACAGTTCTCAGCGCTGCCAGCCTATATATAGTCGAAAGGATTTTCGAGTAGGTAGTAGCTCTCAGCGACTCCGCCCAAACGGGGGCAGCGTACAGCATGACGGATGTCACCACCCTTGACAATATCCGGCGCTTGTCCGCCTTAGGGCCACTGATATTTGGCAGCATCCATGATAAGGCATTCTGGACCCTCGCAGCTTTATTCTACACGTACAGCAGGTGCTCTTTGTACGATAGCCTGCTATCCAACATAACACCTAGGTACCTTATAGCCCTCTTGGACCGTACCTCGTGATCGCCAACTCGTACGGAGCAGAACTCTATACGCTTCCTACTGGTGATCAGAACCAACTCCGTCTTCTGCTCTGCTAAGGACAGTTTCGAAGACCTAAGCCATGCAGTAACCGCGAGAATAGCGGAGTTTGCCGATTGCTCTATATTCCTTATCTCCTTGCCCGTTACTATCAGACACAGATCATCCGCAAAACCTACCGAAGTGCAGTTTTCAGGAAGCTGCAACCGCAGGACCTGGTCATACATAAGGTTCCATAGGAGCGGGCCCAGCACCGAACCCTGAGGAACCCCCGCAGTAACTCTGTAGGTTTTATTTCCATCTTCGCTATCATAGTGCAAGTATCTCTCTGACAAGTACATAAGTTCAGGTGTATATGTGAGTGTGTGTATGGTCGTGTGCCTGTGAAGAATTGCAAGGAGTGGGGTGGGGGGTGTTTGGATAAGAGAAGAATGAAATTGTCAAAGCAGACATAACTTAGATGTATGTGTGAATATGTGCATGGGGAAGCATCGAATGCCTTTGAAGATGAGCAAAGGGGGGTAGAGGATAAAATGAAATAGTCAAGGCAGACATAAGTCGTTGACAAATTTCGTAAAGACAGTTCATTTTTCTTTTATTTTTAGGGTTAAATAAATGTGTAATATTTTAATAAATACTTAATAATTTAGTGAATATTTCTTTTTTTAATAAATATTCAATATTTTAGCATTCTCAATATTTTAACAGATATTTAATAAACATATAAAGGTGCTTCATGAACTCACAAATCAAATATGAAGCTTGCAATGCTTGCACTCTCTGTCTGCTCCGTAAACATCATAATTTTCATTGAATATTTTATGTATGCACTTGTTATTATTATTTAGAAAATAAAATGTGAGTGAAACTCATAACAGTATAACAGAAAAAGAATATACAAAACGTACGTGTGTGCGTGGCGCTATAAATTTTCTCTGTATGTCTGCTCTATTAACAAAACTATTTGGATTATTTGATAGATTATCTCTAGCCAATAAGATGTACAATAAGATTTTGAGTTCTTTTATTTATCACTACAAAAAAATATCAATGTGTTTCCAGTTTTTTTTTTTTTTTTTTTGAGAGCCAATATTTTAATTTAATTACAAATTACATACATTCTTACATATTACTATTAAAATCAACCTTTCATCCCATACTGCAATTATCATCTACTCTTCATGAGGACATCAACATATTTATCGTCGTGGTCATTATCATAATTCTTTTCATAATCATCATCCTTTTAAAAACTTCAGCATTCTCCTCCTAGTTTTCCGACAATTCGTCAGCTTCCTCGAAGAGAAAATTATTATAATCTTCCTCGTCCATGTAATCATCAAACTCTTCCAAACCAAAGTCTTCTACCTGCTCACTATCATTCACTTCGGCGACACCAACAATTGGAGTAGTTATACGAGTATTCTCTTTTTGATTACTTGAATCCTTATTATCCACACCGTTATTTCCGTCGTTGTTATGGTGATGTTGGAAAATATGCCAACCTTCTTCAGAACTATCAAGAGTACTTATAGAATCTGAATCACCATCTTCCTCGCGACTTGGTAATAGCTCCTGTGGTTCCGGTTCCAGTTCCGGTTCTGGTTGTGTCTACAACGGTTCAATAACAACCTCAACAAACTGACCACAAGATGCAATACGCATAGCATGAGTTCTGTCAGCTGATCTTTTCATATGGGCATCAAGTCTACATAAGAACACATAAAAACGCTTCTTGGTCAATTGCAAATCCCTAGTGAAATAGAGCTTATGGGAAGGGCTCAATCGTACAGCACTCAGATCATGTTGGATCATATTAAGTTGCTGAACAAGCATCAAAATTTTCTTGTGATTCTGTAAATTAAACATTCTCATTAATAAACTGATATACAATAGTACAAAAAAGGAATGATCATGAAATTATGTACCTCAGTGTATTCCGACTCCAATAATTCATATATGGAGATCACCTTGAAAAAGGTGTAAATTTCTTTTGCTTTCGATTGAATTGGTAAAAACCTTTGAAACTCCTTCTTAAGTATCTGCAAAGCAATAAAAATATTTGCATTAAATTCTATTCTAAGTGTGTATAACCAGTAATCAGGACTTACGGCTTTGGCATCACTATATCTTGATGTAAGCCTTACATCAAACCGCGTAGCCAAATCTCTAATCACATCAACTGGTTCAGGTGAGAATCGTCGATATAATTTTTTGAGAGTTCTTATAACAATCCAGAAGTAATCAAGTGCAGTGTAATATTGTGTTGGTACTGGTACGTAGTTTTCTTGTAGCCATTCACTTTACCAATTATGAAAAAATTTGTTGCACAAGTATGAGAAAGACTTCTGTTGTTCTCGTTGAGTAACCATTAGTATAATATGATTCAATGCGCCCATGGTATTGATAATAATGATGTCATCTCCTACATCACGATATAAATACAATTTGTTTGCATCTTTGTCATCTAGCATTGGCAAACCTGCGTTATTGGATTCAGTGGGTTTTATTTTATTGTATATCAATGCGTTGCTCTTCATTTGGAAAGAATTATTTGTAGTCAATATCTGCACAACATTGTGACTGTTTGTCATCTGAAAAGGTTTCTGATAAGGAATTCATCAAGTGAGCATGAGTGAGAATATCACTATATTAGTATGTACATATATATTTAAGAACTAAAGAAAATACTAAAATCAAAGTTAAGATTGATTATGCATCTGCGGTGCAGAACATAAGCAATAAACTTGACAAATCTTACATAAGTTTATCCCTTTTTTACTAACCATACACTTGAAAGAAACAATAGCAGCTTCTTAGTAGTTCTCATCAGATGAACTCAATGCTGTTCTACTGGGGTGCGGGATACAAAAAATTTTGTTTTGCATAGAAAAGAATGAGAGAATGAAAAGCTAGCGATGTTAGAGAGCGACGAGGTTAGTAAGTTGATCACTTACTTCGCTTAGCGATTTTGAGCACAAAAGAGACAACGTAAACTGAAAAGATCGACAAACTTACCGGAGTTTTTATATTTTATTATATGGAGTGCATGAATTAACTTATAAGTTAGTGATTCTTAAACCAAATGCCTCGCGATTACACATTTCCTCTTTCTTTACAACAATGTAAAGGGCTTTAAGTGACTTGTCAACATTTTAAGTTGTTAAAAATGTACCACGACAAAGAAGGTTGAGAATCACTGATTCAAGCCTTTGTTATATTGTTCTAATTGTCCAGGTTAAATTTATTGACTGCTTTTCCCTCACTCCTGCAATGTGTAAATTATTTAATAATTCCGTTTGAAAATCGCAAAAATGTAATCATAAAGTGACAAATTGAACTTTTCCGCATATCCACAGTTCCTACATTAATTTAATCTTTTTGAGTTATATTATATTAGTTATATTATATATATTTCTTTCCCTATTACACTTTTGATCATCAATAAATATGTGCATTGATTTAATCTTATTCTACCTGTCGAATAAATCTGTTACCTGAGGGACTGACTGTAAAATAAATATTAATTTAAAAATTAACTGACCAATTCAAACATTTTAAAAATTCACATTTAATTGACAATCTGGCAACGCAACTGTTTGAGTACTTGCAATAACAAAACAGAAATTGTGCAAAGCATAAATAAGAGAGGAAACATAAACAAATATCAATAACACATGATAAGAAATCGTAAGTTTTCGTTTTCATTTTAATTAAAATTATATTATCTTAATTAATTATAAAAGGCAACTACTGCCAATAAAACAGCAAAATAGTTTAAAAATCATGATAAATAGTACTTTTAAAATATCTCAGTCATGAAGAAGTAATAAGAGACATTTATCTGGAAAGGATGGAAGCCGGTATTCAAACCAACTCTCTAATGCCATATTAGAGGCCCATTGTAATGGGCAGGTTCACCAACATTTGTAATTTGAATAACATGTTCATCAATTTGGAAACGATCCTTCATTTTCAATGTGGTAACTTATTCTTTAGTTTCCTTACGCCATGCAAGTAATAAAATCAAGCAACTTAGTTGTGAATGCATTTTCAAGGCACAAAGATTGGAGAAGCAAATCATTTGGTTATTTTAACTCAACTAGGAGGAACTTTACTTGCAAAAGTAATAACATAATATGATGACACGCCATTGATGAAACAGCATCGATGGATCTACTAGAAGAGTAATTTCGATAAAGATACTCTTTTTAATTATTGCGATTGGAATTTTTACCAAACTTTATTTGTCACAGATAATAGCGGCAGACTCTGCATGATACCAAAATATTATGGATCATAAAAACACACAATACCGCGATGTCCAGGAACAATGATGACATTGAAAGACTTTTATCCGTGAACTGACTGTGGGAGTGTGATTAGCCTGGCAGCTGTTTCCAATATAAGATTAACGATTTACTAATGCACACCATTTAAACAACTTGATTTAAAGTTGCTTACTGCCTTGGATGTGATTAACTAACGTTCAATTCATTTGACTATGAACCATTTCAACCTAGTTTACATGTTGAAGCATATAAAGATTCAAGAATTAAAAATCTTCGTGCGATTATAGAACTAATGACAATTGCCTATAGTTAGGCATTATTTTGAAGATAAGTTTCCAATTCCTGAAACTTCTTGGTAAATGTGTGTGCATACTTTGGTTAAAATCAAAGAAAGATTGGAATCTTTTTCGTAGATCATATGATACATGCCTATATCACAACGAAGTCCACCGTTTGAGTAGAATAACTTGGTGAAAATTGTCCTTCATATTTAAGAAAATCGGAATATACTTTGCTTAGAAGAACAGAACATTTGTAACTTAACTTAAAGTGTAAATCTGCATTCACTGTAAAAAAGTGACGTTTTTACGTATTTAAATGAAGAAGATTAAGTTGAGAAATCATATAATTGATTGACTCTTTGCATAAGATGTGTGTCCATTCACAACAGAATGAAAGTTAATGTTCTGCATGGAGAGTTTTAAGAATTTATAAATTTAAATATTCTATATACTATATTTTTTTTGTTCATTAAATTAATGAAAGATATAATAGAAAACAAAGTAAATGACAACAACGATGAACTGTTAATGTGAGCAGAACAAGTGAATGAAGTAACAAGAAGTATATCGAATTTTTGAATACGCTACATGCAATCAGGTTTATCAGTATAAGATTTATATGTTATTTCTTATCAAAAGAAAATTTATATGAAAGGCTGAGCTAAAATTATATATGTATATACATATATGTACCGCAGAAACTTGGTGCTTAGACCTACTCATATATACTGCATCTTTTAAACATATGTCAATACAAAGTCTTGTAGATAAAGAACATACAGTTGGGTATGTGAAGATCGATTTTTCAACATACACTTATTAAAACCAGACAGTTAATGGATTAACGGTTGTTCTCTTCAATATGTAACTAGCTTCATGAAAAGAACTAATGTATTCACTTCAAGTGAAGAAGGGTATATAAAACGGTAAAACTTTTTGTTTTTCTTTTATCCATGTTTCTTATGCACAATCAACAATCAGTAGATACTGTCATTGCACGGCATAACCACTTGCTACGATTAAGGCTATTGACCTGAGTTGTGCAATATTTTTTTTATTTCTTTTGCGACTTTTATAATTAATTTTGAAATGACAGATTAACATAATTGATACTTGCTTCTTTATTTGAATTTGTGCTTAAGTCTTAAAAAAAAGCCTGAATTTTTGTTTATAATTTTACTCTAAAAACAACTAATTAGTTTGTTTCATCTATGCAAATTACAATAATAATATTTTTTTGAGTAAATTAACAACTGAATACATAACCGGTATTCCTTTAATCTATAATATACATCAAAGTATCATACATTTAAGATCGATTAGATGTGATTATAAGCTCCCATTCGCTTGTATGTAAGTACTCTTATAGAAAATTTATTGCTAGGTTATTTCAATAATTGCTCATTTCTTTCGTTTCAGCACTACTTCTTCTCGTCTCGGGATTGCCTAATATAGTTTACAATAGCTTGAAAATTATATAAATGGTGCAAAGTTGTGACTAAAACTAAAATAACTTAGATTGATTTAAATCTAAATAAATTTAACAAAACTTAATCCATTGAAAATGGAGAAGGAGAACCGGATTCAGTTAAGCTCACGCACTGGTAAATTTAGTGAATATTTTTGTCTAAAGATTAAATTTAAAAGAAATTTATAACAGCTTTCAAGAAATATAAGACCCGAAAGGAAAAAACAGCGGCCAAGAAGATAGAAGTCATCTCGGACATAAAGGAAGACATAATCCATCGACTTTTCTATAAATTTAGAAAAAATATTCCAACGCAAATAATTCCAATTAGTACTCGTGGACTTGGTTTCATCATTCGCGAATTAGCTTTTAGATTACATGTCCAGGCAGTTCTTCCACGGAAAGACACTATTTATCAATTAACCAATGCATTGTACCGCATTTCATTGCTTCAACTTGATCTAAAGCTGGCATCTGCCTTGGAGGAAGTGTCTCCAAGCAATTTGTGCAACGTAACATTTGTGGAGACTAAAATTTCAGCATCATTTGTTCCTGCTATAAAAAGCATAAACATTGGATTTTCTCCGATCTTCGATTATATAAATTCTATTGGTGTTCATAAAACAAATGATTGTATTTATATACCGCGACTTCCTCGTTTAAATGACGCAACACCATGCAGTCCATATTTTGTGAATTTCGAAAATCTACGTATGGTTGTAGAACTCATGTCAGATTCAAAATTCGACCCTGGAAAACGGCAGCATTTTTATTATCATTGTCCAATTCCTGGAGCTCGTTGGATACTTCCAGACTCGCCAATTCTTTTAAATGCAGATGATATTATGCCAAAAGGTTATGGATTGCAGCATATAGAAAATGATATAAATGTCATAGTTAATTGTGCCAATTACATTGATAGATTTTATCCAAATCTTATTGATACGGAAGGTATCAATTGGCAGAAACCCGGATCTATAACACAAAGTGTATTTAGCAATCCTCTAGCGCTTCGATGTCCTTCATATGATAAAAAAAAATTGCAACATATTGTTGGTACTCCTAACATGTTTTGGGCAACTGAAAATATTTCTAACAATGAATTATACAAAGGTATTTTTTACTTATTGGGTGAGGATGCTTCACTAAGGTTAAAAAATCCTGAATGTGTTTACTTTAGAGATAGAAACACTGCAAAGGCCAGCAAATGGATTGATTATACAATAATGGCTTCAAATCAGATTAAAGATTATATAATATAGATTAAGTGTGACAACAAGGACATTGACGCTGACCATTGTCAGCCGAATAAAATATGTATTAAGATAATGGACAAAGTTGATATTGCCAATTGTCATTTTAAATAAATATTTTTTAGATTTTAGTTTTCATTTATTTTCTTATTATCAATAAGTTTGTTTGGGTGTTTGCAAACAGGGGATTACATGTGGTTGTGTATCGTACATAATCAAAAGATTAAACAACATCGGCTAGGGCAACAGAACAAGTGACAATAAAATACCAAAGAATCAAAACAAAATAAAAAATGATACACACAAGACACACATACACTTTAATATTGTAGTATTTTAGTACCATATACATATGTGAAGAGGCAAAAGTTGAAAGCACGAAAAGTTGCTCCACTTGGACAGGCATCAAGACTCTTGTAACTGGTTAAGGATAGTAGTAGAAGGTCGGTCATCTTTACCATATAGAAGCGAAAAGTATGCGGAAGAATAGAGAGACCAACAAAGGGATAAACACTAAACAGTATCTAGGAATTGGACAAAGTGATGCAGCGCAATAAAATGTGAAACAATATAAGGACTAAGTTCCAAACGAATCAGCAGGGAGTGCTTGTCACATATACAAACATGAATGTGAATGCATTTATGTCCTGTCCATTCAGTCACATATACACGCACTCATATAGTTACTTACGCACATACATAAATTCATGCATATATGAATTGCATGCAGTGTTGCAGCCACTTTCCGTTTGCAATGAAATTCGCTGCCAAATGTTGCATTTATTTTGTGAGTTTCCGTTCCGTTTCGGCGTCGACAATGACGACGAATGACAAGAATGAAAAGGACGAGGAAGTATGACGGAAAAGGGTACCACTACAATGTAAACGCCAAGCGCCACATGCTGCCATATACACGCACACTGATACACATATTTTATTGTAAGATAAGGATAGGGTAAAGAGAGTGAACCGGGTAAGTGAATGAGACGCACGCATGGCCAATCTTATGGCAGGAAACAGATGCCCCGCAGTAGCAGTTACATTTCATAAACTTCGCAACAAAATAAATAAAAATGGCATATAAAAAAAGGAGAGAGATGAGTGTATAGTGTGTGTGTGTGTGTGTATGTACTGCAACAAAAACAAATAACATAATATTGTCGCACAGTGGTCTAAAACTGAACCAAAGACAAAAACATAAAATTTTCTGTATGATTTCAAACTGAATCTATGTACTAAGAAGAAAAACCGAACTGAACAGCAAAAATCAAACAAATGGAAAAAATTTTAGTCAAAACTTTGTTCTCGTATAAATCGATGAAATGCCAACCAACATGCACCACCATGTGATATGATATGAGTGAATGTGTAAAACAAAAGAATCGAATAAGAACTCTTAAAAAATCGAAGCATACTTTTGTGCGCAAACGAATTTATTGCTTTTGGCGCGTTACGAAATAGTAAAGTTGAAATAGTCGTTCGTTATTTCGACGACGCCACGCTTTCTGCTCAATGTGAATGAAGCGACCATTGACACACTCAACTACAACAATAATATTATTGTAAAAGGAAAAAGTAAATAAAATAAAAAATAACTAAACGTCAATATGCAATTGTCTTGGGTGGCACATGACACGTGTTTCCATGTGAATTTATTTACATGCACAGGGTGCATCATCAAGTTTCAATACTTTAAGTAAAATGGTAAATATTCAAGTAATCACAAAAATCAATTTTTAAATGTACCAATTGCTGGCGACATAACTCGAACACATAACGAAATGCTAAAAATATCGAAAAGATAAATAAATGACCGCCTTCCAAATCTAATCTCATAGGAAGAGGTCTGTGCCGTGTTCAGAGCATGAACATTATTTAGTTGGGTTTAATCACCACGAATTCTATCCCATCAATCCCCACTCGACTTTAGTTGGCACTTGGTATTCAAAAAAGTCAACTGCTCATTTAACATGATTATTTTAGACTTTGTGACACACGTAACCTTGATTTCCTTTAGTGTTGTATTTGAGTTATTAAATATGGCAAAGTTTATTAAAAGAAACTTTAGATTTTAAATTCATGTCGAGAGCAGTTACAACAGGTGATCACTCTAAATCTCCCACCCTTGGATAGAAGCTGATTATGAAAGAATATCTTCTTTAGAATTTTCATTATTATGTCGCAATGAGGATCGGAATTCCATCCATATTTAGCTTGATATAGGTTAGTAAATAATACTCAATACCAATGCCAGCATTACTTAGCATTATTTACTTAAAATTAAAGAAAATATTTTTTTGCCCTTGTGATAATTAAATATTTTATAATATTTTAATATTTAATTGATTTGTAATTTAGTTATTTTAGTTATTTAGAAAATATTTGCCGAAATTCTTTATGAGCAAGCATAGTAAATATTTCTCATTTGAAATGTCATTTTGCCTACACAGGAGTACTTTCAAAAGTCAATTATACAATATTTAAAACACCAGCCGAAAGCCTTTGTAGCCGACAGTGTATAAATAAATAAATA
Organism: Amiota communis; assembly: GCA_037043315.1. Classification (NCBI taxonomy): domain Eukaryota; kingdom Metazoa; phylum Arthropoda; class Insecta; order Diptera; family Drosophilidae; genus Amiota; species Amiota communis. Next base: position 16,455 of record JBAMAV010000506.1, read on the forward strand.
AACAATATTTAAAATATTAAATAATTTATAAATAAAGATTATTACAAAACGTAAATGGGTTTGTTTTAATATGGGGTCTTCTCAGTAATTATGACTATGTAATCGATGCATTCGGAAACTGAAATTCGTTCTATTTCTGATCATGGTAGTTTTGCCGGCATACCGAATCAGAGGAGAGGTGCATCCGTTTCAAAGAGCTGGAGTTGACTTTGCGGACCCAATGCAGATACATTTTAATGGGCGTGGACGGCGACTAATCAAGGTGTTTCTGTGCCTGTTTATCTGTGTAGTCAGTAAAGCTGTTCATCTGGAGTTAGTGATGAACTTAAGCACGGATGCTTTCCTGGTTACGTTCAAACGATTTTTTGCGCGAAGAGAAATCTTTTGCGACAACGCCACGAATTTGTAGGAGCACGCCGAGAAATACGAGAGATGTCAATGAAGCTACATAAGGATCCGGCTAGAAAGAGGCTTTTCGACGATTGTGGTTCCTTAGGTGTAGAGTTCAAATTTATACCTCTAAGATCCCCACATTTCTGGGGACTATGGGAGTGTGCGATTAAGGTAGTAAAGACGCTGTTGGCAAACCAGGTTAACGGGATGGAATTAAACTTTAAATAAATGTCGACAGTGGTGGCGCAAGTAGAGGTAAAAATGAACTCTCCTCCAATCTGCCCTTTCACCAATGATGCAAATGATTTGCAAACATTAACCCAGGTCATTTTCTCTTAACTCCCTACCAGAGGGCTACAGTGACGACATCTTAAGACGTCCATGGTGAATCGATATAAGCAAGTCATTGCCGTGCAGCAAGAAGTATGGCGGCGGTGGTCAAAAGAATACTTGACCCTACTTCAACAGCGCCAAAAATGGACTAAGGTATACAACAACATTGTAATAGGTACACTGGTCCTACTGGAGGATGAGAACGCCCCGCCAAATAAATTGTGCCTAGGACGTGTAATGGAAGTGATCCCTGAAACCCTCTAACGAACTCGTTAGAGTAGTTACAGTGAAGACAAAGTGTGGTGTATTGAAGCGCTGCATACACAAGATATGCCCGCTACCTCTGGAGTCGAATGGGACTTAAGTTGGTTGGAAGGAGCTTCCAAGGCGGAGAGTATGTTGGAACTGAACTGTTAAAAGAATAGAGCTTTAATTTTACATATTTACTTATCTTTGAAGTCTTTTAACTTTTCTTATCTTCATATCTTATTCGGTTAATTGTTTTCTTTAATTCTCTTAAGATATCTTTAGTCATTTGAAATTATCTTATGTTAGGTTAAGCTCTGTATGAAATGCATTATGAATTAGTTAGTGAAGTAAGAATGAAAGAAATAAAAAACAGAAGCAATTCAAGAAGGTAGACGTGTTTTTGTATTTCTCCCCCACCTGAAGAACTAATTCAACAAGACGACTTCACTGAGGGCCGACTGCCGGAACTTCCCCAGGAAGAACTCAACAATAACGAAACTAATAACGAGAATCGATTGGTTAACTATGTAAATGCTTTGACTTGAATTCAATTAATTCAAATTAACTAATAATTTTGAGTGATGATTCTTATGTGTTTAACTTATTGGGAACTATTCGATTGAAATGGATTGAACACTAGATGGGGCACCCGTTGTAGCGCATGAGAGCCTGCATTTTAAAGAATAAAATTTGTAATTTACTACAAATATTTTATATATGTTTATTTGAAAGAAAAGAAGCTTTGCGGTAAAAATTATTATAAATTAATGAAAAACAATACACGGTACTACAAATTGCTATTTCACATTTAAAGACTCTACAAATCAGCTATGTAAGACTTAAAGAAGTTTCCTTAAAAGACTCTTACACAAACTGTTTCTTTGAGCTGCTTGTCAACGAATTAAAGTTAAGCTGGTATTTGTGAGTATATAAATGAGTTGTATTCCTGGTGTGATACAATGTGATGGTATGATGTTCCTTATTTTCTTTTATTTTGTTCATTTTGTTTATGGTTTATATTAAGATGTTGTTGCTGTTGTTAATTTCCTTGCCTACAACAAACACTTCAGATTATATGGATACCGAACAGACAAGAAAACAATTACGAAATGCGCCCAAAAGTCCACTACATTTATAGAAATGTTTCGTAGCAAAACCATTTTGGGCAATGACCAACAATGAATGGTCAATGGCCAATTGCGAGCGAGTACATTTTGTCTAAATTGCTATAGGAAAAGTATCCACACTTATTTTATTCTCACCCACAAAAATACACACCCACTAACCACATGTGTTTGTCTAGTTCTAGTGATCATTCTCAATCTCCCTTTTTCTTCCTTTAGTTATGAACATATTCTATTCTACTCTTTCATTTTGGGTTGGTCAGCGAACAAGCAACCTTTTGTATGCTATTTGTCGTTTTGGTCTCTAAGTTAGCTGGAAGCATCTGGACCAAATGACTTTGTTAAGAGTTTTCCAAACGCAATTTTCTTCATTTTTCTTACATTTAGCCACAGTCTGTGACCTCTTCACTCCCTCTAAGGTCGTTCACTTACTCACTCACTGCAAAGCGACAAATAAAAGTGTCACTTTTCTTTGGCAATTTCATAATTGCATAAGTGTAAGTGGTCAAGTGCCTTGCATGGCCACACTTTAACTCATTCGAAGTGTTTCCATTGTGAGCGTGTGTGTGTGTGTTTCTTGTATAAATTTTTATTTAGTGTCACTTCCCAGACGACAACAACAACACGACAACCATGACTACAATTCTCTAGAACTTGGGGATGATAAAGACGTTGATGAAGAAGACAACACACACACATCTTGCTATGAAGTTACTTATAAAAGTTCTGAATGCTTTCTTTGCTCGCACTCACATTTTGCGGTTGACACCATAAATTTGATGTCTACACTTGCCTGCCTGACTGCTTCCTTGGCTTCTGGCTTCATTGCTTCCTTGCTTCATGTTGCACATACCATCATGTTCGTGTGTGTGTGTGTTTATTCTTCTCCCAATATCAAACACCGCAAAGGCATAACATAAGCAAAGTTTTAGGCTGGCTGAAGACTTCAGAATATTATTTATATTGAAGATGACGATGAAATGAAAGAAGAAGCCGCAACAATTTTTACTCTTCTTTTACTTTGACATCATGTTGCATATTTTTATGGGTGTAAGAATGTATGTGTTTATGTGTATGTGTGCGTTCGTGCCACATATTGTTGCAGCTTTGGGAATTGCTTTTACCAAACTGAAAGCTATTTTTGCAAACGCTTTTTTTTTTTTAATTTATTTTCTACGCAACAAGAGTTTCATGCAATATTTCTGAATAAACTCTGAAAAGATATAAAAAATATTGGATGCCCCATGGCAAATGTTGTTTTACTAGTAAAAAAGAAAATAGGTTAATCATGATACATACAATACACAATTGTAATCCTTTTAAATAGTAAAAAAATATAAAAGAAGTTAAACTTCAAAACAAAAGAATAGTTTATTAAAAAATGAATTAGATTAATAATAATAATAATTTTGTTGTTATTTCTTTGATAGTCTCATTAAAAAAGCGTGTAAATAAAGTACAATTTGTTCTCATTCCTACAACACTTCTCATTATTTAACATCTTACTCTACAGCATCGGCTTTAGGCTGTGAACTTTGTTGTTATATGGTTACAAATCATGGTGCCTAACGAAAATTCTTACTAGCAACATGTCAATGTTCGTCAAGTGCAGTTTTCGTAAAATGTTAATAATATATCCAATACAGACAGACACACAGCTAGTCAGACAAACAATGGACTTTGTCATTAAACGCAGACATTTCAAACGGCTCGACCATACCGTACGCAAAGGTCCCACTGAAACCAGCAGGGCAGCTCCTTGGTGGAAGTTACAAATATGTATTTATTACCAAAATCTTCTTGATTAGGTATGTTAGAAGTCGAGTTCAGGAATGCAAACTGGAGTTACACAATAAAAAAGAATCATTTATGGTCTAGTATTATGGTTAAAACGAAATATCTGGATATTTTTTTAAAATTAATATTCAAAGTATTTCCCTCTGACTGCAAAATGATTGTTTCATTGAATTAATAGTGATTCAAATTCGTGGTCCAGCTAATTTTTTGGAATACCTTTCATAGTACACGACAAAGCTCTTTGGATAGTCTCAAAATCTTTAAAAAAATCGTTTCTACTTTAATGTTAGCTTTGGAAATACGGGAAAGTCATGTGATGCTAAACTAGATGAATACAATTGGTGTTCTCTTACTTGGTGCTTTACAGTGAAAAGAACTCGGGATAGCATTATTCTGGCCGAATGCGCCGAAGACTGAATGATGGAACATTCGGATTAGGATTTCTAAGAAGAAGTTCCCCCAGCAACAGTTTGATTATTTGCAACGAACTCTTTGTGGATGATGCCCTTGCTATCAAAGAATGTGATGAGCATAGTTTTGATTTTTGAAGAAATATTTTGATTTTTGTAATTTCCTGTTGCAATTGTTTTCTGTATTCGTGAAGAGAATATATTTGCGTAATCCGTTCGTCGAATAAATATATGTTTTGCCACTAACGTTGAGAATGCGGCTATAACAACAAAAAAACGAGTGGAAAAAGAAACCAGTATGTGGATGAAAGAGTGGTACGCCAAGAGGGAGAAATTTACCCACACTAAGCTTTTAAAGGAGCTAAAAGAGGCTTCTCCGGTGGATTTGAAAAGATTGTCTTCGAATGAATGGTTCAGCTCCCGAAATACAGCGTAGGGGCACTCCTATGACAATTGCCATAACGCCAAATGAGTAGGCTTTCAGCTACTGTGCGCTTTTTGGCTACTGGGAAACGTTATGAAGACCTGCAATTTTGAACTGGCATTTCTCTCCAGAGTTTCGTTCGCATAAGCTTTGAAACATGTCGACCTCTTTTTCTTACAACTTCTACCGTAGCATCTTCATCTATTTCTTCTCCAACCTTTATTTTTTATGTTTTTATTTTTATATGCATCACTTTCAGTTTGCCACAATGCAGGCACATTTCTGAAAGAAATAATAAGTTCCTCTAAAAATTGTTTTGATATTGTACGTTTTTCAGCACGATGTGTTCTCTCCACAATGTTGTCGCAGCGAGCAGGTATTCGCGAACATATGTCGAACATGTTGAAACGAACACAGCAAAAATTTCACTTTCGCGTCCGCAACCGAACATTTAGTCGGCATCAGAAACGTTTATGGTACATGAAAAAGACAAAATTTTTGTTGCTGAAGCAATCATGCATGTGTTTGATAGTGTCACAGTTACAAGAACTATAAGTACCTACGACAATATTATATTGTATCATTGGGGTATGTGCCACATATGTCTTTCTCATCAATTGCAACCCAATTCAATTCAATTAAATTCAAAGAATTGATGTTAGAATAAAGCACAAATGTTATTAATAAGTGTGTGATTTTTTAAATTTGTTTTAAAAATGTGTAAAACGTGATAAGCTAAATAAATTGGTAAAAGTTGGCATGTTTGCATATTGTCAACGAGGTCATGATTACACAGTTTAGAAGAAGTTAAGTAAACTTAATGAGATGGTGAATAATGTATTATGGTTGGTTGGTTTCCGTGGCTTACCCGTATAGCCCACTATGAGCACACTAGAGTGCCGTTTTATAAAACCACTTCCTCACCGAATGCAGTCAAAGCCACCCTTTATCTGAATGAATCACCCGGACATGTGCCTGAACAGTCCGAGAGGTTGTTGATGATGTATTTGGCCAGATAACTTATTTCTAATTTTTGCCAGGGCTGGGCATGTGACATAGACAGTGGTCGAGCGACTCCTCTGCAGACGGTATACCCAGTCTCTCCGCGTGATGTCCCTACATACCAGTGCCCAGTTAAAACTGCTGTGAGCCTTGCGGTATCCGAGCATCTTCTGTTGGTGAGTCTAAGGTAAGGCCAGGTAGCACGTGCCACTCTGAAAGAATCAAGATCTTTCCACTGCCTTTTTGCCAGCTGACCGAAATACAGGAAGTTGCTCCTCTTGACGACCGTCAGGGGAATTGGGTTCTGTTCCGCTAACGATACGATATATCAAGGGAAACATCAAAACGAGCTAGTTCGTCAGCCTTCTCATTGCCCTCAATGTTCCTATGGCCGGGAACCCGCAAGAGAGTGATATCAGCTTAACGACTGATCTCGCTTATTGTCGACCTGCATTCCTTAATGAGCTTGGACTTCACAGTGGTGGATTGCAGTGCTTTGAGTATTATACTTACATGTAGGGGACTTAATGAGCTTGGACTTCACAGTGGTGGATTGCAGTGCTTTGAGTATTATACTTACATGTAGGGGAAAGCATAGAACATTGGGCTTATTTAAGTATTTCGGTTAATAAACAATCGAATTAAATGCAAATGTTGAATTTGTAAGATTGCTAATCATACGAAAGGCATTCCAAATTACACCAAATTGCTGCCATTGTGAATCCGCTTCGAAATCGTCGGAGATTTCTGGCACATCGCCTCTTTTGTGTTGCATTGCATTGGTCTCACTACATTTTCGTTTCCTCTAACTCATCAGATGTACCCCAAAACAATCAGACCTGCGGCTTGTGGTCTCCTAATTTCCATTTAAGTGAACAGCATGTTTCCATTGGTGTTTCAACATGATGGAAGTCAGTTTGTGGAAGTCATTGCATTGGTACTTAAATCTTTCAGCTTTTCCTATTTCAACTACAACCAAACCAAAGAATTCAAGTATTATATACATTAATTATATAAAAAAATCTTTTTCTATCTTTGACAATGTTACTATCTATAAGCACATATGACAATACAATCAACTGTTTTCCCTTTCATTATCATTGGACAGCAATAATTTGCTTCCTTTGCTTAGATGGCAAATGAAAAATTAATTATATTAATTGCATAAATATTCTTTTTAAAAATATCTTTGATATTGTAGTATGATGACTATAAGTAATACGATCATCTATGGTATTTACCTTTATACTTTCATTGGATGAATAATAGTTTGTTTCCTTTACTTTGAATTCTTTGTCGTATTCTCTTTGGTTTTGCTTTTCCGTGGCTTTTACTTGCTTTACTATTTTGCTTACTTTGCCATGTGCAACTATACCATAGTTGATGATTGTTCTGTTGAGGTTGATTTTTTGTTTGTTTGTTTACTTATTATTCCGATTTGTACAATATATGGAGGCGGATGCTGCATACATACAGGCGCACAGGCGTGAAATATGTAAAGGCATTTGTTCGCTGTTAAAAGAAAATGGGGTAAAACTCAAAGGCGTTGTTGCATTGCTTTTATTTTTTACCTAGATGAATTTACCATATAGCAGTACTATAGTCTATTTGTAAAGGCTTCTGTTCAGTTCTGTTTTTATTCCATAACGCACAGATACATACATACATACACTCTCACATAGAAGTGTAGGCAAGACCAAAGTACTTTGCTCCTTTCCTACATACTACAATTTTTTTTCTTCTGTAACCTAAAAATGGAAAATTAAACAACTTCTGCTCGTTTTGGTGCTTGAACGAGTGGAAGTTACAGCAACAGCAACAGTACAACATGGAGGAAAAATTCAAGGGAAAGGAGCAATAACAAGAACATCTGCCGATGCATTTTTCTATACAATTTTCTTATGTGGATATGTTTGTTTCTGTTGTACTTTTTGTTTTGTTAAGTTTTTGTTTTTTTGTTTTTATTCTATTGCATGTGTGTTGTTCATGTTGTTGGTGCTGTTGTTGCCGTTGTACCTTGTGGCATTCAGGAACATGCACCTCCTAAACCTTCTCCTACCAAGTGCATAGCATAAACACGCACACAGTTTTGCGGAACGCCATAAAATTGCAAGGTTAAACCATAATGAAAGTAAAATGATGAACAAAATTGTTACCGCTGACTGCTGCCTGTTGATGGCTACAGAGAGTTGCAGGAAGCAGATGCCCCAAAAGACCGAATGCAGGGATCCTACCTCACACGTGCCACTCACCCTCACTACAATGCATGTGAAACCGAATTCATAGTTACATCCTTTTATACTTACTTACAATATTATAACTGACATAGTGAATGTCTACGCTCAGTTGCCTTAATAAATGTTGTTTCTCCTCATTCCTCTTCATCTATTCTGTATATGTTTCTTCTGTGTATTTGAGTGCGTGCATGTGTGTGTGAGTTGTTGCCTTTGCTGTTTTCGTGCAACTGTTTTTTTTTTTTGTGTTCCCTTTCATTTTTTCTTCATTTATCCTTTTTTGCATAACGTTACTTGTACTATACTCTCAGTCAATTTCTGCAGTTGTGCTGTTGTTGTTTTTGTTAGTAGTAGTAGTTGCAAGGATAATTGTAAAAACATTGCAGGCTGCTGTTACTGCCATCACTTGCCCTCCAGATCGTCCACACCCTTTACTACCACTGAACAAACGAAAAATGTTTGCCTTTCTTGCCGAATTAATTACAGCAAAATATTCCATAGTAACTTTTTTCCTACTCGTTTTGTACCCTGCAATCATATTCATTTAAAATAGTATATTAATTTTATGGTAAGGTACGATAAACTTGTATTGCTCGGGAATAGAATATTTAATTTTGTAGATGTAGTACTCGAATAACTAAGGTGAGTATTAGATTTTCTAGAAATTCTAGATTTAGTGCTTAAAATATTTATACGACATTTATAAAAATTGATTTTAAATACTCGTCATACAAAAAAAAACTCAAGATATGACTTTAACTAAGTATGAGAATGAAAGTTTTAAGAAGAATTAGTGATACCTTGCAGCTGCATGCTATTTTTAGGCATACCTGTAAAAATCATCCCGTTACATTTAATAGAACTGTTACAACTTTAACATATTTATACGACACATACGGAAAAGTGGAAAAACTTTCGCCCATAACAAATGTGGGCATAATGTTAGCCAATTTTTCAGGTTTGTTGGTCATGATGGTATTAACTGTCCGTCTATCATTTTGAAAAACACCATTGTTTCACACTGAACTCAAGTACACGAAACGTTGAAGTCATCAAAAGAGCTGAATCGAAAATACTTCAATTTCTAACAGGTGCCCTCCGGTAAATTTCGAAAGTGAATATTCACAGAGACCTTAAAGTTCTAATTAAAACCAAACAGGCCCAAATGAAGCAGAAATATTACCTTTAACTCTCGCAGCATCCTTACCCACTAGATCGATCAGTTTCACATACGAGTGTCATAGGCACCTTATGACTTTCCTGCCCCATAAGCCTGGGAAGACCATGCAGCACTAAAAAGCTTCATAAGCAGAACATTGTTTTAAGATTTACGCGCAATAAGTTGAATCGATTAACCCATGTCTCATAATCCGTTTAATTGTTTTTATGCAAACAAGTATTTCAGTTGTAAAGTTCTCAAACTGAATCTTGATATAAACATGTCATGTAGTCATACCAAACTGATTCTATGTCAAGACCAAAATTCTGTGACCACTGATTTATTCTTTTGTAGCCTACAACAATCACATGAATCATGTGTCAGCTAATGTGTCTTTATTCGGACCAACAATTAGCAGAAAAATTCAAAAAGTAGAACAATCTGATCAATATTGACATAGTTGCCTACAGTGGCGAAACTACACCATTGGGGGCCCGTAGCAAATTCATCGGATAAGGCTCTCCCTCAATGTAAAGAAGCTCAACCATAGTTTTAATTATTTTCATTTATTACAATTAATTATAATACATTTACGAGCTGCTCCGCCTTTGACTGATATATTAAATCTGTGAGGTGACAAGTTTTTAGGTGTTTTCATTATAAAAATGTAGTTTTACCGAATTTAAATATTCCCAAGACACCCCTTCATTATTAGACACAATACTATGCGCAAATTGTTAAAGAGTTTCAAACTCCTTATGAGATTGATCCTTAGCCTGAGTTCCATTTTTATCTTTCTCAATCATACCGTTACGTTACGGTAAAGTCGTTTCATTTTCTCTTTTTTTCGTGATTATGGACTCTTCCTCTTCACCTAGTGTTCCATATAAATGTCATTGTTTATACTCGTATACCAAACATGTATGTAAATAATTTCTCGTGTCTTTCTATAGCTTCCAAACATCTTTTGGTGGCTTAATTTGCGAATTACCAACATGTCTTAGTATACATGACTTTGGAAGCAATAGAGAGTGGAACAGTCATGTACATTCTAGTTTTATGAAAGCCTTAGAAACAATATAATTATATTTTGCCATCTAAGATTTATGTTTCTTAAGAACGGGCCTTCAGGTTTAGAATGTCAGTTTTTGCACACAAGCCGTTTCATTTACTTAGTTCTGATTGTAATTGGTTCTGGTTGATCTGGATCAAAATATTCACGAGCAGAGGCCCGTGTCATTTTGCCGTCATGCCACCTTATTATAACGCCACTGGTTGCTTATAAACCGGCCAGTTTCAATGATTTTTTGCTTCAAAAACTTTTACTTCTCTTAAGTTATTGTTATGAATCTTCATAATTCGATTTGAAATGACAATAAACATAGACAAATCTTTCCAAAAATTATTATTAAAAGGTATGTAAGCTTCGGTGAACCGAAATTAATGTTTGATTTTGTTTTTTGCTTAAGAATATATTGTCTGTATGCGAACTACGGCATTGAAGCATGGCTGCGTGATAAGTAACTTTTATCCATTGACCATTTTAGTTGCTATTACTGGTGCCATTGTTGTTATTGTTGTTGTTGTTATTACTGATGTAACAAGTCGGTTATATGCATATATTGTATAATAGTATGTATAAGAAACGATAAAGTCAGTCATCAGACTTTGACGTTGCAGACTAAAAGCGTGAAAGCGTCCTTTGCTTTACTCAATCAAGCAGCAAGAAAAACACAAGTAAAGAAGAAATAAAAACGAACAAACGATGTAAGGAAGAATCAAAAGCAGTTTCGTGCTAAAAGTGCGTGCATTAAATACTCGAAATGCTGGAATGCATATGCACACTCAGTTAAATACATTCATACTTACATATATAGACATATATACATTTATGAGGGTTGTTGTTGGAATGCCTTATTTATATTTGTGCGTCGAACGTTGAACGTCGTTGAATATCGATGGACAGATGGATGGACTGAAGGATGGACGGACTATGTCTGCGTTGTTTGTCTTTAATTATGTTTGGACGCGTCGTCGCTACTTATACGCATCCAATGAGAAGGAGAAAGTGGGACAGAGGCTTACAATCTACTTATTGTTGTTGTTGTTGTTGTTGTTGTTTTTGCTGCGAAACGCTTGTCGTTTATGTTATTATGCAATGGTGCCATCGGCGAAAATAAAATTAAATGAAAACATTTCCTTTTCATTTGCACAAGGATAAAATGCGGCCTACTACGTCACTCACACTCATATACTCAGATACTGAGATACTCAGATACACATATAGTAGTAGTATTCTACATTCATATAAGCCTGCATATATTCACTAGTATGCGACAGAAATGCGGACGCATTGCATCACTTACAGTTGCTTGTCTACTTGCAGCTTTTAGCGTTCCATGCATGGTGCTCGGTGCACGGTGTTCGGTGTTTTGTATTCGATGTTCGATACGAAAGTGTCATACAACATTTTAAATTAATTAAAAGCATATCTTGGCATAAAATATTGATTGATAGCTCGTTCGTTGCATAACACAGCGTATACGTCATATTAATTGGCAGCTCAAGCATTGCTGCCACTGCTGGTATCACCAACTTCAATGCCATTGATGATACCACCAACGCTGTCACCCATAATGAGAGCAATTAAATCCTTTTTTTGCTAAAAATTACATATTTTAAGGCTTTAAAAGCAACATCGATATTGCATGCACATGTTTAACGATTATTTAGATGCCAACATTTTGTTATGTCGCCACCCACGCCCGAGCGGATCAACCGCATGCCTTCGCCGCAGCTGGACAGCTTCATTTCGCGACATTTCATGTCAAAGTGAAATATTGGCTGGAGACAAGTAATAAATTTTAAAATTTTACTCTCCCGTGCTAGTGTTGTTGCTGCTGTTGTTGTTAGTAGTTTGTTGTTGAAAATATTTGTAGCCACTATTGCCCATCATGGAGCGCCTCCTGCATTATTGTCCTTCAGCCACATGCGTCCGCCTCAGCGTTGCGTGAATCGTAAATCAGCGATTTAGTCGCATAGTACAGCTAACGTTGTTCCCTTTTTTTTGTATTACACTCAAACCTCGTGACTTCCTTTTGCAACTTTACACATTTTTTTGTTGATGTTATTGTTGATGTTGTTGCTGCTGCTGTTGGCAACATTCAACGCTGCGTATACGCAATATTCGCATTTCATCATCAGTGGAACACATTCATGTCGCAAATTCATTCATTAAATTTCACAATGATGGCGATGGTAAAAATAGTGATGAAACGAAATATATCGAAGATTATATACCCTTTACAACATTTCATAATATGAAAAAAGGACCAAAACGTTAAATTTGTTTTATTTATTAGAAAAGAGTTAGTTTCACTTTGAATTAACCATGATGTATGACAAAAAAATATACAATCTTTATTCCAAAATCACATGAAATTTTTAAAAGTTATTAAAGTTAGACATAATCAGATTACAACCTCTAAAGATTTATTGAACATGGCCAAATTCACGTTTTTTAAACTAATTCTTGATACTGAATTTCAAATAAGTTCTATGATAGACAGTCTCTTCATCTTACATTCAAATAAAAGAGAAAGGTACAATTCTATGTAAAATTTGGTAATAGGGATATAGACCGGATCATTATACCTACTCTTCACGAACACATTTGGGTTCGTCGATTCCATTCCGGTAATTTCGATGGCAATGAAAGGGAGGCAAGGCCAATTGTCGAAACTGTCGATGAAATCTAAAGCAAAACATTGCACAAAAAACCATTTGGAACCACTTGAATAAGGCTGGAATGACAAAAAGATCGATGTATTGGTGACAGACGAGTTAATGCACAAGAAAAAAATGTATGTGGGTGTGCCAGCTTGATTTACAATCATGAGCCTATGATGTGAAACATATGGAGCAGGCAGAGTGTGCAACACTATTTAGTTTCATTACATTGGCTCTGCTCTTTGAATTTTTTTCTTTTCTAATTATTAGCTTCATATTGTGCGTTCGTTCCCCATTCGATCATATTTATTGTGTCATCGTTAAGCACCTTTACACATTTATTTAGATATGCTACACAATTTTAACAACAACTCCGACTGGCGTTGAACTTACTTTGCTGTTTTATACCACGAGCCAGCGCATAACACACTAACCTACTATTTGTAGCAGCGAACACACGATATATTTCAAAGAGTTTCTCTCACATTTTATTGAATATTTTTTCGGATAAATAAATTTATTGAACTTTGTTAATTTTAGCTTTGTTCTATTGCCAATTATTTGTTGTAGTTACGAAATGTTTAAAAAAAACAAAATTATAAAATCACCATGCCACCAACAGATCACTTAACCGACTCATCCTCACATTGCTTAAATTCTCACATAGCAAGATTGACGGACAACAAGGTTTTGCTGTATGTTGGGTGGGGTTGGCAAGGAATCATCTACTATGCACTGCTTTCTTACGGCTAAACTTTTGGTTCGGCCCTATTCAGTCAACAAGCTTTGGCCAATAGGGAAGGAATTGTGTTTCATCGGGACAACACCAGGATATACACAATGATAGTGAGTCGCCAGAAGTTTGGTTGGGAGGTTGATGCAACATTAAACTCTCAATTTTTTGTATTTTCCACAATATACTGCACAAATTTTTGATCTCATCTACAAGCGATCAATTTTATTGTATAATTGAAAAGAGTTTCGTTCTACCTATTCATTGTCATTGTTACCCTAAATGGCATTGCCAGAGTGATGGAATGTTTGTGATTCAGACAGATTTAACTCCACAATCGACCATCTAAGCTTATGTTTTCCTAATTGTCACTTTCTTCGTTACACATATTAAGTTATTAGTTTGAACATTAAAGATCATCAGATTTTAAACATCATAGACATTGCTGTACTGCACTTTGTTGATTGTAAGAGAACTTTCTATTGTAGCTCGATTTACATAAACTTATTGCATTTACTTTTATTATACTAGATAAAAACATTTCAGGATAAAGCAATTTGAAATCATCTAAAGGTTACCTATTAGAGATGAGCTAAACAGTGGTTTGAAAATCACAGTGATTCTAAACTGTGATTGATTCATAGTCATTTGAAGGGAGAGAAATAGTTTACTTTGTTTAAACTGTGATTGGTAATCAGAGTTTAGGGAGAAATTGAACCAAAGTGAGTCACAATCAATCAAGTAAAGTGCGTCTCTCCCTTCAAATGACTGTGACTCAATCACAGTGTAGAATCACTGTGTCACTGTTTATCTCATCTCTACTTAAGAACCCAAAGATATTTGGTATCTTCATTTTATGGATGGAAATTAAAAGAACCCATATGTGTTTGTTAAATATAATTTTGTATTTATTCTTAAACTAGGCGTAACAAAATATACAAGTATTTGTGTTGTGCATTGTTATAGATGGAGTATTTTGTGTAAAGGATATTCATAAATTCATAAACAAACAGTAAAAATATACACTTGTTTAACAATTATTATGAAAAATAACTATTTAAATAATTAATGGCCTCAATATCATTATCCATGTCGTCATCAATATTCTCCGGTGCTGGAGATTCTCTTTGTGAAATCACAGTTGCCGAACATGGATTGCCGCCTTTGTCCGAACCTTCAGTGGTATCCATGTCTTCATCAATATTCTCCGGTGCTGGAGATTCTCTTTGTGAAATCACAGTTGCCGAACATGGATTGCCGCCTTTGTCCGAACCTTCAATGGTATCCATGCCATCATCAGTATTCTCCGATGCTGGAGATTCTTCTTGTAAAATCACAGTTGGCGTGCATAGATTGCCTTCTGCGACAAAAGTACGACTTAAACCAGACTGTCGTCTTGAACCTAATGGTGGTACACAAGTTTGACCAGCTATAGTGATGGAACTTTGTGGCGGCGTGCGGTTCTGCAAACGCGTGATTCTTGGTAAATTGGATAAAGATGCGACTACAAGTTGAGTAGTTTTTGCGGTACTATCTGGTTGGGATGTGTGGTTTTGTAAAATTGTTTCATTGTGATTTGCTAGTGTAATTAGAGATGGATTTGGTACCAAAAAAGTGGTAATCCGTTCACTGTGTAAAGTATGAGTTCTGGTATTAGTTGTACTAATACTTTTTGAACAACAAGGCTCTTCTTCTGTTCCGTGACCTAAAATAGAAATTAGATTTATTCTGCAACAGAACATAAGTACTTACCATGATCTGACTTTTTAATATGTCTAGAAATCGCTGAAGATGACTGTAGTTCCCGCAACTCATCCAAAGCTCGTCTAATAGCGAATGTGCCATTTCTTCTTGTCAATATCCCGTACTGGCAAAAGTTGTACAAAGCTTTTTTGATAACATAATCTACTCCTTTGACGGGTACAAGATTCCGCATTTGGTATTTTACCCGTATAAAAATTTCTTCTTTGTCTATGTAGCGTGTATTTTGCTCTTCCGAAAGAGTGTTAATAGCCTTGAGAACATGCCTATTGACCTTCTTAGGAACGTCAAATCTGTCCATTGTTTTCAATAATTTAGAATATTTTAATGTGTCTTTTGTTTCACAATCCAGATAAAAATATTTATTTTTGTATTGTATATTTAGAAAGTGATTTTTTTGTATTTAGATAAATATTTAAGAATGGCTTGCTAGATAATGAATTTTGACATAAAAAGCCTTCTATTAAAAACTTTTATGGAATTTAAGATCGTATGAATTCTTTATAAAATGATATATACATTAAGTTGTGCCAGCGACTTAGTGGTGGATGGATCGGTTGGTGGATGTAATTTTAACAATTTGTCTATTATGAAAATTGTATATTGTCCTAGTTCAGCGGTTCATTGCGGCAAAAAATTAGAAAAACAAACTAATTAATTGCTTTTAAAAAATGCTTTTATATATAACCATATAACCGATTGCCTCTTTAGTACATAAACTTACAATACAATACAATATCTGAAGATTACATATCAAAACTAATTACACATTTCTTATATCAGCTAAATTGGGTGGCCATCGCCGATAGGAAAAGGCCTTTTTTGCTGAGAGTAATATGGTTATCTGTCGTCTTTGTCTTCTGGATGGCATATTGCATTTGAACAAAACACAGAATAATTCAGAATAAGCTTTGTGTTTACTTAACCATTTTCAAGTTCCCAACCACAGTACTTCAATTAAAATTACAATGTTGTGTAATTAATATTGTGTTTTTTGTTAGGTCTTTTCCGTTTAACAATTCGTAATGGATAATCCCTTTCAGGTGCCACCAACATCATTTTACTCGAATGACGATCTTATTTCACTCGCGTTGTCGTTTACTTACGGGGGCCAAGCGCTGCTTTGTATTAACATATCGGTAGAGAAATTGTTGCTTGTGTCCATGAGTTGAGCGATCATGTAAACCAGGCGATATAGTGGCTCGTCTAAATTAATGATCAGTAGATTCCGGTAGACATCTTCCATTGAATAATTTAGAATATGGCAAAAATATTTAATGAAATGCGTAATGTTAAAATTAAAAAAAAAAAAAAAACGGTGGGAACTTAGTTGCCAACCCAATATGTTTGGTGTAAAGACATCTTCCATTGATTAATTGAAAATATGGCAAAAATATTTAATTATCATCCATGATCCTTAGGATAATTGGAAGTCAATTATATATAGAATTAGGAATTTCATACCCGGAAATACCTGACCCAACATTTAAATTACCAGAGCCTCCAAAATTAATTTTTTTAATTTTTCAAGTTTTCACAAGTGGGGAGACCCTTACATTCCAAGTAATAGAGCCTACATACAAGATTTTTGAGATTTTTCTATTTTTAAGAAGTAAGACCCTTAGTTTTCTGAATTTTATTTAACAAAAATAGTGTAAGGGGGACCCTTATATTTCAATTACTAGAGCCTCCATTTTGGCATTTTCTTGCATTAATTAAACATATTGTATTAAGAAACTATAGAACAGAGTCATCCTAAATATTGGAATATTATTACTAAAAATGCTAACCCAGCATGAAGGTACTACCAACTCTAACAGTCTATTGTGATTGACCATTAAAGTGTGGTCTTTTGGTACATTTTAGCATTATGAAGGCGTTAAAATTGTACCACGAATGGAGAGGCTTTACCTGTCAATTCCGGGACATTTGCAAATAATGTGTACTGTTGTTTTAATATGCAATGTATAACCATAATGCCATGTGAGATATTGTGTAAGAATCTCTAGATCCTCCCTGTATTGATAGTGACATCACTTAGAAGTAGAGATGAGATAAACAGTGACACAGTGATTCTAAACTGTGATTGAGTCACAGTCATTTGAAGGGAGAGACATAGTTTACTTTGCTTAAACTGTGATTACCAATCAATCAAGTAAACTGTGTCTCTCCCTTCAAATGACTGTGACTCCATCACAGTTTAGAATCACTGTGTCACTGTTTAGCTCATCTCTATTACCTACGTATAACAGAGTCTGAATAATGATGATGAATGGAAACAATTCATACATTGTGTGAATGTGTACTGGTGCTTCCACTTCCATTAAGTTACAATATGTCGTTTACACAGACCTGTATGGTATTCTTTTAAGGACCATTTTTACAAGGAAATATCATCTAGAGGATCGTAAATTTATTTTTAGAAATCAATTTTTTTTGTAATCTATCTTTCCCGTGTCAATTTTCCCCAAAAACCGAGCGAGCATTAAAAACCGAATAAGACTGGGTATCGACCACAAGTCAAGTCAGTACTTAACTACAGGGGTTTGTAGTCATGCTATACAATTTTAGCGTTAAATACCTAACGTCTTCAGTCACATATACTAAGCATGCACTATTAAATTACATTTAGGACTTAAAACATAGGGTTGCAGTTATGCCAGCAGATCAAAATTTTCATATGTATCACCAAAAAGAATATTGATAAATTTTGGCACATAACACTTCATCTGATTATCTTAAAAATTAAAAATAGAAACTAAGTTCTGTTACACTGATTGCTCGTCACAATAATGAGAGTTCACCCAGCAATCAACGGTCCATTGTTATGTCTGAATTCATAAAAGAATGGGAAAGGTTTAGGTGAATTGAAAGAAACTAATTTGCATCAAAATTAATGAGGATTAGGTTATATGAATTAGTTTTTTTTGTTGTTGTCGTATATTTCAATGAACAATAGTATTGCTACTCAATATTGAATCGTCCTTTTGTTGCTTAATTGAAAATATAATTAGGCTTAATTTTCAACCAACCAACCAAAGCAGCGTAAGCTTTGTCAGTTTCAATGGTGACAATGAGCATAATGAAATTCAATAAGGATTTCATCGTTTGACAATTTCCTAATTTATTATTTGTACACACATTCAAACATCTCTACACATTCACATAATCGTATACATACATATATACATACTGATTTACTTAAGTCCCTGTTTGATGGCTGCCTGTCTCAAAATTTACTTGGAGTTCTATACACATTTTGGTTTTGGTGTCGTCCTAATTTAATTAATCCCAGCCACGCCAGAAACTTCCTATTAAGCATACTAATACCTTAACGAAATAACACTTCCTGTCTTTTGTTTGAGTATAGTAGTATGGTAGTATGTAGTTGTGTTCTCATTTGCCTTCTTCTGTAAAGGTTTCTTTCGTTTCAGTTTGGATCAAAGTCGACGTCTGTTGCAGCCGCCGCTGCCGCCGCTTAGCGCCCATGTCTCTCCTCCTACCTAGAGAGAAGCTACTTAATGTTGCGCATTATTTCGGCAGCAAGTTTCATTTAGTTTCTTAGCCTTCAGATACTATATACATTCTTCTTTTTCCCTTCTAGTTTTCTCAATTTTATTTTATTTTTCTTGTCTCATTCTTATGTTTCATTCGCTTGTTCGCTGTCAGCTTTTTTGACAAAGTCACATGCATGTGACTTTGTTGTCGTTGTTGCTTCTCTTGTTATTCTATTTCCCCATCCTCCTCACACTTCTCAGGATATTTTGGTGCAAAAGTCTTGTATCCGTTTTTAGCTTCCTTGCATTCATTTTAATTTTGAAACTTGTGTATGCGTCTTCACTACACTTTACTGTACTTCGCTTCGCTTTACTTTACTTTACTCCTTCCTTCTTTCGTTAGTTCGTGTATGCATGTTGTTGGCTTGTTACATATTACTTCCCGTGTTTGTAGCAGGAAAATTCGTTCATTCGTTTGTCGTAGTTTTTCCCTATCGCGCTTTCCTTAACACAACTAATTATTTTTCGCTTGACAATGAAAATGTTTAAGTTTAATTAAATGCAACTTTTTCGGCGCTAGCAGCCCAGGCAGGCAGGCAGGCAGGCGGGCAACTCTGGCATAAGATTTCACTTGACTCGAATGCAGCACCTGATGTTGTTTCTTTTTGAATCCTTTTACTTAGTCTTCGTCCTACGACGGTTGCTTGATTTTGCAACATTGTGAAAATGTTCTTTTAGCAACGTTTTTCATGTTGTTTGTTGTCTTGATACTTTTGTACTTATTTTCTTGTTGTTCTGTTCTTCTTCTGTTTTTATATTGTACATATTTTGTTGTAAGTTTTTAGTTGTTGTACTATTTATGTTACTTGTTTTCATCTTTGGCAGCATAAAATGTTGAGTGGATTACTTGTTTTACTTGTTTCTTAGCTAAATTATGAGCTGCCTCCCGTTCTAACTTCTTTGTGCCCCAAGAATTGTTGCCATGTACTTGTAAGTGAAACTGCAACAAGACATGGATGATGCGAGTAAAATGAAAGTATGCTTAATTTGAAATCAGGTTGAAGCATTTCTTTTTCAAAATAAATCTTGCTCACTATTCTGTCTTTTAAGCGGCCCATAGACTTACAATATTATTGGTAATATATGGCATACAAATATCAATTGTCTTTAGACTTAAGACCCCTCCATTATTGTCTTATATTTCAATCTAAATATGGTAAAGTCAATAAAAGCTTTTTAATAAAAACGTACCCAACTAACTGGTAATTATTTTAAATTACCTTTCAATACCCTTCCTCTATAAACAATCAATTTAATTCCATGATCTCAAATATTAGACTGTAATATCGTTCATCGTCTTCAGCATTGATTTTCTCTAAAGTTAAACACATTATTTCGACTGCTTCGCATATAATAAAAAATAATTGTACATTTTAATGAAAGTTAAAGATTCAAATAATGATAAAGTAGTAGTAAAATGCAGATCGGACAGGATTTTATTATTTTTAAGTACCTGTGAATATCGTCATATATATCAATATATATTTGGGGTAATTACTTTATCTATGTTGAATTTCATGTTAATCGAACACCAATTCGAGTATCTTATAAGAATTTGAAAATCATGATGTGAAAACGAAACATCCGCCGAATGTGTTAACAAAATTTGAATGATTTTTTAAGACGATCGCTGTTCGCTTTAATTATTTTCCTTGCGTATTCTGTGGCAGACATAAAAAATGTTCAGTCTTGGAAAACTTACACGTTTTGGCTTCAAAAATTGGTTGGTTACCTATTCCAATGCAATCGTCGTGCTGGTGCATTTAATGAAAAGGATCCTGTATATGGTCTCGTCGAAAAAGTTGCTTTAGACCTTCTTAAGCTTTTGTTTACATCGCATAGATTGCATAAGCTCAACTATTATTCAACTGAAACAATTCGAGAGACGATAATTATTAATGCTCCTTTGATGGATACTCGGTTGATCCGATAAGAAGATCGTGGGCATTATTACTGTGTTTATGGCAAAAAAAAAATAAAGGGCTGCTAGTCCATTGGAATGACAATGCAACTTTGACTGTTGCCAGACATCATGTGAAGCGTTATAATAGAAAAAGTTCGAAATATTCAATATTCCGAAGTTGTTGAGAGCCTTTAATCTGCATATGGAAGGCGTTAATTTCTTTGACAAAGCAACGAAGAATTTCATTGTACTAGTTTGCGAGAAAAGTAAGGTTGGCCACTGCATATTCTCAAAGAATCAATGTGGCCCGTCTGCAAAAAAGCGTAGTGAATGACATTATTCGCTATGATGATGTGAGCCATAAACTTATTTCAAGCAAGGAGCGCTAGCGTTGTGGCTTGTGTGAAAACCGAAATTAACTGCATAAATTTCTGTTTTTCGTACAATGAACATAGTGATTCAACAAACTCAAATTGAGAGAGAGAGAGAGCTCTGCTGTCTTGATCCATCATGTATCCGATGAAACAAGAACCACACTCTCTCTCGCTTGCCCCGCTCTCAATGAACATCATATACAGAAACAAAATAATAAGGAGCGCAATACTATTCTTACTCAATAAATGAGAGGAAAAATACAACAATAACAACAATTAAAGCATTAACAACGAAAAAACGCACAAATGCTTTTGTGCTTGGTCTTGCAGTGCTTTTCCAAAAACTTAGTACTAAAAAATGGTATATTTAAGTTTAAAAAATTAAAAAATAAGTAAGCAACCCGAAAAATTAGCATTCATTTGTTGTTTTAAAAAAAAAGATATTAAAATCGGATCAGTATATTTTGTGCTAGATAAAAAAATGTTAAGAATTTGTTAAAAAAAACTAACTGGATCTTGATAACAGCGCCACCTAGCGGGTCCAACTGTAGCTAAGACCCATCCAAATGACTCCATGAGTACAAAAAATACATTTAATCGAAAATCGGTCCAAACGTTTAGGAGAAAAAGATGCACAAAAATCCGTACACTCGAATTTTATATATAAATATTATAAATACATATAACTATATATGATTAAGTATATTTGAAATGAAATTATTGCATTTCTATTGATATGCCTGAGAGATTCTATCAAAATATCGTTATTTATTGATAAACTGTAAATCTTGTTAATGGATCCGGAGGATTTTTCGTTTTTACAACAGATCCGAATAATTGAAACGGTAGGTTTTTTTTTTTTAATTTACTAGAATTGTCAACTAGGAACTAAAATAAGATATCTCCCGAAAAATCTCCGGTATATCAATACCAGCAAGAATTGGGTTAACACATCTGATAATAATTTAATGTTTATCCATTGTTTCTGTTATTGATGACAAGGCATGACTTTTTAGTTTAGCATATAACTTATGAAATTTGATAAGATATGAAGAAAAAAAAATGTGAAACTATTTTGAGTCGCATCAACAATTTTTCTTAAATAAATTTTTAAGCATCTTCTAAACACTTTCTAAGCGCAACTCATCACTTTACGCTCGATTTTCTTTATCGCACTCATCGCATACCACATCCTTAGACATGTGTTTTTTCTTGTAGGCAAACCTTGGTTGCCTGGACTTAGGCAACACTCGACTGTCGAAAATTATTCAAAAATTTTACATTCAATTTACACAGAAATGCAGCCAAGTGTAACGAAAACGAACGACGTTACTTTCCTCATTCCACTTCCCTTTTCACTTTCACTTTCTTTGCCTCTCTATGGGTATTACTAAATGTGAATATGTTTTCTTTTTTTCTGATGAAACTTAGTTGGGCATATGATGTTGCATACTTGTAGGCGGTAACATGTTTTTCACTTGTCGCCATCGCTGACTTTCGTTGGGCACATGTTTGCGTGCTAATGTTTATAAATGCTCGGAATTCTTCATCATCGTCGTCATCGCCATCGTCACACTCTGCACAGCCGCGTTTGAATATTTTAATATGATTTCATATGCTGTAGATACATGAGTATCTGTGTATTTGTGTGTCATGTCTTTGTATCTTCTGTGTGTCACCAAATGACTTTAGGTTTAGTTTTGGTACAATAAAAAGAAAAAGCAAAAAAAAAAAAAACCCAAAAAAGAGATCAAGATAACAAAGGATTACAAAATGCTTTCATTTTGCCATATGCATTAGTGTTAGTGTATGTGTGTGTGTGTGTGTATTTGTGTATGTGTGTGAATATTAAATAAATGTTTTGAATAGTTCTAGCAGTTATTTGGGCTAAGATTTTTTGCTTCTACTTCTCATTCACATGATTTTTCATATTCTCACACACATACACACAAACAGAGACTCACAAACATTTACTTACATTAAAGACAAGGAAAGGAAAGGAAAAGCTTAGTAAAAGGATGAACCAAATACACATACACTTAGAAGAAGAACCAACTCATAGTTGAATTGAAAGTAAATGTGTGTTCATTTGTAAGTGTGTGTGTGTTTGACATTTTTCAGCATGTTTGTTTGAGGCTTTGAAAAGATTTGCCATGTAATCGCAACTAGGATAACAAGGGAGCTACAATTGAGATACACAATAGTATAATAGTTAAAGAACGATAGCAACAGAACTTTGTATGCGCCAACAACTTAAATCGTTTCGATGACACTATTAATTTCGATACGTACTACAATACTCGTACAATACAATATTTTGTATTATTATTTTCTTTACGAGTACGATTATATGAGCATAGAAATATTTATTATCCATTTTTGTTCTTAGAATTTCTTATCTTAGTCTGTATGTCTGTGTATTTTTCTATAGAGACAAATCATTTATATAATTTCATGGATTGAATGCTTAAATTCTGTACAATGATTTTCAATCTTTCCTGGTGACTACAAGATAAAGTTTTCATATTAACAAAATGCTGAAAGTTTAGCTTTTGTGCTAAGAAGTTTTCTACTTAATAAACTAGTCAGCTAAGTCACTATTGGATATTATTAATAATTTAAATAAATTCAATTATTGAATCATGACAAGTCCTAGTTTTAGGATTTTTTTATATTTTCTGTTTCAAGCTTAAGTTTCTTAGTTACTGGATGAGGCAACTTTAAAGAAATTGATTGATTGATTGACTGAAATGAAGTGGCATGAGAAATATTTAGTGAAAGGTTCCCAGTGTACTTCCCCAATATGGACATATGTTTTCCTATGAAAATATGTAAATTTCTTGAATGAAGATTGTAAAGATTTACTGGGAGAACCATAGCAAGGTTATCAAGGGTGTATTTAGAGGGGGGCAGCAATTAATATCATGCATTTTTATCCAAATGTACAAACATTTTGGTAAAAACTCTGGTCAGAAAAGTATCAAAATATAATAAAGCAAATAATGCTTAGAAGCAAAAATGGGCAAAATATACTACCAACAATTAGATTGTGCAGGAAAGTGACACCAGGAGTTGTCCTACGACTAGATAGTTTTGGGAGGTGGATTAACTTAAGACAGCTTTGTGTAGGATGGAAGTTTGATGTTATGTTCCCAGTGTAAACTACGCAGTGCAAAATGCAAGAATTGGTTTTGAACAGATTCAATATTATCACTACACTACATGCGGGTAGAGTGAGAGCTCGACGTAGAGTTTCGTTATACAACCGGTTGCTGTGTAACCTCAAATCAGCAAAGGTGTAAGATAGGCCTTGTTCCTAACCAAGGAATGAGTCACATGACCAAAATAAGTATGGCTTGAGATTGGTACCTGCGGATATATATCCAAGGGGACGTTGGTTGTCGTTCATCCCTGTGCTCGGCATCTTGATATTAAGTCTCAACGACAGGTGTTCACGTAAAGCACTTTTTGAACTGTGGGTTCCATACACAAGAAGCGTATTCAAGAATTGGTCTAACCAAAGAGGTGAATAATAATTTAGTAGTGTATGGATCATTAGGCCAACGTTTAATATATTCTAGAAAGCTTCTAGCATGTGCATACAAAAATGCATCTTAGCATCCCAAACATGCAGATCATTGAATTGTGTGATACGTTCTAAAGTGTGATCATTAATGAGGTAACTGTTTACAGTTAAATATTTACGGTAAAAGGACATAGTTTTACAATTTTCACAGTTTGGCGTGATGTAGTTCATGATGCACCACGGTGATAAGGAATCAAGATCTTGTTGAAGAAACATTTTTTGAATGGAAGATACCACCTAGAATGGTTTTGAAACTTTACACTAAAACTTACATCTAATGATGTCTAATAATATCATTGATATGTGAATAAGTAGAGTATCTTCATCTTTCATTAAACTAAGAAATATAAAAGTTAAAAAATTGAACAAAAAAAAAAGATTGCCCCCCTCCGTTGGAAGCTGTATACGCCCTTGAAGGTTATTCAAAAAGCGATGTTTAACATATGTACCATATATAGTAACACGAACACTTCTATCGAAATAGTGAGTTTTTGAATGCCTTATCAATGATATTGCATGTAATACTTTTCTGAGTATTAAACAATCATGAACACTAAATTGTGTTTCCAAAAATTCAACGTTTGTTCAACATTGGTCTATGCGATTTAAACCTGGACTTTAAAAATATAAGACATTAACAACTTTGAGTCATTCGATGTGGCTTAAAAATATCATGGTGTTCCCAACAATGATGTGAAGTTTTAAGAAGAATGCACTGTGATCAAAAACTATTGTATTGGCAAGCGTAAATAAAAGCATTCTACTTAGGACATTTTTGGAAGAGATAACAGCTTAGTTATTCTAATATTAATTGTAAACATGAAACAAAAGTCTCATATTAAAACAAAACAAACAATAACACTAAAAAAGGACACCAAATTGACAGTCTGTAAATGTATATCTCTTGTGGATGGGATTTACAGATTGGAAGAGTTACCAACTATTTTGGAGATCGTTTACTTGAAGAAGATTTTTGGATATTTGGATGATCACAAAGAAGGAAGAAGCAAAAATGTTCTTTTTAGTGCGGTATGGTGATACAAAATTTGTATAATTTTAATATATTGTAAGTTTTTCTATGGAATAAAATGGAAAATCAAATGAAGCAAACTTAATACTTTTAAACATACAAAGAGTTAATACAACTAATTAACTATACATAGATGTAAAGTGGATAATCAACTAAAAACTATTTTCAAAACTATTTTGACAATAAGCCAGTTACAAAATGTTGGGAACTTTTAAGAGATGCGGTTAGGAGCAGAGACCAATACGCAGAAATACTACAAAATTTACAATTTTGCATTCAGTCAAATGATTTAATGTTATATAATAGCCGTTTTAGAACGGAGCCATGATGCGAGAACAATCGGCATTGTTGTTGTAGAATGTGATGCGCGTCTGTGTCGCATCACGCATTGATACGCCTTTGATGCAAACCAGGGATTGGAAATTTCTGATAGTGTGACCAAGTTTTTTGCCATTTCCGATTAGATATTGCTTGCAATTATTAATAATTCTTTTAAACAATATATTTTCCAATTTAAAAATGTTTTTGTATTTATTGTCTAATTTACTGTCTCTCAATTCAACAAACTTTATCTTCTTCTTATGCACATTCAAAACAAAAACCAGTTGTTAATGATACGAAATGGCTTGTCTAAACACCAAAGCGTATCATCGTGATGCAGGGCCTGTCTAAATCGACCTTTATATTGTTACAAAAATGATCAATAACTATCGATCATTTCCAGGAAACCTTGGCAGCACTTTAATGAATGCAGGTAGCCTTGCTGAGGAAAAGCTGAATTAGGAGAGAAGAAGAGGCGAAATAATAAATGAGAAGTGAATGACATTTGAATTTGGTTAACTGGACAAGTGAAAAAAACCTCCAAATTGAATTTTTAGACGAGAACAAAAAAAGAAGTTTTTGGGGTGTTTGGTATTGCCTGTTGCTGCTGGATCACCACGTCGAGCTGCATTCGTCGTTGGATCACCACGTCGCCACTTGCTTCCGTCAGATCGCTGCACACGCCGCATCACCCTCACACCACACCAATTGGTAACAGCTCGCCAACTGACAGCAGATTTCTAGTTTGTATAATTTTAAAAGTCAGACATATTAGACATTTGTAACAATATTGTATTTTCAATTATATGTTGAATGATTGTCAATATTAGCAATCGAATTTTTACGGGCAAATACTAGATAGATCCCAAGTCTATTCTACAATCTATACATGCATTTAAAATAGATGTCAGAAGGCATTATTTTCGTTGTGAAACAAATTATGGTACCCAAATGAAAAACGATCATCATATCAAATTTAAAAACATTAGAAGAGCAAAGCAATACCAATTGAGAGCAACAATCCCTGTTCAATCTCATTTACTTGAAATGTACGTATGTACAATGGGAAGCAAATCTGGAAACCGATCAGGCACATAATGGAATATAAGAAGCAAGATCTTTATTAGCGTGTGCACTGCTCGATCCAGACAGACATAGAGTGCAAAATTCAATCTGGGTGAAGTATGATACGATACTTATTAAGTTTATAATATTTCTGTTACCTCTCTTATAAAATCCTCTCCTATACGGTTTTTCATAATTCGATTGTATAAACATCTCAATATTTTTACGCAGAAGCAAAGCACATTATAGCCTATGTTTTTGAAGTATGCATTTCATTTGTTTCTCTTCCTAAACAAAATTATGGCTACGCGTTTGGCTCACCTCATGCACATGCGGATCTGTATTGTTTGGCACGTTCTCTCTCTCTGAACCACTCCACTCATGACACACCACAACAATAGCACAGAGACCTTCATACTTTCCATTTATTCCGTTTTCATCTTTCAGAAACACTTATTTTTGAATAGATTGACCAACAGTTTTTTAGCTCAACTGAAAACTCAGAAAAGAGTACATAAGCATAAGGATAAGTGTTTGGCGCAGAGAAAAACCGAATTGCCTTCATTTCTTTTTGTATTTCAGTGAGAAGACCGCATTTGAAAACTCTGATTATAGGGTATTATGAGCCCTGTTTGACGTTTATTAAAAAAAAAAATACTTTCTGACATAGTATTGGAAAACATTACTGATGATATCCTGAATTGCATCGAACAAAAATATTTTGGAATATATAAAAGACTGGCAATTTTTAGTTGACTACCCACTACTTTAATTCATAAACTAAACAGCCTTTGATTTTCTTAGTCTCAATTCTAAAATGCTAAAACTTAAAATAAAGATTTAGGAAAAAATTTTGGTAAATTTTGATGCCATAATAAGAAAAAATGCGAAACATTTTAACACAACACAACGATAAACCATTTATTTATATAAAATATACTTAGTTTACACATACAATTTTGAATACTTCTAGGGTTGGAGTGCAAGTTGGTTTTTTTTAAGTATCCTTAATTTCACTATATATTTATCACTCACTTTTTCCAGTGAGTGCTAGTGACTTTCTTGTTCTTAACCAGCGAACTATTCCTTTTTACATTTGATTTTGCATCAATTTTTTCAATCAATAACTTTGTCAAAGGATAATTCGTAGAACTATCAACTTGTACTTTAGATTTTTTGCAAACACTTGGTGCTAATGATGTATTTATTCTCTCAATCAGTTGTTTCGTGCGTGGAAAATTAGTGGAATTGTCCACTTGAATCATACGGGTTTCGCTAACACTTTGTTTCCATGGCGTACTCATACAATTAATTAATTGCTGAGTACGTGGATATTTCGTAGAATTCTCCATTTGAACCTTCGAGTTATATCTAACACTTTGTGTCCATGGTTTACTTATACTTTCAACCATCTGTTTTGTGCTGGGAATTTTCGTAGAATTATCCACTTGAATCCTACGTCTTTTGTTAACACTTTGTGTCCATGGTGTACTAACTCTTTCTATCAATCGCCTTGTTCGAGGAAAGTTTGTGGAATTATCCACTTCAATCTTGCGTTTTTTGCTTACATTTTCTGTCCATGGCTCACTGAAGGGTATTTTCCTCTTTAATACCGATGAACTGGGCACATCATATTTTTGTTCTTTGTTCACGATCATTTCTTTTGGTTGCATAATTCTCTTCTTTTGTTGCGGTTTGCATCTTTTGGTGCATCGCATTTCCTTGTCTACAGTTCGAGATTTATCCACCTTTGTTTTAATGTTTTGACATTTCTTCAATGATTCGCTGCGATGATATTTGCTTTTTAAACCCAAAGATTTTCCAATTTTGTTCTTCAATGACGCTGATTTTACCGCTTTCAACTTTGGCTTTTTATCATTAATATTGAACATATTTTTGTTGCATTTCGAACAATTAACACTTAAAACTTTATTGCACTTACAGCAAGTCACTATTCCCATTTTTATAGCAAAAATTCTTGCTTCACACACAAATATTTAAAATAATATTTCTGTTTCTGTTTTATATAACAATATTTGACAATTAATCGAACACAAATAATACAATTATGGCCTACTTAAATGATAATAATTCTATTCAATATGTTCGATAGTTTGCAAAGACTTTCAACTTAGCAGGATTGGCATAAGTTATTATGTATTTTGTTTGAATAATTTTTTTGTAATGCAGATTCAGTATATTTGATTTAAGGCAATTAAACCTTTAGAGTTTGATTAAATTCTCATTTAATAAGCTTATGATCAATGCATTTTGATCTATTAGTTCCTCAATGAAAGCTAGTAAAAGTTAGACAGTGCCGCTGAAGAAAGTATTTTATTCAGACTCCGTTGAATATAGGCCATCTGTAGATGATTCCAAGTAGCATCATTACCAAACATTTTAATTTTTGTTTCGTCAATCCAAAAAATTTCACACCACTTTTTGGTGAGCCTAGTGGAGACCAGTTAAGATGTTTATTTTTGCTAAAATTTAGACTCATCTTCAAATTATTTTTTCCAAGCAGCGTAACTGTTTGGACTATTTGGCCAGGTAACATAAGCTTGTTGTTGGCATGTTGAAGTCTATGACGATCCGCTCGGGATGATATTACTTCATCAATTTCAGCTGAAATGCAGCTTTAAGATTTGAAAAGTCCTTTGTAGCAAGTGTGATGATAAGGTAGTCAATGGCGATGCCTACCTCGAGTTTCAATTTTTTTTTTTACTTTTTAAAGCATTCTGCATTTTGTGAGTGTATCGAAGACTTTTGCTTTTGTTTCTTATATCCTAGTCAGACCAAGAAAAAAGCTGCTTTTCCTGTAAGCAGCTTCAGAATTCTTCAACAACAACAAGCAAATTTCCAAATTTCAGAGATGCTTTGATTTAGCTTCAGTTCAGCTTCTAAAGAAAAAGTGAAGCTGAAGCTAGCCAGGGCTGGGAAAATTCTAGCAAGTTTTTGTTAGTGTTTCCAAATTTTGTTGCATTTTTCCGTCTTGGCATCAGTAAACAGCTGATGACGGCACTTAAAATTTTTAAGTGATATGCAAATTGTTAATTTTATTTTCTGATTTTAATAAAATAAGTATCATGAATAAAAAGGGAACTGCAAGAATTATGTGCATATATTGCAAAATGTTCCAAGTCATGTATTTCTCACAAATTTTCATTTTTAATTTTGTCAACATGTGCGCAAAGTTCCTTGTGTGTGTATAACATAACAAAACACAGCTGGTCATAAAAAGCGAAAGCGATGTGTGAACGGCAGCTAGTATTGAAATGATTTTCCTCTTTCCGGAGGTAAATCAACCCATCTATTAAAACGGTATGTCTTAATTTTATTGTAATTGCCTTTTAACACAATAAACAATATGAAACCTAAACGAAAAAAAAAACCATTTCAATTCAAGCAGAAAGTTCAAAAGAAGTAAGAAATGAAAACTGCATGTAACATACTTTTTATTTATGCCATATGGGTATGGCGTAAAATTAACAAACATATTTAATGAGATCTTTGACTTTCCTTTATCCTTTTCGGTCCCTGATGCATCAACTGTGCGGGTCAGTTTGAATTGCAATATTTCCACTTGTGTTTCAGCAATATCAATCAGACCTGCAAGCTTCGATTGTGCTATTTGTTGTTTACTTTACTTCTCTCATTCTTCTGGAATTCGTTTATTGTTATTTTAAATATACGCAGAATCTTGGCGTCATATTTGGCAAAAGTGAATATACGCCGCAGAAGTATGTTGTATTTTTAATTATAAATAAATTAATACTGTAAAATTAGTGAAGTGACCACTTTTTAACTAATAAAATATTAAATTTCAATATTTTAAATTAATTGAGATTATTTGGTTCAATGAAAATTGTTTTCCGCCATGATTTTCAACTTTTCTAGAAAAGTCGGAAGTCGATAATTTCAGCACGGATGATGAAGGTGAGGACAAAAATTATGTGCCATGAGAAAGCACTGATAGTGAAGGCGAAGGAGGAGTATTGTGTTTCAAATGCTTATGTAGTGCTTGAGTCAGTGCCTACAGTGGAAGATGTAGTGCTTGAATTAGTACCTACAGATTCCAACTTGTCGACCGATTGGGAGACGGAAACCATTTAGTAAACCAGTTGAAGATGAACCTGTTGCACGGAACATAAATTATGCGGTGGAAGTGTTTTCGCCTTGGAATATTTTAAAAAATATTTCGATGATGATTTTTTTGGAAATGCGGCTAACTGTACAAATAGGTGCAAGCTTCCAACTGATCCTGTACATCGTTTATTTCATTGTTATGAAATTTGGTTTCCAGCCAAAAAAGTAACGTCGCCCTGCTAGCTGAAATTTATGTATTTGCATGTCCATGAGCAAAATACAGAGAACAAACTTGTTTGATGCATAAACTTCTGTATACTTGTTTATGCTGACGCTACTTTGTTTGAATCAAGGTAATCAAAGAGCACAAATGAGTATGTATGATTGTGACCAGAGTAATGTGATCAACATGATCATTTTAAACCAATGCACAGTCGCTCATTACTTTTTTTGTTGTATCTAAGCAACTGACTCATAAAATGCGGGTATACGAGCTTGGTTCAAAACGTCAAAAATTAACTAAACATTCAAAATGACCGACCTTTTCAGTATAAGTGGGGGACATGAGTAACAACATAAAAATCAAAAATCGGATATACGTAGCCCGCTCAAATTCAAAATTCACCATACTTTTTGATCAAAACCTCGTATGATGGAGTATGCACGACCTTTGCAGTGTTTTTGTGTGTGTTTTCAACATAAGTAGTTATATACATTAGTGCGTGGATGGTTTTTCTAGCTCCCTTTTTTCCTTCGTAATTAAATATTGTTCTCTTCATTAACCTTAAGTATAATATAATTTATGTATAATTTTTCAGTTGCAAGCTATTGTAAGCTAAACTCTATCTCATGAATAGGTAGACAGTTGAAATTTTTACAATTGTGTAAAGCAATTATAAATGTATAGTGACAAATAATAAAAATAAAATAAAGCTAAAAACATAAAGGAGTCTCCATACAAACCAAAATTCAAATTAACGTTCTTATTGCAAAATTTTTTTTGTTTTTTGTTTAATCGAACTGAAATTTGGACATTGTAAGTCTCTGACACATATTCATCAACCATGTAAATTTCAAGATCATAGGGAACCTTCCATACAAACCAAATTCAAATTAATGTTCTTATTATATTTTGTTTCTCATTTTGGTTAATTCTTTTGTAGCATAGTTTAAGGCGATGTTAATATATTTAGGCGCTTTTTAAATATTTCTCTTTTGGGGCTAAAACAAATTAACTATACATAACTTCAGACAGCGGTACAAGCTTTACGTCCAACGACCAATACATTGCGTTAAAAGCTTCGTGTGCAAGTCCGACTCTTAAAGTGTCCACTAACATCAAAAATAAATAAAACTGGCATAACTTTCTTCTTGAAAATAGTGTTGCCTAATGAATCGTTTTTCATCAAAATCATACCTCATCAACTACTTAGTACATACAAATTCTTGTTTTAACGATTAAAAGACTATGATTTCGCTGTAAAAGATTACGAAAGTAAGGAGACACAGCAATTTTGAAGGAACAGAACTGCTGTAGTAACTTGAAAATGATACAATAAATGCATGCAAATGTTGACAAATTTATTGTACATTAATAGCCCATTAAAACAGCTGATGATTGGGAGAAAAGTCAACAAAATACACGCAATCACAAACATATTTCGGATACCACACGCGTACGAAGTCGTGGACACAGGTAATATAAAACATATCCTTTTGTTAATTTTTTGTGGGTCAATATTAAATCAATTATATTTTCAAGTGTTGCGCAATATACTGCAAAGTTTGTTTTGACTAAATAATATTAAAGTTGTTTTAATCAATTTTGCCAAAAAAGAACGACTTTTTATATACACAGGTTGTTCACAAATGAATTAAATTAAACGACCAAGCACAGTTTCAATGGATTGTTAAACCTTTATTTGTTACTTAGCAAAAAACACATGTCTTCGTAACCAAAATCGATAAGTAAATAATTAATTCACAATAGAAAGAGTACGATCAAAGCATGGTAATAAAAAATAATATAGCAAAACATAGCAATAAGAACAAGATTAAACATAGCAATTATAACATATCATACTAGTGTTAGAAGATATTGTGTTGATAAGAAGTAATGTACAATACAAATGTTAAGTGTTAGCGAATCTCACCAATGATGTGTGAGCGAAAATAATACACAAATTACAAATTAGACTAAAGAATTTAAAGAACAAAAGGAAACTATAAGTAAACAAACAAGCGTTCGTAAACATAGGTCATAGAACAAGAAACACAAACAGGAATCGTTTGCTTCAGAATGATGAAACCGATGATGAAATGGAAATGGGAAACGGGAAAGCAGGGATGACTTTGCTTGAGATGGGAAAAGAGTGATTGAAACAAGGAAAGAACAACTCAAACTACCAAACTTTTTTCTTAATAATATTTAAAGTATTAAATTTGCTGATTCCATAAATCGTTTAAAATTTTTTTTTTTAAATATTGATATCAATAACATCATCTACTCAACCAAATACGTTCATCCTTAAAAGTATGCAACAGGAATGTGGTTTTATTTTGACTATGTTGTATGTAATATGTACATTTTAAAGATATTCAATTATGATAAGATTATTTTTCAATAAGAAACAAAGAAAGGGAAAAAATCAAAACATTTCTATACGATTAGAAAAAAATCCATGCACGACATATCCTGTTTCGTATATCCTTGCAACAAAGCATATGTATGTATGTACCATATGCATCTATCTCGTATCTATCTGTCACAAATATCAGTTTAAATAAACAGTCCGATAGACAACACAAGGCAATGCAACACTTACAAAGAACTAAAACGTACTTAAGCAGCTTTTTTATACATTTTATTTTGCTTTTGATTTCATTTTTTTCCTATTCTTTTCTTACCTTACCTTCGCTTTTCTTATTCACATTTATTTTAAGCACATTTTGCCTGCTTAGCTACAAAATCACCATACATAGATACAAACATTCGCACACACACTCATAGACAAATAGTCAATGCTATGCAAATGAAACATAAACACACAGGTAGATGCATATACGTGTAAATACACATTGAAAGAAATGTGAGAGGTGAGAAATTGATGGGTGGAAGGTGGAAGGAATGTGTTGTTGTTGATATGTAAAACACAAAGATCCTTTGGCAAGGTGAGTTGGCTTCGTCGTGCATACATATATTTTTAGCATGTTTACATTTTTGCGCTTAATGCGTTAAGTAAGTGGAAAAATATGCAATGCAGCCAACCCCCATTGATAGTTACTCTTAAACCCATGTGGACTGTGGATTGCGGTGGGTGTGATGTGCTCCGATCTGATGCGATGTGATGTGGGGGCTATCATCATCAACAAAGTGCAACCTACGCTGCTGGTTGATGGCAATGTGGCAACGTCCTACACCTGTCAACTTTGAATTGCAGCCCAGAACAAGTCGAAACTGAAGCCAGAACCAAAACCGAACCCAGCGAAGCGTTTCGCTTTGCTGCAGTTATTGTACTTCACTCACACACACACACACATGTATGATACACTCTTTGTCACTCACATCGCATACACTCACTGTTCAAACAAATGTATATACATATATATATATATATTCGTATACTCATGCTGATGTGTGCTCATTATCTTTGTAAATGTATGAGTTTGTAAAGAAAATCAGTCGCCACTGCACTCCCAATTCCTTCAGTTCAGTTAAGTTCAGTTCAGTATATCATCGTTGCATTCTCGTAGGTGTCTAACTGTTTATTCGGCAACAAGTTCCAGTTTTTTCCGCGTTCTTCATTTCTTTCCACTTTGACACACACACACACACTAGTGCACCTTTTCTTTGTTTCTTCTGATTCCTCTGGCCTCTTTGCCTGCTTATTTTCAATACTTCATTCTCTTTGCATCTTTGTCCCTTTTTTGCCATGATTTCAACATTTCGTGTGCTTGGGCCGAGTGAACGTTTGCTTCGTTTCGTTTTTTATAAAAATAGCGCACACTTGGCCAGTCTTTCTTGCCATCATCATCATCACCAGGCTTTAGCCTCGGCCTCTTATCATCATCATGCTCACGCTCATCTCTCCATCATCATCATCACCATCACCATCACCATCACCCTCATCATTACCATCGTCATTATTTTCTTCATCATTTTGGGCATTGGGCGTTGGGCTAGCGCTGTGGGGCGTGGCACGGTTGTAACTGTTGATGTTGGTGATGTTAAAGATGTTGGTCCTGATGCTGCTGGGCGTTCGCTCGTTCGGTGGCGCGTTGAATTCTTCTTAATGAGCGACATCAAGTGTTGTATTAAATGTCAGTGCATGCGCGTCTTCACAGAATGTGAGTGTGAGTATCTATGTGTGGTGTGTGTGTGTGTGTGTATGTGTGTTTGTATTCCGGCAAAAGTATCTGTAATAAAATTTGTAATGAGTTTCAGGCACGGAAAAGGATTTCGAGTGCAATTTATTTTATTTCTTCCTGCTTTTATTTTTTAAGCATATTTTTACAGCTCGAATACAAACACTCATACACATACACGCACACCTCACACTCACACATTACTTAACTTACCAAATAGTAGCATGAAAATTTATATGCAGAAAGATATACTTATTCGCCTCTTCGCCCCATTTGTGTGAGTGTGTGTGTGTGTGTGTGCAATGTTGAGATACTTTTTATGATGGCAGCAGTTGAGTGTTTATTATTATTCTTCGCCCGTGTTCCATTTTCTTCATGTGATTTTTAATTACAGCAAAGCAAAAAACCGGGCGAGAGATTTTCGTTTCCAAAACAAAACGAAAGGAACGGATAAAACTCAATCAGAGAAGAGCAGAGCAAGAAAGGAGAGATAGTGACAATTATAGAAGAATGCCAATTTGCCAATTAGGATTCATCGAAAATGCGTACAGAAATAATATACATCAAGTGTTTGCTTGCCTGTAATGACATTTAATCCAAGGACATGGCCAGCTCAGCATATGCAGCAGCATTTTTCAGTTATCTTTTCTTCCTCGCAACCCTGTACTAGAGTCCCAACTAGTGACTGCTCCAGAGTATGTCATTTGCATTTTAGATAATTGTCGCAGCATTTGGTAAATAGAACATTCATTCCATCCATCGAATGCCCAACTATGGTGAGAGCATCTCTGTCATTTGCTTATTCACTTAGGCAAACAGTCAGTTCGTAAGTCAGTCAGTCAGTCAGTGAGTTTGTGAGTGAGCCTGTTACTAAGTTCGTCCGTCATTTAGGGCCTACTGCATTTTGTTATATACTATTGTAGTAAGCTTTGCTTTACTTTCGATCAAAGTTCTGCGTTCTGAAGCTTAATGCATCTGCAAAACCAACGCCATAAATTTCACTTGTCTTTCAGTCGTTCATTCATTCAAGCACTGAGCCTGACGGCCCGCATGTGTGGCAGGATTGCGCTCTGGCACTTTCCGTCCTTCTTCTCTTGTCCAGCTTTGATTGACAAATGCGCTGTCGCTATTTGACTGCTTGCTCTTTCATGGAGGACGATGACGACGCACCATGGGCAAATATGCTGTGTGCTTCTTACTGAGACAATGCGTGGTGTTGTGTTGTTGCCTTGCCTACTGAAATTGTCAGAATGGACATAAATGATAACAGTCGCAAAACGCTGATTCATTTACTAAATATTTGCGTAGGCCTTGTCAATGGTGTCAAAGAGAAAAAGGAGCACAAGGATTCACTCGGTCGGGTATGCATGAGTTACAACGACGATTGCGTGGTCAACATGCGACATCGATGCTCAAACTCGTATCTATGGCAAGTGAGTATGTTCGACAAATGAGTCCAATTTCCATAAAAAAAAACAAGGACAACTCTAAGGATAAGGGATACTCACCCACACATAAACATGATGACGATGAAAAGTAAACAAAAATATTGTTCAAGATTTACGATTGCACCATGTCAAAGGCTCAATGTTTTTTTTTACCGAACCCTTTTTCATTTTTTACTTCTGTCACACTTTGTCCTTTATATTTCTTTTATTTCAACAAAAAATTAAGCCAAAAATATGAAAAACATGGGAAGGCTAGGTTGCATCTAGATATATTAATATGTGTGTTATTTTACTCTACTTTTTTATTTTTTGAGATTTTAATAAAAAAAAAACACAAATTTCCAACTTTTCCGGTATTTATCGGTAAAGTCGTTCTCAGGAGAAACGCATACAAAGAACAACAATTTCGAATTTTTTAATTTTTTCAACGCCCTTCTCCCCTTGATGATGTAATCGTGCAACGACCAAAATTCTTCCACAGGCAACGTGCATTCCCATTTTTTCAGAATATATAAATTACTTGACTATACTTTGACATTACTATGGAATGATTTTAAAAAATGTGAAGGCTTCTTCGTTTCATCGCTATAACTTCTGCAACAAATGTTTGTGAAAATTTGCAGTCTTGGAACATGTCTGCCAATTGGTCACAACAGAAGACACCACAAAAGGCAGTTAAGCCTTTCATATGCCGCTTCTTTTTTCTTTTTCTTTAGTTATGTACAACCAAATGGCTAAGATCGCCAAGTGTTTCCTGTTCATCGGTAACAATATACATATAACCAGAGATCCTGGCACACAGTTAAACATTAAAGATTGTTGAAATCACATTAAGAAAAGTGTGATTTTGTTGTTCAATCTTAGAACTAAAAAATATTGAAAGCATTGTATATTTGATTGATTGACAATCAAAGGTGATAACAATATTCTTTAAAGAGATTCATTCATTTCCTAGAGCCAGTTTGCAAGCTCCTTAGCAACTAAGGTATCCACCTGATAGACACTGCATTGTTCGGGTATTCCAAATAGTAAACTAATGTTCATAGCATACTCGTCAAGCTTTAAACCGTTTGCTTAGTCATATTAAACATCTTCTCTCACCATTACATATTTTGCCCAGAATGACTTTGAGCTAAGGTGTGAGTTGTTTTGGGATATGACCAACATTGGTTTACGATTATTGTTTGACCAACAAAATTCTCTAATTCAAATCGCCTTAAATGCAGATATCTACTCAGCACTCACTCGGCAGCTCATATCGTTGATTATTCCTTGGTAAGACAATTCGTTATTACTTAGCAACGCTAGCAACTTTTTCCACATTCCTTTTCATTTTTGTTTCTTTATGAAGGTGTGCGTTCTGTCGCAAAGCAAATTTCTTATCACTCTGCTTCCCTTGACCACTATTCTCTTCATTTCGCATGCTTCCTCACTTGAAGCAAGGCAAACCAAATAAACAAACAACGAAAGACGCGAAAGAAGATAAAGAAAATCGTCAACAAAACTGCAAGCTATTGCTGGTACAATTAGCTCGGCTATCCCGTTGGTCTAATGTTTCCCTTGTCCAAATTGCTAGAGAGAATGCAGTCGCAGACAGGCTCATTGTGAACAAGGTCTAAGGAAAAACAAATGGTGAGATAAAAAAAAATAACTCTGATAAAAAATGAAATTGATATTGAGTGAGCAAAATTATTTCACTGTAAAATATCCTGCCTCCTATCCTCCTTTTATCTACTTTTATTGAATTTTTACTGTTTTTAAGAATCGTTTAGAATAACTTTCTTTATATGCCTCTGTCTCATCTAGTCCCGTCATGTCCTGTTTACTATAATATTTCTCATGCATTCTAAATGAAAAGTCTTGAGCATCAAAATATCACCACTATCATGTCATGCCGCACTTAAATTATAATCAAAGGACATGTGCTCCTTGAATTCAAGTCTTACGCTTACACATTCATTTGATGTTCTTGTTGTTGTTGTTATTATAAGCTTATTTGTCTCATGGGAAGAAGGATGCAGAGAATATTTAGAGAATGTGTTAGTTTGAGTGTTTTGGGCAAGAAAATGCAGGACGTCGACAACGATGAACTAAGGTTTCTTAAAGCCCATGTAAGTCGGTTTATTTCTTCATATTTTTACTTTTCTCTCTTTTTCAGTTCTACTTCAAATCCTTGTTTGGGTTGTTGGTTGTGTTCTTTCAGCCACAAGAGCTACTTCGTCTTTATTCTCAGTCACTCAACCAACCAAACAGTTAGTCAGTCATTCTGTCCATCAGTCAGTCAGTTAGTCAGTCACTCAGACAAATCTGCTTGTTGAAAAAAGCTAAAAGTTGCCTTCTTACCTTCATCGTCCTTGTCTTTGTTACCGTGTTTCGTGTGTGTATGACTTTTGGCATCACTTACCGCTCGGAAATGGGATCATCAGCCTGCCATTTCCGTAGCTCGATTTGCTTCAGTGCACACTTACACAGTTATATGTACGTACATACACACACGTATTGTGTTGATTTTGTATATGAGTATTGGTATTTGTGAGCGTGTGTTTGTTTGTACATATTTAATATTTCATATGTCTGCAATGATTTCGTATATTTGTCGTCATCGTCATCTTTATCGCCGTTGTCGTTGTCGTTTCAGTCAGTCCACATAGTCCTTTCGTTCATTCATTCATTCGTTCCATTTCATTCTCCTTTCGTTTCGCTTTTCGGTTTCAGTTTGGTTGGGTTTGTGTTGGTTTGGTTTGGTTCGTTTGGTTTTTGGTTTCTTGGGGAATTCTAGTTATATTAAATCCATGGTAAGATAGCAGCCTTGCACTGTCTTCGTTCATTCCAGTTTATGGTGCGACTACTGATGATGATGATGATGATAATGAGGATGATGACTTAAAATCATCCTATTGCCATCTTCACAGTAGTCATCAATCGAAATCAACATCTTCGTCTTCATTGTCATCATTGATGGGTATACTGATGATAATGATGATTACGATGATTATGCTGAAGATGATCATCTTGCCTTAGGTACTATATTTGTGTATTTATTTGCTTACACACATGTATCCTTGGTACCCTTCTTTAAATGTTTTTTGCTACTTCTTCGTCGTTATTTCATTTCGAATCTACTGAGGTTTGACTGAGTTTGGACGCATTTGACTTAAATTTATTTGGATTGCCCACTTTCTCTCTTGATGCCTTTAATCTTAGCCTTCGTTTCTGCTTGGTTAGTGCCAGGCGAAGCCAAACCGAATTTCAAACAAGTCCAGCGCTGCGTATGAGCAACGTATAACTTCACTTCACATCTGAAGTACGAACGAACTTTAATACAAATTTAATTAGGTAAACTCAGCACTTGAGTTTTCATAAATCCGTAAAACTTTCATTCGTTCATGAGTTCATTCGTTGGCAACACTTTCCATCTAACAAAACTCAACCAACTTAAAAGAGAGACTGCTCTCTCTCTCTTCCTTTTTTCATAAGGCATAGTAAATGAACGAACAACCAACCTCATACTCAAAATTTACAAATCTCAAACAAATTGACCATTGACTTTGGTCATAACTAAGTCTCTAAGTTAGCAAGTTAACATGAATACCACCTCCATTCACCCAGCCATATTGCTGAGAACCACCAAACCAAAGTTTTCCTAGTACTAGTATGATGAATACGAGCAGACATACCAAGGCCACCTTACACACACGCACACACACACACACGGATACTATATACACAAATACGTTGGGCATAAACACTTAAACTCGAAGGCAACTAACTTAATCCTTAACGGTTTTAAAATATGCTCGTACACGTCGTTCGTTTAGTTCCAAAGAGCATTAAAGGCAATGGTGGCACTAGGTGGAGGGTTGGTAAGTGTATGTGGATGGGGATGTAAAGGGATAAGCAACTCTTTGTTTAAGCTAAAAGAAAAGGCCAAGTGGCTGACGTATATGTGTATACGTGTATGTGCATGTTTCGGGGGAGGATGTGAAAATCGTTTTGATTGAGGCTGCTACCGTGAGTGCTACTAATGCTGAGCCTTCTCTCCATGCTCCGTGTGATC
This sequence comes from Amiota communis, assembly GCA_037043315.1. Classification (NCBI taxonomy): domain Eukaryota; kingdom Metazoa; phylum Arthropoda; class Insecta; order Diptera; family Drosophilidae; genus Amiota; species Amiota communis. The sequence goes on from JBAMAV010000506.1 coordinate 57,595, forward strand.
TCTAGTTGCTATGGCAGTAGTACAGGTGAAGTAAAGTGATTTGTAGGTTAATGAGAGAGAAGGATGTAGAGCTCAGCAGGCCTGGCAAGTGCTGTAAAATGCTTATGAGTAGCAAATGCATTTTGCCTGTTGTATTTCAATGCATTTCATTGGTTCCCAGATAGTTCGCGAGAAAATCAATGAGGGAACAAGCAACCAGTAACCGTGTGAAGGACCATCAACAGCAACAACAACTGTAACAAGAATGGTAATACTAATAACACAAAAGTCGAAAAATATGCTACGAAATATATTTATTACACAATAGTAGAAGAGTTTGTAAAGAACACGGAAGAAACGCAAAACAAAACAAAAAGAATGGATTTCTCATAAAGCAAAAAACATTTTCTCCCTGCTAAAAAGAACAACAAGAAAGAAAAAAAAATATCAGAAATTTATGGAAAATATTCTTAAGTAAAGAAGTGCGCGAGCCTTGGGATACTATAATTATACTCTTCACGGGAGTGAATGGCATTATAAGTTTGTCATGAAGTTTGTAACACACAGAAGGAGACATTGCTGACCACAAAAACGGACATAGCTAAATCAACTCGATGAGACGAGCTATGAAAAAACTATTCTGTCCGTCTATATGTTTGCAAACTAGTCCCTCAGTTTTTGAGCTAAACTGTTTGATGGCAAATACAAATAAATTGAGAATTGTATAATTATATAAAGTATGTGTAATTGATTATTCACTCATCTGGGCGCTCAGGAAATAAGTGCTTTACTTGTTCCATTATTGGTTCAGAGCGGTGAAAATATATGCTACTAGATAGTATACTCACCATTTACAGTTCCACCGCCAAAAAATATTGCCTTGGGTTCCCCCATATTATAAACTATACAAGTTCTTTTTTCAGAAGCAGAAATTGCTATAATATTTTCAATGGCGAAATCTTCAACATTCAAAGGAAATGGCAAAAGATATGAGCCGAAAACAAACGTTAACTACACGAAAACGGTGCATCTGCTCTTCATAACCAAAATTCTATATGATCTTCGAAACACGACGAGCACCAATATATGTCTTTCACTTAAAAGTTTAAAAAGTATGTCTGTTCCATTATTCAAATAGAAAATATAGCACTTCAGATTCCGATTTTGCACCCATTACTGATGCACCACCAGTCTGCCATATGGTGGACATTGGTTTTCTTAAACGTATTCTGAGAAAATTTTGCCCCGGCTTTAATTCTTCGTTGATAACATTGGCGGCAACAAAATCCAAATCAACGGGACAACCAAGTTGGAATGCAGACACCACGTTTTTTATTTTAATACGCATATCCGGAGGCAAACGATGTAGGGTATAGTCCAGTATTAAATCAAGGGGCAAATCACCGCAACCAATTGATTGTAGAGGTGTTGAGGCTTTGCTTTTATGGAGCAATCGCGAAGTCTCCCGCTTATCACAATAAACGCCACTCAATAATGGCGATTGGGAAGGCTTTTTTGATTTTTCTTTTGGCAAGTCATTGTAAGGGTCCCCTACAATTCGACGCTTCACAATTCTATGCTTACCTTAGCACTTACGTACCTTATTCCGAAGTTCTTTTAAACTTTCACGACTCTCCGGTTTGTTTTTATTCGTTTTTTCATTGGCAAATCCATTTTAGCAGTTTTTATCCTCTATTTTTTTACTTTATTAATGCAACGCGTGACAATATCGCACTTTTCCCACCACAAAGTTTATCGTTTGTTTCTTATTAGATATGTGCAAATACACGCTATCAGTGACTTCAAAATGAAAATACAAGACGAGTTGGCCCATCCGACCAGGTTTTTTATAGGGACTGCACATGGTCATGCATCATACATTCCTGTACGTGTGATTCATCATGCATTTTAGAAGCATAATCATGCGTTCATTTCTTATTTTGTTTTTTTTTTTCATTACAAGAACAAATTTCCATTCAACAAGAAAGAATACAAGCAAACAATTTTATTAAACAAGCCGTCGTCACAATTGTAGAAATTTTTACCAACCGTATGAATAAGCTTTCAGACAGAGTGCGTGATATTGTTTTCTCTGTCTTGATTGTTGCTGTTTTCTGTAAGTCGCATGGTTGTTTCAATGGTTGTTGTTGTTGTTTCTCACCGGTTTTTGATGCAGTTAAATCAGTATATTTGCATAAAAAATGGCATTCGACATGTCTGAAGATGAATACCTTTTTTACCATATAATTTTCATGAAAATACATTGACGATAAGTAAGGTAAAACGGTACCGAAAGAATCTTGTCTCGATATTATTATGTTTTAATTAAATAGGCAAAGGAAATCAAAAATGGCCAATGTGCTTCCAAAAATCTATCTCATTGATAATGGTTTATTCCACTTAAAAAAACGAAGTATCATGTGATTTACTGAGGTGAGGATAAAGAGTATACAATGTATAGAGAAGACAAATCGCTCAATTTGAGCGGTTCTTTTTCTTTTCATACCCAACAGCAAATTAAGAGAAACACCACTTAAATTGAGCGATTCGTCTGCTCTATACATTTTATACTCTTTGGTGACAATATCGATTCTCAACTACTTAGGACTCAATGGTAAATTACTCTGCATCTTTCTAGCAGAAAGCACCATAAGTATGTATCTTCATAACCTTAAAGGCATATACCCCGTTTATTCAACAGCCGATACGGCTTTCAATGAGATTTACTTAACTCAGAACGCATGCTTAAACAATTTTTCGGTGCATACTGAACACACGAATCGACATGACGAAGTGCTAGTTTCAAACCTGACTTATTTTTGTAATATGCACTGAAATATAGCATAAACTCTTATCATTCTTAAAGATTACAGTTCTCAAAACTGCGTCATACCTGAACTATAACAAGCAATATAAAAATGCTTGTGTGTTGCACAACAATATGATTAAAATGAAATGAGATGAGAAACAGAACTGACAACTGATAAGACCGCCATTAAAAATGCAACGACATCGCAAACATAAACACCTAAAAAACATTAAACTGAGTCGAGCCTTTTTCACAAAAAAAAAGGTTGTGGATGTCGAATAAATGGGGTAATAAAGCTTTTGACTCTTATGAAAACATTCTAAGTACTCATAACTAAGAACTATTAAATAAGCTAGTACATAAAGTAAACGTTATATGACTTCCAGATGTTACTGGAATATCTGGAAATAGTAGATCGAACTGGAAAAGAGGGATGTGGGAGCTTCTTTACTTGATCTGTAACATTTGTTTTTGATCAGGAAAAAACAAATACAAGAGGTAAAATCCTCCAGTTGCTTAAGCGACTAGAAAGAACACTCAAAAGTATGACAAAAAAAATTCTTGCTTGAATCTATGACCCAAAACTATCAGTTTATTGTTCTCAGCTATGCAAGAATAACCTGAGATTATTGATTTCTAATACATATACATCAGAATGGCCAACTGCCACTCAGCCTGCTATGATTGACTGGGCTAATGGAAGATCTTTATGTATTTGTTTGGCTTTAGCGGACTCGTTGCATAGTTCAATGATAGTATGTGTGGCAGAGTGCCAGTCTCACGGCCCGTACAACGCAGGTTCGAACCTAGCTCAAGTTGAAGTAGTTTTTTAGGTTTTTTTGCTTTAAATAGTTCAAGAAAAAGCTCTTGGACTCAACAGTATAAAAATATGATTAATTGAGTGACAAACCTTTATAGTATAGTATTATACAATAAAATAGTAGTATTTTTTTCTAGTGTGAAAGGTATTTAATAGTCACTAAGGCCGAAGTTAATATTTTGTGCTGTGTTTTCTCTTTAATAATTTTGAATTATTTTATTGGTGCAAAAGTTAATTAGAAAACTTGAAAAATGTTTAATAAACTTAGGCGAGTCGCGTGTGAATTTTCAATTGGAAACACATTCCCTTTTGCCATATACTTCTAGTAGTGTAATATTTAGTATAGGTAAGAACGAGTTTAACCCACCTGTTAGGATTACATTGGCAGCATCATTCTGTGCGCATTTGATGCATGCAAGGATTACGCATAAAAATTGCAAGTGGTGCATTTGTACATCCATCACAGCCAACATATATCCTGCTACTATTTCTCGGTATTATGGTATACTACTGTGTAGAAATCCCTCACCTACCTCACTTTGTATTTGTATGATTGTGTATATCTCTCATTTGTGGGTATGTGAGTTTACATTTATATTGCAAAGGCGAAGTATTAAATTTGAGAAATGCACTTTCAGCTTTCAACTTTACATCCGCAAATGTCGGTTTTTCGTTTGCGTATCCTGGTCTTGTATTCTATCTTCCTTCCATTCATCAGTTCACTCTTTTACACTATTAACTTCTTCTCTGGTGATACTGTTGATGATGTTGATGGGTCCTACTAGTGCTTGTCTGTGTTGTCTGTGACTGTGACTATGACTATGAATGTAACTGTAACGATGACGATGACGTTGATGATGTTTGTTGGCCATTGGCCACTAAAAAATTCCATTTGTAAAACGGGCACCGCATTAAACCGAACTCATCTCCGGTTGTTAATGACCGAACGAATAGTCTGAAAGAAGGAAGAATGCCTGCACTGAGTATATACGAATAGTGAAGGAGTGAGTCAGTAAGTAACCAAACAAGCAATGAATTCAGTAACAAAATGTGTGACGTCCGCCACACTCGACACTTCCGACACTTTGCAAAAGGACTCAACTTATTGCATTGCATCTCATCGCATCGCATCTCATCGCATCTCATCACAAGTTGACTAGTAATATGTCATGTACCGCTTTGCTCGTTAACAGATGAGTCCTTTGAATGGCAGCTGGAAGTACCAAAAAAGGATACCCAAACAAAATGAAACAAAAATTTTAATTTCGCTTCTGCGAGTTAAAGTTTTATATGATCTTTCCATTTTTTTGTTTCATTTTTAATCTCATTGCCGCAAACACTTGCAAGTGACAACTAACTCATCGTTTGATAAAGTAATAAATGACAACAACCAATGCATACAGTTGAGTATTCAACTAACCAATAACTAGATAATTTTGTATATTGAATTGTATCTACCGAAGTACAATAGCATGTGAAATGTTTGTAAAACCATACTATTGGTTTGGTTTCTATTTACACCACATGCAACTTAAAGCAAAACGATTTCACACACATCAAACAGCGTTTCGGATCGAATCGAATTGAAATGCATGATGGCGTCTGGACAAAGTCCTATAATGCATTCATAAGCCACAAACGCACTATGTATATACACGCACTCAACATGCTACCTACATACTATTGTATGTTGCTATATGGTATACACTCTCAGATCAGCAACATCAAGACCAACGCACTTAATATGGCGCCTTCATTCATGTCCTGCTAACGCACGCTCAGCTCAGCTCAGTTCAGCTTAGCACTCAGCCGCAAATTAGTGCAAAATGTTTGGCGGAGGATTGTGGGAATGGCAGTGGTGGAACTGGTGAGGTAAGTATTTGTGCGGTGTCTGAAGGTAATCGTGTTGTTAGTTGCCTTGGAGTTCAATGGAGTGAGGTTGATGTTATTTGTTGTTAAGACCCATAGTACAATAAAGTGAAGTGAAGAAAGGCGAACACTTGCATTAGACGCTTCCGTTGCTATTATACTTCCGCTGACCCTTCATCTCGTTGGGCTTAAACTTTGTTCAACGTGTTTGTTGTGGTAAGATTTGAAAGTTGATTAATGAATACAAGCGGTGCCAGCCAACTCTAGCTAACCAAGCAAAGCAACCGACCAGAATCGTTGTGGTAACGACGATGTAGAAGACGACAAAGATGATGATAAGGCTGTAGATGAGGATGAGGATGATGACTCCCAGTTCTGATGAACGATTTAAGCCGTATTGGGTCGACTTGAGTTTGTTAGAATTTCAAATGACAGAGAAACATACAAACACTCAAATAGACAGACAGAAATTTTATTCGATGAAGTTTAACAATCACACGCTGTGCACTTGTGCCTTCTGAAATGCTTGTCGAGGCGGGCTACGGGGCGTATTAAAACGGAAATGAATAAAGTGCGAATTTTTGTGTGTTTTTCAATGCGGTTTCTTTCTACATTTTGCTTTTCTCTCTACCAATTTCCTTCTCTTCTATTATTTAAACTGTTGTTTGTGCTATGAGGAGCTTGTTTGCTCTGGCGTCGCGTCATGTACAACCGCAAATTTCTGTTGTCTCTTCCATTCCCTCATCCAAGTTTTTCATCGCCGACAGTTTGTTTGAAGAATGCAATTTGGTGATGAAGAAAAATTGATTGTCGAGCATCGAACACACACAAAGTACGAGTAAAACTAAAAGAAGAATGATATTGTGAATGCGAATGAGAAAAAGTACATAGCGAACAAGAAAGAAATTTAAAATAAAAGCAAAAAAACAATAAAGAAAAAGAAAAGATGGAAAAAAAGAGAATAAAAAGAATTTTCAAATTGTGGCAAATACACGGCGTTGTAGGTTCATGAATAAAAGACATACACAGCCAAACATCACGTTTCGAGACACTTCACTCTTCTCTAAAGTCTCCTACAATTAACAAAAACAGCAAGACGTTCACTTGCTTTGGTCACATCATAGATTTGATATTCTTCACAAACATAGGTGTTTCTTTTAATGTTTTCATCATATTGTAAGTGGATGATTTTGAATGCTTTCATAAAGATTCATGGTAGTTCGATCGATCCAATTGTTTGTTGTAATAAACCAAGAAATGAATAAACAAAAGAGTTTCTTTAAAATTGCCGAACTGTACTATCAAAATTGTGAGACTAGTAGAACACTGTTCAAGGATAAGATTCAATGGTTCCTGGAACATTTTATAGTGGTCGCAACACGACCATTCATTGCATTGAAATTTTATGAATATGTATAGCAGGTTCGCGACTTGAACATATGAACCTTGCTTAAAACGGCCAAAAATGCAACAGAGTGCTAGGTTATGCCATCCGAAGGTGCTGGAAGGTATCCAAACATTAAACAAGCGCTGGAGTGATTTCATTGCAGTGGAAGGAGACTATGTTGATGAATAGAATTTAATTTGACGGAAAAAGATGCGTTTTTTTTTTCATTAGACCGGGAGCTTATCAGCCGATGTAATTTGGATAGTTTTGGGCTCGATATGTGTTTCCAGTCGCGAGATCAGGGATATTCAAAAACCCGGATGAAGTCGGGTGGGTCGCACAATTATCTTCTTCTATATATAATTATTAAATGGCAAACACATTTTTTGTGAATCCTTTCCTGCCTAAACCACTGAACCGATTTTGATAAAACAAATCCCAATTGAAGGGTATTCTTCGATGCATGTGTACAACCAGTTTTATACGTCTGAGACATCAGATCAGTGCCATTTATCACGTTTAATAGAGTTTTCCCAAAGAACATTATTTACAGAGAAGTTATAACTTAAAAGCAACAAATTTTTTTCTACAATGCGGTCAATTGTGTAAGCCTCTGGTTACCCTTGTTTAACTAAAAACATATACCAAATTTCATCTCAATATCTCAAGAACTGTGAGCAATTTACTTGTCGAATTATTGGGAAGGACTAAGTGTAATTGATTTTCATAGAAAACCTGTTCATTAAATTGTTCATCTACCTTGAGTGATATTTCTATATTAAGTTACAAACATCATCCTACAGTGGTTATAGAACACAGTTCAAGGATTAGTTTAAATGGTTTCTAGTGGCCGAATCAGGACGGCTTAGCTCATCACATTTCACTATGAGAGAAAATAAAAAACACATTTACCAAATTTCATCTCAATATCTCAAGAATTATGGAACTATTTACCTATCAAATCATTCAATTGATTTTCCTTGCACAACTCAGTTTATCTTCATTCACAGATCTTCATTGAATGATTCTATACTAATATAAGTTACAAACATCTGCCTAAAGTGGTTATACAATGCATATTAGTGAGAAGTGTATAATGAAACAAATACGAAACGGCGTCGTAGGTCGGTTTGGCTGAGAAAAAGAAAAATGAGAAAAAAATTAATATTTGTTCAAATTGCGGCAAAAGAAAAATCGTTCATTCGAAAGTTCAATAGTGCGTGAAATAAATTGTTTCCTTTCAGGCAATGCCAGCCACCAACACCACCTTATGCTTGTTACACTCCTTCATCCTTCATCCTGCGTCAGATTCTTATTATACTTTTGTTTAAATTTATTTTAAATTCAGTTTTAGGCTTTAATACGAGAAAACAATGTAGTATTTCTCAATTCAATCAAATTCAAATGTCACACATGAATGCTTGTAGTATCTCCTTACAATTTACATATACATACATACATATGGATGTAGTATATGTTATGAATGTGTGTGTGCTCGTAATCAATTTGTCACTTTGTCAGTTGAAAGAAGAGTATGCAAAAATACACAGAACAAAACTCAATTATAACTTAAAATGCTTCATCCATAGAAACTACAATATATTCATGGGCATAGATAGTGGTGGAGTTGCAGTTAACTGGGCAAAAGGATGAAATTTATCTGCGCTCTGAATTTATACTTTATGAATTATGAATTGTGTAAATTGTAGTGAACGAGCGAGCACAACAAAGGACGATGGGAAGGAATGGAAAATGGATGATACAAAAAATATAGAAATCACAGTGAGTGAGTGTAATGTATTACCACGCAAAAGTAATTCATTTGTGGAGTCCTTTAGTTGGCGATGCATTCAAGTGGCATGCGTTCATTGTGCAGTGAAAAAGGAAAAGGGAAGGACTGCCCCAGAGATGCATGATGTATGCAGACATCAATATTGTAGTTAAGATGTGATCTATGAAAAAAAAACAAAAGTTTAATAACGCTACATGGCCACGAGGTTTACTCAATTTACTTTTTGACTGGACTTTCAGTGATTTTTACTTTGACATTGCACAGCTTTCTCTCTGTCTCTCTCACACACACTCTCTCTTCCTTATCCAGATTTATACAAGAAGCAATGTTGGCCTCAGAATAAACGCACTTGCACACAGATACCATACATGTATACTCTTATGAATTCATGAGTTATGCTTCACAAAGGAAGCGTGTAACTCACTTTGCTTTACTGTACTATTTTGCTTTGTTTTCTTTCGTTTTTCTTTTACTGATGTTTTTGTACTCAGTTGCTTTTTCTGTATTTTCTTCATTGTTACACTTCAACTGGTCTTTTCTTTCCAATTTCCATATCTCCTTTGTTCTCCATTACCTTTCTTCATTTGATATTATTGGCGGCCATAATTTTTAGTCGAGTTGCGAGATGCGCCGCATTTTGCTTTGAATTATTTAAGTTATTTCGCGCTACATTAAGTTTCGCATCTTATAGTCTCCAGTCAGTACACACACAATCACACATATACAAACATAGATACTATTGTAATATATTTTTGAAAAGGCAAACGAAATCTCATACTTTATTTGAATACAATAATTCATGCGACCAAACCAAGCAAACTGAACTTCATACATTCATTCATTCATTCATTCGTTTATTCTTTCTTTCCTTCGCTCTACAATACAATATTTTCCATGCGCTTTGTCAAATCTTAACTTCTTCATTCGTTTTGCTTTGCTTTTGCTTTGGTTTTGTAATATTTTTAATATTCGCAATAAAATCCTTGATATATTATTTGCTTTAGCGCATTTTATGTTCATTATTATGCAAAATGTGTCTATGTTTCTATCTATCTTTACTTCACACTCCCCTTCTAATAACATGACCACACTCTATACATCTTCATGCTTAAGAGTGTGTGTGTCTTGCGTAACATTTCTAAGGCTGGACGCTGCACCCTTCTACTAACTACTATGTATTGTATTTCTTGGTACAAAAACCTTAAACATGTTCACTTTATTGTTGCATACTTTTTGGCTTGCTATTGTATTTTATTTCTCGCATGCGATAATTTAGTTTTGCCAAAACTTTTACTAAAATATTTCAATTAAAATGAACATTTTCAAGTTAATAAAATACTGAAATAGCGCTCAAGATAACAATCTTTTGACTTCACTCACTTAGGCTCCCACCATTTTAAGAATAAGGATGCTAGAGATGGATGGATGAGGTTGTGAGGTCTTGCATAATTTCATATCTGCGTAAAGTACATTAAAAGTGCATAAAAATTCATTACAAATAACATTTACAACAGCAACAACAACAACAACAGCAGGAGCACACAGAACAATTGCCAGGATTATCAAGGATATCATCGTTAGCCAAGCACACAAAAACAACAGAGTAAAACAATAACAATGAAAGCACCAACATGGAGCAAAGAGGAAAGACAATGTTGGAAACGTTTTCAAAAAAAAAATAAACGAAAAAATTTAAAACCATCAACAACACCAACAAGAGCGTATGACAGCATCTGCCTCTGCCTCTGCTTCTGCCTCTGATGATATTCATATACTACAAAACACTGGGTAGAGATTATGGGAGTTGGAGACTATGGTATAAGATGCATAACATAGTCATGGATGAACTCACTCACTAACTCACCAACTCACTTACTTACTTACTTACTTACTAGCTGAGGCATAGGACACTAGGGGGTAACATACTATATAGGATTTCTTGCTTGCTTTCATTTTCTATTCCATTTTTTCTTTTTTTTGGGCTTACTTACATACTTCAATTTAAAGTTGAACACCACACAAAAATAACAACAATGAATTACCAAGGAACGAACGACTTATGATGGTCCCCTGCCGCGTACTTATTTTCATTATCTGCCACACCTATTTAAAAATTTAAAAAGTACTATAGGCAAGTAAAGTGTGAGGCCCATTAGGCATTGAGTTTGAGTCAGTGGCAACGGTCAAGGGAGGCCCCAAAACATGCATAAATTCTATGCTTATGTAGGTTTTTGTTTCCTTCTTAGCACATAAAATGTTTGGTATTCATGCTGGATTCGATGATGGGTTGGCGGTCACACAGTAGGTGGTGACTATTTTGCCTTCTAATCCTCTAAGTACTATCACTATGACTACTTGACATGAATCTTTCTCAATGTTTACATTATGAAATTTCTTAATTGTTATGACTTAATTGTGCAACACTTCTCTCACCAAGAAATGCTGCATATTTCCACTTTATTAGAATGATATAAATCTTTCTAGGCTTATTTTCATTGTCCATGGAATTCTTATTGTTCTTATTGTTACCATTATAATTATTATTATATTTGTTGTTGTCTTGCACATCATTATTTTTTAAAAGCAACAAATCTCAGAGAGAAACCATGTGTAATGTGGGGGAAATGAAGCTTTACGGAATTAGGTAGATGAAAAATACTACAAACAACATAAATTTTATTTCTTCAGCACTCAAAACTCACACATATGTAGAATCGTATGCAAAGAAATATTGGACAAAAGGCATAAAACATAAAGGCTCACAGGGTGCATTCTCCATTGCGCTTAACCTGGCTTTTACTACCTTCTACCTCTAACACTCATTGTTACTATCTGTCTTTGTCTTTCTGTCTCAGTTAGTTTGTCTCTCTTTCACTCTCTCTCTCTATCACTTTGTCTTGTTGTTTTCCTTTTTTCTATTTGTCTTTTGTCTTTTAGTCTCTGAAATGAAAATCCTGTTTTTGTTTTCTTCATTTAAAGTGATTTAAAAAATTCAAAGGGCAATTGTCACGACATATGCGAATAGAGTAGAATGCTTTGTTATTGTTATTATAATTGTTGTTGTTTTTATTATTGTCTTTGTACTCAGAGTCAGCGTCATCATACTAGTCCTTGTTGTTATCCTTTTGTTAGTGTTGTTACTAGTAGCTTCTGTGTAATTATACATGTCTCCCTGCATGCATGCATTTCATTCTCCGTACTACGATATATGAGTGTACATTAGTCGCTATTTCTTCTTTTCCTACTACTTCTATTCCTCTCAATTTCCCTTCCTTCTTATTTCTCTATATTATTATTTACACCACTTTTGTTATTATTTTGTTGCTGTTGCCTTTTACTTTTTTTGTTTTTGTTTTTAAAATGCATGCAACACTCATTGCAATTGTTTCATTGGACTTTGGCATGTATCTTTGTTCTGTTACCCCTTGTTTCCATCACTTTTTATATAAAAACATACTATGTGTGTTACATGAATACATTTACCTATTCTTAGTGTGACAGTGCAACAACATTTACTCTTATGCTAAATAGAACAATGATAATGTCGCATGCTAAATTGCATGCAATTATGTATTTTCTCCCTCCGTTCTTTTTTATTGTGTTTTACTTTTTTCTAAAGTCCTTTTTTCTTTTCTTTTTTCTTTCTTTTACTGCCCTTTGGCTGCTCATATGTCTATTCACTTTGCCATAGCAGTAGTAGTAATAGTATAGTAATATACTTGTGACTCTTTTGCCCCTCAAATATTCTGCCATTGTTTCTTGTTGCTTCATTTTTTGTAATTATAACATTAAGAGTACAAAAAAAAAAAAAACAATGAGAAAAGGGACAAAGTTGGTAGATTAAGGACAAAGGGGGATTGGCATTGTGTAAATGCAAAAAGTCACTGTTGGTTGCGGTTACTGGTTGTTGCTTCTCTCACCCAGTATGGAGCCCATTCCATAGACTCCTTAATCACCTTATCTCTCTCTCCACATCTTGTTTTTATCATTTTTTGTCTTTGTCTCCTCTGCAATAATCATTGCTGTGACAACTAGTTTTATTCTATAACATTTCATTAACTTTAACATTTTGCTTATCCATTTTTTTTGCATACTTAGAATGAATACTTGTTATTAGAATTGACGTCAGTTCATTGACGTTAAACAAAAATAATGTAATTTTATTCCTCTTGAAATATAAAAACATAAAATTCCAATTATGATTTTCAATAAACTTTTTTCTTGTGTTCTATTTATAGGATTTAATTGCTGAAATCCAAACATTGAGGTCAGGAGTAGAAAATCTAAATCTTATTTTTAAAACGGCGGCCTTTGTTGTCGTTCTATTGACTATAATCATCATATACACAGGTATAACAGTTTCTTGTAAGCATAAAATATTGGGAATTTATATTTGAACACAGTTTTCAGTTATTTTCGAACTGGATTCCTTCAGTTTGAAATCATTCGAAATTCATGGTGCAATTTTCAATTATTTCTGTCTTATTAAAGAAAAAAATTATACAAAAAAATTTAAAAAAAAAATCTAAATGAGTTTAATATTTTTAAGAAATTCTTTAAAAATAATTAAAATATTTTTATAGGAAATTTGAAACAATTTTTGCTGAACCAATTGCTCCATTCACATATTCACCATATTGGTAGTCCTCCTGATGATGATGTTGTTGTCGTTTCAATTGGAGCCTGCGCATAGGGCACGAATCGATTACAGACTGTGAATTCGACAAATTCCAAAGGACTAAAATGCAACAATAATAAAAACAAAAACAATAAGGACTCTAACGAAAGGCACTACAACAAAAGCAAATTGTACAACAACTAACAGGCAGCAATAATCGACGAGGACAACAACGACTAGAAAAGAACGATGATGGTGACGATGGCGAGGACGATGACGGACGATGATTGAAGCGAAGCAGGCAACACTGATAAATGAGCGTAAAAGAGAGAGAAAAAGAGAGCAGAATGCGAATGCAAGAGTGAGTACGAATAATTCGTGAATCATTTATGAAGATGAAAGTCAATTTCGAACATTGTTCGCTCACTCAAAGTGTATTTCGAAGAACACAAGAAACGAGAGAAACCTCACACAATCACGCACACATTCGCCCGCTCGGTTGGTTGGATAGTTGTTCGTATAAAGGCAAATATTGGTTTCTTAACACTAAAATACTGGCAATCAGAATCGCGCTTTTGCTCCTTATTAACAGAACTGAACATACACGCATCCTACTGGATCGCTTCGTGCGTTGCCTTCGTCGGCGTCATCGTCGTTGTAGTCGACATCCTTTGAAGCAGCAGCAACAGCAGCAGCAGCATTGATAGCAACGACAGCAAATACAATACGAAAAGCGAATGAATTTTAAATTTTGGCCAATGCGTTTGGGTTTCAGTAAGAAAAGCGTCGCCCAGCGGTTTAGTACGACTTACGTACCGTACGCTTTTGTATTTTTCTCTGTTGTCTTCTGTTTGGCGTAACACCAAATTGACGTTAAATTACGTTAACATTTTCAATACGAAACTACTTGACTCGAATGCGATTCGATTCGATACGCTCAGCTCATAATATCGTGCGTTCAAATAATATACAACTAAATCAAAAATTTGTAAGAAAAATACGGAAAATTTCGCTTTTGATTGGTAACAATATTTTGTTTGTGTGAAATAATTCATTCATTCAAGACATTATTTTGTTCTAAATAAAAATTCGAAATGATCAACTGATCGTTGATATAATTTTTTACAAAGATTTTCATTAGATAAGCTTGGGTTTTTTTTAGGTTTTTTCAACTTGTGGGGCTTTGAAATTATGTTAGAAAATTTATTCAAAAAAATTTATCGGACTCTCAAGACACTTGAGTGTCTTAGAAGCAAATGCAAGTAGCTTAGCTTAATTTCAGGCACTTATTTGATGAACTTATCAATTTCCACAATTTTCATGATTGTAATTCTAATAGAATTTTTATTATAGCCTAAAAACTCTTTTTTTATTTCATTGAAATTGTTTTTTGTAAATTGTAAAAAATAAGAATTATATTCTTTGAATTTAACTGGAAAATCGTTCGAAGACATCAAATATTTTTGATATTAAAAGGAGAATTGTGTCGACTTTGAAGACTTTGTTCAGTTCTAATAATTTGTCCAAAGATTTTAAGAGTTCAGCTAGAATTGTGTTATTTTGTAAAATATTTAAACTGATGAGAAATATAATATTTATTAATTTCTTTTCTTTCGAACGAAGATCACAAATTAATTATTATAATTATTTAATAAAATAAATTACTGGATTTTTTGGAAATTTATTTTTGTGCAGAAGAAGATCACAAACATTTCAAAAATAAATTCTTAAATTTTCTCTAAGCTTATAAGACACAAAATCAATTCTCTAAATATTTTCAAAATCTTCTAAGGGACAATTGCTTTTTTCCAAGATTCTCAAACCAAAAACTTTGCTCAGCAAAATGTGAAAAACTTCTTGTCCCAATGAAATAATTATGCAAATTTAATTTTCCTAAGATTTCAAGTTCAACAATCGATTTCTGAATTTTTAATTATCACATAAAATAAAAGCATAGAACAACTTTATGGCTCACAGCATGAGATACTTTGAGCTCATTATTATTAAAGTCAAACAACAAGTCAAGTGAAGTTAAGTATGTCGGCAAATTTTGCTAGGCAAAACTTTGGCGTCTCTCATTAAAGTTCTTTGAAAAACAAAAGTAAAAAAGAATGAAAAAATGAAAAAGAAATTATAGTCGCGACGCCTTAAGTCTTTTGCTCATCGTACATTGCCCCAGACTATGGTAAGACTGACAAACAATTGTCTGATGGCAAGCGTGGAAAAAAAATTCAAGCGAAAAACTCATCAACACAAGACAAACTAAGAAGGAGCAACTATTGTTGTTGTGTATTTCCTTCTATGTTTTCTAGTCTTCGTCACTTTCTTGACAGATAGACAGACATCATCATCATTATCATTATCAAGTTGGAATCTTTTTCACATTTACATTTCATGATTAATTTTTCTTATTTTTTTGTAATTTTATTTTTTAGAACAACATAAAGTCTTGAAAGAAACATAAAATCAAAATTAACACCAAATAAAACAAAAAACAAACTCCTTCGAATGCAAATTATATTTGCATATGTGTGCATTTCCGGTTGAATTGCTTCCTTCATAAGCAAGATAGAAACGCTAACTGAACCTGAATTTCAAACAAAACAAGAAACGAGCGCGTGAAGCTAAAGAAAAATTGTTATAAAAATAAAAAATCATAGAAAAATCCTAAACAAAACACACACTGATACATTCATACATCATCAACATAGAACACAGAGAAACATAAACGCGAAAACGAAGTCGAATCTAGTAGCAAAGACCACGAATCCAACCAACTGAAGAAGCGAACGAAAAGTGAAAATACACATAAAAGTTGCAAAAGCATATTTTTCATAAGTTTATAGATACATTACACACACATACTCAAACATAGTCTTAAAATATCTATACATATATATAGAAAGAACTGCAACGAGACGCTTATATAAACAGAGACACACATTCACAAGTGAAATATATGGTATATGGTATATGTGCACACAGACTCTAAAGAACACCACCAACAACATCCAACAACTAAATGCAGCAGCACATATGCTGAGAGATCCTTACTTTGTTTTATGTGTTTAAGTGAGTGAGTGAGTGAGTTTATGTGAGTGTGCGACAGTTGGCAGCGACAAAAAAGTTAACGTTCGACCTTTGCCTGAGTTCACCGAGAAGGACAAAACAGAACAAAATAGAATAGTGGAGAAGGAAAGTGCAGGAAAACAGAATCAATAAACCAAGTTGAGCAGGAGCATTGTCTCGTCTCGCAGGATTCGACTTTATTTCAACGACTCACTTGCTTTTGTGTCCGGCTCCGACTCTGAGTTCGGATCGCCCCAAAACCTACCAAAATTCATTCGCAAATAATGTTGGCAATGTCGACCCTGATGATGCCAGCGCCGACTATAGCAATGGGGGCCCCGCAGATAACGATGGGCCCCCACAAGCCGCCGGAAACGAAATTACTTGCCATACATCCAGCGGCCGCTCAACAGCAGCAGCAGCAACAACAGCAGCAAACATTGCCTCCGGCACACTTGCAACATAATGGCCAGCAACAACATGGACAACAAATGCAGCCACAACAGCAACAATCGCAACAGCAACAACAAGTACATCAACAACATCAGCAGCAACAGCAGCAGCAGCAACAACAGCAGCAAGTGACACAGGCACAACAGCAACAAATGTCAAACAACAATTCAAAGCCAGGTGAGTCTGGATTCCAATGGAATCAGTAGTAAGAGAGAGAGAGAGAGACTCAACTCAGTCTGTCAAAGGAATGGGTGAAAAAATATCAAGTCTGTTGTCATTGTCTGAATTTGTATGCCCGGGTGAATGTCCTTTTTGCTTCCATATCTGCAAATGCCGACATTTTATGGAGTTTTCTTCTCATTTCATCAAGTGACGCTTAGTCACTTTTATTGTTCAAATCCGTTAAGCGAATTTTCCTTCTTGTTCCCTCATTTGTTTTGTGTTGGTGATACTTTCACTGAAGCGCGACAAAGGATAAAATGAAATGAAGCAGAGTTCAGCACACAAAAAAAAAAACAACAGAATACCATGAAGCAATTCATCGCGATGCCATGCCATGCCATGCCATACCAAGGATGTGATGCTATTCAAAGGTGTTGCATTAATTTTTCATTGACTTGTCTGGCATCGGTTGTGAATTGAAACATTTTTCTCGTTCTCTTTATCAATTTATCGATTTATTTTGCTTTTTGACTTCCAAATAAAATGTATTTTTCATTTGTTTATCTTTAATTGACTTTATGAGTTAAACTCATTTTGGTTTAATTCCCATTCAAGGACTCACAAAGTATTTCTTGTTAAAAGTGATGTTTGATAGCTGAGCAATGAATAACCACATTCCAATTAAAATAAATCTTTCTTTCGAACTGTAACAATTCCCAAGCACGTGCTCTTGAGAGTCCTGAGATATCGACATCATTTATTTTAAACTTCACAAAAATTTATCTAACGAACCACACAAAAATTCAAATTCCAAATTCACAAGACAACAAAACAAAAACACAATTGTATTAAACATATCCAAGAGATACATTTCTTGTCCTTACTTACTTACTTACTTATGATCTTAGTACTTAGTATGAGTATTGTAAATGCCAATGATGAGATGAAATTTCAAAATTTGTAGACAAAATTTTCATAAAACTTTTTACAAATGCAATGAAGGATTTACAGTTTTGTTATTTTTCAAAACAATAAAAAAATAAATAAAACAACAGATTTTTTTGTTCTACAATAGTTGAGAAGAGATTTACAACTTAAAAACAACTTAAGTCCAAGGTAAGAGCCCACAAAACAGGCCAAGAATTAGGCCTACTCGTATTTGCAGCAAGTAAAATGCAATCCAAAGATAGTGAAAGAGTTGTGATTAAAATGATGATGATGATGATGGATGGAGAGAATGAGGAATGGAAGAAGAGCTCAAGTTCTAGAACTAATAACAAAAACCGGAAACAACAACAGAACAGGAAGCTGCATAAATGAAATAACAGCAAACAGCAACAGCAACAATAATAAAACAAGTGCTCAGAATAGAAAATGGCAAGGATAATGAAACAAACCCATACACGCACACTTGGATAGACGGAAACACACAGAAACACACAAACAAATGAAAAGTGTGTCTGTCATAAATAAAAGAAAATATGAAAGTAAAACAACGTCGTGGTTATTTATGAGGGAAAGTTAGGAGAAGTGTGGGTAAAAAGAAAACTTGAAAATGAATTTAATTATGGGCAAAAAAAGTGAAAATTTCCACACTTGAGTCTCTAAAGTTTATATTACAATATAAAAGGATCAAGAATGATGATGATGATGATGATGGTGATGATGATGATGATGATGGCAACAGTGAGTGAAGCAAGTAAAGGCTTCAAAACACCAGCGAAGTGTCAGAAAATTACTAGACACTACCAACACCAACAGCAAAACCAAGAATAATAACAAAAATAATAATAATAATAATAATAATATAAATAGGACTGCAAGAAACTACAGACTTAGTATATGATGGAAGAGAAACTACTACTATACTATACTAGTTTGAGCAATGAGTAGTGGAAAGTGGTGAGATCCAAAAGAAGTTTTTGAAATAATACAACTACTTAGCTTCATTTAAACACTTCAGGCTGAAGCTAAGCAGCAAGCCACGAAAGGACAATAGATGAGACACGATGGTGGATGGCGATAGCAGAGGCCTTATTATATGGTATAGTATCCTATGCTCATCCAAAAAAGTTCGTTAGACAACAATAAATTTGTTGTTTTGTTTTTAGTCTTTTGAGTGGGTGTTCGTGTTAAGAGAAGTTGGCTGTCTGCCGCCGCCGCCGACGACGATGACTTTTGTCTGAAATATAGACTAGGCTAGACGAGATGAGATGAGTTGAGTGCTTAAGGATTAAAATGACTGCATCAGGCTTAGTGTGCAAGATGACAATAATGATGAAGATATGCTGCATGCAAACTACAAATGACATTTAATATTATTAAGATTGTAAAAAACACACATTGAATAACCGACGGCAAAGCAAACACAAAGTGTTAAAATTAAATGAATAAAATTTAAACACAAAAATAAAAATCAACTATATTCTGACTCAATGGCATCAGTTATGCGGTTTCTACAACATTCCACTCATTTTAGAAATGTTAAACAAATACATTTTGGCAGAAAAATCATGGCTAATATGAAGACAATGAAGGCAATTGCAACAATTGCAGAGCACTTAATCATAGAAACATAAAGAAAGCCATTTACATAAAGAAAGCCATCTACTTGAACTAGCAAGTCCGATCCCAATCTATACATTGGGGAAATGGTATCAAATATCTCGGATTATACATACAATGGTGACCAAAAGTATTTTGACAAAACTATATGCAATGTAATATCGATTATCTTCAGTAACTGAGAGAAGTAACGTGGTATGAACACGCATTTACTTCTGGTGATAGAATCAATGTAATAACCTTTATGCTAGAACGCCCAAATCATAACCAATTTTCTGTGAAAGGTGAGAGTAAATAAATTAGATTGGTCACCTCAAAGCCCGATCCAAATATAATAGATATGTGCATACCCAAAAAAACAAAAAAAGACTATCCCAGGACTTTGGAAGAATTTTTCGTTGAAAACAATTTAAAATTTGTTTAAACAGATTTCTGTGCGTTTGCCAAAGTTCATCGATATATTTTTCTTTTTTTTTTTTATCAATCTTGCTGTTATTATATTGCATTAAGTTTTTGATTTTTCCCCTTTCTTTTCTGAACAACAATTGTTGTCAATACAAAATTCTCTTGTCCTCCAACATTTATGAAAAATCGTTCTTATATTCTCAACCCCAATATTAAAAGTAATAAACTTAAGAGTTTTGAAAAGCTTATTATTTATTTATTTAACAAATTAAACCTAATATTTATAGACTTAATATAAAGTTTAAAGAGCACTAGCTACGAGGGCCTTCGACTCTTGATTGAATTATATCTATGTCCTAAATATTAATATTTGAAAACTTAAAAAAATTGTAGAATTTGGATATGTTAAGGGATGTAGGAGTTTTTAAGTATTGGAATGGAATTTGGGAACCAAACAGGGAGACCCTAATGCTCCCCAAGTTCTGGCAGGCGTCCAAGAGATGGTCAACGGTCTGATCGGCTCCACGGAAAGGGCATGGTGGACGGGTTGTTCAATTGAGAAGCTGTTTGTGGGTGTCCTGTGAGTGTCCAATGCGCACGAGAATAAAAGTACCACATACCTGTTTCGCTAAGTTAGAGGGTAGAGTAATTTTTGAACACGACATATTGATGGTACAATATCGATGTTTGAATTGTGCCCATTCAGACAGCTTCTTCGATTGAAGGTGACATGTGACGAGGTTAATACATTAATATTCTCTTACAAATGTTTTTCGAATAAATCACAAAAGAAATAATCAAACACATTTTATTTTATTAACGTCATAATACTTTTGGCCACCATTGTTGATAACAAAATAACATTCAGCTTGCATATTAGTAGGATAATAAATAAAATCAACAGAACAATCAGAATATTATATCCTTTTATAAACAGGAAGTCACTTCTTTCTATTAAAAAAAAAACGTGTACTAATAAAAAGGATATTTATTCAAATTATGATTTGTAGTTCGGAAGTTTGGGGTGAATGTGCAGCGGTAAATTACAAAAAACTCAAAATAAATTAATAAAACTAATTTTTAATTTAACATTTAACTACCTCAGATATCTTTTCCATACAAAGGCAGATATTTGGTTGACTGATGAAGTCAACTCTCAACATAACAATAAATTTTAATATAACAAATCATATGACACACAGTTCCAGTTTAATCCGTATTATTCGAGCTAATTCATCAATTCTTAGTTTTTAGTCTTCGTGGATAAGTTGTTTTTAGAAAAATTACACTAGTTTACACATTTTATATACTAACGGCAAAATGTGTAATTTTTTTATAGATTCAAGTGCGCTGAGTATGGGAAAAATACTAAAGAATTCTGTCACGTCTAATTTAAAAAAATATTTATTAAAATAGTTAAAGAAAACAATAACATAAAATAAAATAAAGAAAAAATTAGAAATGACTGATTTTACTATTCCTTTTTATAATTTTCTTAATCTGTTTCTCTTAAAATAGACTAGCAGGTGTCCCCTAACATACCTTCGTACCGAAAACCTTTGTGTCAGTCTTCAAAAATGATAAGGTCTTTGTGACTGAAAAAAGTCCAGGTGTGAATGAAGAAAATGTATCTCCAGTGATATATTCTCACCCATTGCATAATAATTTTTTAACAAATCACCAACATTTCCTTCGTAATTTTCACCTTAATGATTTATTAAGAATGCAAGTGCGACTATTTAAAAATAATCTCAAACATTTTTTTCTTTGGTAGATAAAAGTTTTTCAAAGTCCTTATCTTGCATTAGTTATCTGTGGAGCGACAAAATTACTCTAATCTTGCGTCTGAAATGCTTAGAAAAATGTTGTGTAAATGTTTAAAAGCAGCACTTTTTTATCCATCGCTTTGATGACATTTTTAATCAATGTGTAATGGTGGCAAAATTATATTTTGCTGATCCACTAAAGACGGATAATACAAATTAATTTTTCTTGGATTAAATTAATTTCGGAAAGGCCAATATTTTTCAATGTAATGATGTTTATTAGCTTGACTGTCCCACAGGCACAAAAAACATGCTTATTTGGTAAGCCCGTCCTGTAAGTCCAGTATCATACCAACTACCTTTAAAAGCGTTACATATTTTTCAGTTGTGTGGAAAGAATCTCTGCCTTAGATATAGATAAGTTGAAAGTCTCACACATTTCGCTAAGTTCATTTTGATTAATGAAATGTGGCGTTTTATCATCGCCGACTATGAAATTGTCATCATTTTCCTCTTCCAAGAAAAAGAAAAAGATCTTCACTGTATTGGCAACTCGCACTTGACATACCTGGATATACGGGATGTTGATGGGTTTTCCGAATGTGATATCATTTGTGATATTAAATTTTATGTTTATTTTTTTAACAAAAGACTGCAATTTTTGTCATACAGAAATAACAGTCAATTTGACTTTAACCACAGTTCACAAAAACACAAGAAAACAGATTATAAAATACAAGTCGACAATGCGGGAAGGTAAAACAAAAGATATTCTCATACCAAAAAAATGTGACGTGATAGATTTTTTTCTAATAGCGCCTTTCATTAGTAGGAGATAGCATAATAACAAAATAGATGCTTCAACTGTAAGGTTTTCCCCACATTTCCTTATAAACGTTAAATATTTTTGTAAAATCATCGTATTTTATAATCTGTTATTCTTAGTAGGAAAGTTAGAACTCTAAAAAAAAATATGTCAGTGTGCTTAACACTCACGAGCATTTGATGTCATGCAAATCCAACTCAGACAAATAACCTGGTCGTGGCGGATATACTTAATCCATTTGTAGTTGAGTACATTGGGATCTTTCCTCTATTTAAAGAAGCCTGACAAGTGGAGTAAACCTGGATATTTTTCAAAACAACACAAGGAAACTCAGCTAAGTTAATAGAGCAACAATCGGAAGGAACGCGTTTAACATTTTGCTCATACCACAACCTTTCACATACACTACAGTCAATTCCAAAATTGTTGTCTAATAATTGTTTTATAAACTGTGCATGAGCTGCAGTGTGTCGAGAATAGTTGTAATAAGACACAAACAAATAATTCTGATTTTGTGATAGCTCTTTGTTATTGTTATTATGTTTTTCATGATCCGTTGCAGCTTGAAGTTTTTTATGGGTCGCAAAGAATCTCAATTTCATCGTCTTCAGCCATTATTTCATCAATTCCAATGAATTAACTTCTTCTAGCTTAGCGTTTTTGCGATCTCGATAAGCTTTGGCATTTTGACTTAGCTTAGCTTGAACTGCTTCGTGGCTCGTTGTTATTGGCAGAACCTCAATTGTATCGGCTCCAGCCATTATTTCTGCATGTCAACGAATATTTGCAGCAATTCTGTCTCTAAGTTCTCTCATTTTATATTAGCCCAAAATGAGAAAAAAATTGCCTATGACGATGACCAAAATGTAAAAGTTTTCCCTACCGAAACCAAAGAGGTTTCAAATTAAAAATCGAAAAACAACTAATAATAATAATAATAAATTAATAAACAAAAGCAAACAATCCAAGCCAAATGAAAAAAATTGAATACCAAAAAACAATTAGATCCTGACTTAATGGCATCAGTTGTGCGGTTTCTGTACCATGTTAAACAAATAAATTTTGGCAGGAAAATCATGTTTAACATGATGATCAACATTGCAACATTTGCAGAGAACTGAATCATAAAAGCATAAAGAAAGCTGATAAAGGATGAGACAAATGTAACATCATCGACTTTTAAATGAGGCAAATTAATTGAAACTTATCTTCTAATTACTCTAGCAATCAAATTCATTAGCAAAACAAAATGAAATGAAAGGAAATGTAATGAAATCGAACGAAGTCTGAAGTCGTTTTCTAAAGGAATCACACACAAAAGTATGCAATGAAAAAATACAAAGAAATTCAAGTAAAATGAAAGCAATTCAAAGTGAGAGAGACGAGACGAGGAGGAACAATATGAAAAGAAAATATAGAAGAAAAATGGAAATTGTTGTCGCTAAAGGAAATCTGCAAGGGATCAGAAGAGAAACAAGAAAAATGAAAAAAAAAAAAGAATGCATTGATTAGGCTTGCAATGAAGGCGGCACGAATATCTCATACAAAATTGGTTGATAGCTAAAGGATGATGATGATGGTGATGATAATGATGAACGCGGCTAGGTAGCAGAAAGCAATGCGTGGCAATTTCCAATTCAAATACGAGTAACAGATCCGAAAGACATCTAGTACAAGAACCAAGGTATATCTACAACTATGCGAATGAGAATGACGATGAAAGACAAATGTGTGCACGAATCAGTAGAGTAGAGTAGCAACGTCAAAGGAGAACAAACTGAAGAACGTTCAAGGCAAGTTGCAAGTTTCTTTTTTTTTTTTGTGTTACACAAACAAGACTACGACAACTACTAGTACTCCTACAGACACACACCTGTAATAACAAAAACACACATTTACACAAATAAAGACAACAAGAGTTTGGGGGGGAGCGAGAGGTTTTAGCAAAACAAAAATGAAAAGAAAGGAGAGAATAGTAGTAGTATGTATCCAAGCTACAGTTGGCACGGTGCATGAACTCTCAAGCATCACTTTCAACAAACGCGAAGGCTGAGACACACAAACACACAGACTAAAATGGATACTTCTAATACCAGAATGGAAAAAATGAAAGATGAGTGGGTGAAGAAGAGGTGTAGACAGACATAGCGAGTAGTTATATGCCGTGTTAGTCTTGATTTTAGCAAGGACTCAGAGCAAAACTTTGCTTGCTTGCAACCGTGTATATCTAACATTAACTACAACCACAACAACAACAACAATGGCAACACCAACTAAACCGCCTTCAACGACAAGTACAACAAAAGAACTGGAAGTGGAACTGAAACTAGTATCTACCCTATGTATGATACCATAAAACTGAAGCGCGCCTTGCACACACAATTTTTTGTTTTGTTTTGTGTCTTTGACGACATCCTTGCTGCCGCTGCAGCTTCCATTTTAGTCTGCAATGAAAACTTTTAAATTGGTTGGCAACACTTGCACAAACACAGGCACATACACGTAACAACTCACACACAGAAATCAAAAGAATAACAAAAACAAAGACAATAACAACACTAACACGCTCACTAACATATACTTCATTCATTCATTTAGACATTCTTTCATTTAGTCATCTAGTCATTCATTCATTCATCCATTTGTTCACTTAGCTATTTCACTGAAGCAATTCCCTTTACTGTGTCTTTGTCTCTACTACTGTGTTTTGTATCCTTGTTTTCTGTTGATTTTGTTTACTTTGTTGCTGGTTTCGCGTGTAAAATGTTTGTTCTTGAAATGAGAAAATTTGAGAAAATTTCTAGAAAAGGTCAGCCAGCAACAAGGATATGGTAGCGCGTCTGTCTACTAAAAACATACTACAAATCTACGAAAGCAAGATTAGAAACAAATTATTGTGTATCCATGTATCTTCATTCAACAAATGCAACTAAGTAGAATCCAACAAAAACGGAATGTGAAAATACGGAAAGAAAAACTAAATGAAAATCACTTTAAAGGATTTTCATGGCACATCGGATAAAATGGTGTAAGTCAATAGAGCAGCAACAATACACACACACACTCACTCACTCACTCACTTACTCACTTACTTTATCAGAAACACAAAAAGTCAATGAATTCATTTGAGAATTGAAAAATTAATTCAGTCGATGCCACAACCAACGAACGACTGCCGATAAGAAACTTGAGAAACTTTACACACACACACACACAATCAGAGTCACAGAAACACAGATACTACTAAGATATACGTACTCGTACTTCTTCAAACCAAAGCCGCCACAAATTGTAAAGTATCCTCATGCCTCATGCCTTCAATTGCTTCATGTTTGCTTGCCACATGTTCGTTCTACCCACGCTGGGCTTTAACGCCTCCGCTTTGGCTCACTAATGACTTCTCATTTTACTTTTGGTTTTGTGTTTTTCTTTGCATTTACTTAATTTTTTTTTTTTTTCATTTTTTCATTCTACTGACTCCCTTACTATTTGCCATTTCTCTTCTTTATCCATGGCCCATGACTCTTCTCGTTAGTCTTCGAAATGAATGAATGAATGTCCTTTTTTCCTTTTCTCCTTCTGTGTTCTCTCTCTCTCTCTCACTCTCTGTTTAAAATAAAAGCGCGGAAATTACGGAAAAAGAGCAAAGATTTATTTCGCTTTGATCAAAATTAAATGAATTGATTTTAATACGCCTCATGGGCATGTTTCTACGGTATACTGTATATTGTTGTTGGAAAGCAGAAAGTGCTAAACTTGGCAAGGATACAATACTCATTCACTCATTCTCTGTGCCTCCTCTTTATATTGACTTCAATAAAATTTTCAGTTATTTTCTTTCTTTTTAAATAATCATTACACTTTTCCAAGAAATAAAAACTCACATGTGTGAGTATACACAACTCTTATCATGCAAAAATAAGATCAAAGAAACGAAAAACTACATTATATGCTTATAGAACATTATCAGGAAGATACTTTCATTTTAATTCAATAAATTATTTAATTTATACACTCTTTTCAATTCATTTTTGGTGGGAAATGATATTGCTTTAACATGAAATGATGGTGATGCAAAAAGAACGACAAATATGCTCGCCACTTAAACATTTTCAAATGTTGAATCCTTTATTTCTTGTTTCTTTCATATGTTTTTGTACTGTTTTTTCTACCAATCAACATGTCAACTAAGCTCAGATCGAGCTAAAACAGCCGAGAGAAACATTTTTCGATTGCAAACTCCCTCAAAAAAACATCAAATGTGTGGCAGATGCAACAACAATAAAAAAAAAAAAACAGAAATGGAAGCAAAAACATAAAAACTGAAAATGTATTGTATCTTGAGTTCGTCGATTCGGTTTTTATAGCATATATTCTGCACTCGCAATGTGAAATGTTGCCAGTTTGTGTTTTACGCGACTTGTTTCCAAATGAAAAGTTTACATTTCATTGCTCGATTTAGGTGGTATTTGGCAGTCATCGTCGCACCAAACTCAAAAACAAGTCAAGTCAAGTCAAGCCAACTCAACTCATCTCATATCAACTCAACTCAACTCAAATCTTCTGACCAGGCTTCCACTCCCATTTTCTTTTTTCACTAAGCTCAGTTTTAGTCAGAGAGAGAGAGTGACATTCGACAGTCATAAAAATTTGCATGGTGTACCACCATCACTTTATGTTGCTAGTTGCCTATTCATGTGCCTTCGTTTGGCCTATTTTATATTCACGTTACTCATACGCAGCACCATACAGCCATAGAGCGTTCACTAGAAATGCTTGTTCTTCCTTTAGTGATGATGGTACTGGTAGTACTGGTGATGGTGATGGTGCTTCGTGTTGCAGCTTATGAAAATTTAATATGTTTTTGTTTATAAAATTTTAGCTTAAATTGTTTTTAGTACTAGTTGTTGCGCCTCCTCCTTCTGCTGCTGCTCTTCTTCCAACAACCCACCCACATATGTACATACAGTTAGTTCTTAGCATTTCTTTTAAGTTCTTGTTGTATTTTATTTATATCTTTTGCCAAGTAGTTGCAGTCACAATTGTAGTTGTAGTTGTTTTTGGTAAATACTATATTTTTTCAGTTTGTTATTTGTGTAGTTATTTATGTTGTTGTTGTTGTTTCAGTTGCTGTTGTTGGTGCTGTTGTTATTGTGCAGCACTTTGCTTCAATTTAAATTTCATGCATATTTCATTAACACGAAAAAGGACTCGGTCGGAGTCGCCTTCGTTTTCATTTCTGTTTTTTTCCAACTCAACTGAAATCGCATCGCATCACAATTTTATTTCGCTCGACGACATTCAGTCGTATTGAGTCAACTCAATTCAATTCAACTCAAGTCGATTCTACTTGTCTGAAATATTCTTATTCATTTCAGTTGTTGGTTTGGTTTGGATTCACTTGGCTTGGCTTAGCTTGGCTTGGTTTGAATTTGCTGTTTGTTGGCTCGTTTTATGTTTAGGTCCATTTTACGACAGTCGATTGCAAAGTGTTGCCCTCCAACTCATCTTTCTCATCTTAAATTCCTATCTATTACGAATGACGCTTTTTGCATTAGTAAGCCAACTTCACACACACACACACACACACACACAACGGTACATTTACAAGGAGACACTCATTTAAAAAATCGAAAGAACGAAAAGAATTGCTACATTTACATACTCATGGCTCCAATTCACTTCACCACCATTACCATTGCATGTCTATCGATTTTGAGTTCCACTTTGTTTTGTGTCGCCATTCAATTGCTTTTATTTCACATTTATGTCCTTTCTCACACACTTACCCCCAGCTCCCCAAAGCAAATCCCCTACTGTACCATGTTCATGTGTCCCATGTCCCAAAAGGTTTGTTCTGCATTTGTCGCTTCCCCATGGCGGCTTTCTGGCAGGCCAACTTCCGCTTGGCAAGTGTTTGTGTTACTCAAACTCACTCAGCCACTCTCTGAATCACTGAGTCACTCACTCATTCCATTATATCCCATACTTTAGTGAACATTTTTAAATGTATTGCCCTCAGAGCTCTTTTAGCAGCTCGTTTTGTATTTTAGGTCCTTCAATCCTCAATTTCAATGCGATGCGAATCGATTCCATGCGATGCTATGCGATTCATTTTGATACAAATGTTTCTTCATGATGTGCTTTTTTCTCAACATTTCATTGTTGCCTTTTACCATCATGAGCTAACAAGCAAGTGAGTGAGCCACTTTTTACTGTTGGCCATTGTCACATGTCCTGATGTCTTTTTATTCCTTTCCTTTTTTTTCTTTCTATTGTATTGTATGTTAGTTTGCTAAAGTCTTTAGCTTTCAGTTGGAGACGTTTGCTATTGCTGTTGTTGTTGTTTTATCATGTTTTTTATGCTGAAAACTTGAGCCTAAAGCATTTTTGAGGTTTTCCTTTTCCTCTCGGCTTTTACTCGATTTTATGTTAACAATATATTTCTGGTTTTATTTTCCATAGTTTTAACAGGCATTTGAAAAACGCTTTTTGGTTTTCTATAAACATAATACACTACATGTATGTATGTATATTAGTATGCGTGTATGTATTTGTATGCGTGTGTGTGTAACACATTTTTGGCATAGAGTCATCGAGCGTTGTTGGAATTTTTTAGTAGCATGCGAACATTTTCAATTGCAAGCAATAAAACAGAAAAAACCAAGCATTTTATTTTGCGTTTAAAGCATTTTCTCAATGCATTTAGTTTTATTTTATCTTATTTTATTTACGTTTACATTTATTCCTTTATTTTGTGTGTTTGTGTCATTTTATGACAAAAGGTAAGTAGAAGCGCCGAACCCAAATTGTTGTCGTTTGCATATGCGAATTTATGTTGTTAAATATATCAAAAAACAACATCATAAAAAGGAATAAAATAAAAAAGAGATACATATATGTAAGAATAGGAAAAAATGAATCGTAAAAAGGATTAAAACTATAAAGTATAAAATATGTAAAATCCTTGCATAAACAAATAAAAATTTATGTAAATAGTAATTTATAAAACTCAAATAGTTTACAAAAATTGAAGAGGAAACACTTGGTCTCCCAATCCCCAACCAACCAACCAACCAACCAACAACCAAAAACATACATATTATGATGCTGTTGTTATTGTTGGTGTTGGCAATTTACATAGAAAATGACAACAACAACACCAAAAAAGATGAAAAAAAAGGGGAACCAAATGAAATGAAAAGGAAACCAAAAGAATGAAAAATTTAAAAAAATAAAACACAAAATAAATAGATATAAAATAAAATAAAATAAATGTATATCTAAATAAAACAATCTGAAAGTAAATAAAATGCACAAATAAATACAAAAACTCACACACTTACATACAAAAACACATAGATGAATGACATAGTAGTGAATGAATGGATGGAGGATAGTGTGTGTGAGAGAGAGTGGGTGATGAACATTAATTTTTACTGACCCAGCTCAAAGCAAAGTAAAGCTGAACGCAGCTCAGCGCTATGAGCGCAAAGTAAACACATGTCCTGCAGGCATACATAACCCATACACACACACACACTCACTCGCCTTCTGACATATACTTACGCATACATATGTATGTATATGTACGATACACAATGTAAACACATAAATTTATGCAATTTCAATGGCGAACTGTTAGCATAAATTTACTGTCGTGTTACGAACGAATCATTTGAGTTGAGAAGGGAATGGTATGGTATGGAAGAAAGGATTTTTCGCCCTGCCGAAAATCAAAATAAGCCAAAAATTTATAAACAAGACAACAAAATAAACACACACATATATTATTGTACAAAAAGCAAAAAAAAAAAAGGTAAAACAAACATAAATACAAACAAAATGAAAATAAGTTAAAAACCAAAAAGTAAAGCCCCCAAGCGGCTTCACTGGTACTGTATGAGCGAGGAGTAGTATATGGATGCGGATGCTCAATGGTGTATAATAGATGGACGATCAAATGCTTGAGAGGTGGAAAGGTGATGGTTGGTGCTTGGTCTAAAGTGGTGGCTGCGATGAGTAGTGCTCTGTTTATTTTATCCTTTCCTTTTAAGCTGAAACGACAACACAAGCCTTTTGTGTTGAAATGCGCTTTAAAAAGTTAAATCAAGTCAAAATGATTGAACCAATCGAGGAGTCACGCCGTTAAGAGATTCAATTTTGTGCTCAGCACATTCACATGAGATAGTATAGCATTGCATTGCTCAATAAAGATTGTTTTCCATTGTTTCCAGAGTTGCAATTGGTCAATGGAAACATTTACAAGTGACAATTAATATTGAGGTGGTACTGATGATGATGATGATGATATTCAATTGAAATCCATTTAAAAGTCCTGGACAATATTCTGATTCAGTTTTGTATGAATTTTTTTAAGTATGTGAAGATGTTTCGATTGAAAGGCAGGCAGTAAAAACAGTAAAAAATGGTTTAAAGTTAACCCAAAAAGGATATTGAGCTAAGCTAGTTGCCCACACACTTTCCACTTTACACATATGTATGCATATCCTTCTAGTATGGCTGTGTAAGTGTTTATCCTGCTGAATATGCACATATGTACTGGGAGCATCTGTGTGGTGTGTGTGTGTGTGTGTGTTAGTTTTTCGTGCTCTCTTGTTTGATTTTCTATTTTCCTTTACTTGCTGCTTATGGAAATCCGCATGATGATTGCATATCCTTGCAAGCGCATGAAAACGGAGACGTTGCCATATCCTTAATACAACATCATAGTCAGAGTCAAGTAAGAAAACGAACAAGACGAACGAATGAATGGCAATGGGGAATCCAATGGAATATGAATATGGGAAGCACCCAAACTTTGTTCATTTACTTTAGCCGTTTTCTTTTTCTTGTATTTTTTCCCCCTTTACTTGGTGCTTCAAAGGATATGTTGAGGTAGGTAGGTTGGTGTATGTGGGTAAGTGGGTTGGTGGCTTGTGGCAAGGATTCACTTTACTTGCCCGCTCAATGCTCTCGATGCTGTGCTAGCACTTCAAAGTGTTTCTTTTGCATTTGAAGAGCTTTTGCTTAATGTCACTTAAGCATAAGTTGTATGAGTTTGGGCAAGTGTGTTTATATCCTTATGCACACACTCACACACACACACACACACAGTTACATCTGCGGCAACGCTTATGTTTGCATGTGGATAAGTGCATATGTGAGTGTTTGTATTTGAGACTAAGACTTGACGGCGCACACACATCCTCTGTGGGATTTACAAGTGCTTAGTTCTAGCATGTCACACACTCTTATCTCATCACATCTCATCTACATTGATAGAGCAAGAAAATCGCTTTAATATAATTTTTCCTAACTTTTTTCCTTCTTCTATTTTTTTTTGATATTTTCTTATACTCAATTCTTTCCTTTTTTTCAAATTATTTTTTTTCTTAGCTTTTCAATTTTCACTGCTTTTGTGCGCTGAAAAATGAAATTAAATTAAATGAAAAATATCTGCTCTGTCAGTGCCACATGAATCTGCTTTGAACCAAAAAAAAAAGAAACACTAAATGAAAAAAATTAAAGGACGTCATCTTGAAAGCAACAACAACACATTTTGGCAAAGGCTGCTGCTTTATCATTTTCCTTGTCCTTGTGAGATGAAGGAATAAGAAATACTTGCAAAAAAATGTATACAGATGCAACTAAAGAAAAAACTACTTTAGATATATTAAAATAAGTAAGCACGTCTCTCATTCTTACTTTCTCTTAATCTCAATTTGAAACTATAGAGGTTCTGAAATAAAAACTGCAACATATATAATTTCATTCAGATTTTTACCATATATTATCAAACAAATAATGAGAGAGCACCTAAAACTATGCTAATTGAATATTATTATGATATTGTGTTGAAGCATTTATGTCTAGGATATCTCTATACATATAATAAAATTGTAGACGCCTCGCAATTGATTCAAAATCTAGTTTCTGAAAAATAACAATCATTCTTATGTGTAACGTATAGCATTTATTTCATCTACCTACAGAATCAAGATATATTAATTAAAAATTAAATAAAACCAAAGACTATGAGCCCTCAAACGGCTGACTATTTGGCCTTGTTGATTACGGCTGGCATCTATAAATTGATTGATCAAATATTAGAATAGTTTTAGGCCAGAAGCACCACCAATTTATCGCGCATTGCTGAGCAGGAATCGCTCCAAATCAATTTTGCTTACCATTCGATTCGATAATGGATATACACATAACTGAACGGCTAGTGACAGACAAATGTGCTCCCATTTCCAAATTGTGGATGTTGCTTAATGCACATTAGCATTACAATAGAAGAGCAGTTGTTTCATTCAATCGAAGCCTGCAAAATATTGTATAAAAGTTTGGTACACCGCTGATACTGCCACTCATTATCTTCTTAGAGGCGATATATACTATGGACGCCAGCCTGGTCAACCAGTGGCAACAAATATCGACACGCACGTAGTGCATGATCTCGTCCAACCATTTTGGGGCTCTGGGCACTAATCAGTTGGCCGCAAATAAATTGAGAGTCATCAGTACGATGCGTAAGAATAACCGTTGTATTCCCCAGTAAATGCATTGGACGCATGACATAAAATTTGGCCAATATGTGTTTGCCTTTCGCCAAAACATCACATTGGTCGCTTATTGCCCAAAGCAAAACAAAATTCTCTATGCATTGCAACATCTCGATTGTTCAAGAGACTGATTAACCAATAATAATTATGGAATATTATCGTACGAAAGCCGGCGTAGATACAATGAATCAAATGATTGGCAATTACACGTGCAAGCGGAAAACTCGCCGGTGGCCTTTAACTATGTTTTTCAACATGGTGGATTTGTCGGCATTGGCTGCATAAGTGTTGTATACTGAAACGCATGAGATCAGCAATTCGGGTCGCAGTTTCCTCATTGCATTGCCAAACTATATGGCTACTCCGAACACAGATTTGCCATATCAATCGTTGGCCTCATGTTCGCAATGCGATGCTTGATATGCTGGTCATCAGAAGAAAAGATAACGCATCACCCGCAAGTGTTGTTCCATTTGCAGCAAAAAAGTATGTGAAACACACTGTGTCACGGTTACAAAATGCCCTGCTTGTCTATAAATTCTTATTTATTTATAATTATTTGCCTAAATACAACAGCATTTTGAATAAAACTTGTATTTTCTTGAAAGAAATAATGAGCTGTCACAATTTTATATGTATTGTTTACCATACATTATATGTATAAAGTAGAAAAGTTGGTGAAAAAAGGCTTGCATACTTTCATCTTCTCGAATTCAATTAAGCAATTAATTTGTATTTCAGTCGGATATGTGCTAGAAACCGCTTTCGTCTCAATATTGAGGCGATTTCAAAGCCTAAAAATATGCAATTGAAATTTTCATAATTTTAGTTTATAAGTATTTATTTACTCAATAATTAAAGTATCAGGGGTGTCGCAGAAATCGAAAAAAAAATTGAAATTGAGGCGAAAGCGTCGGCATTTTCTAGCACATAGAAATTTCTAAGAAATTTGGTCAATTTAGACCAAAAAAAATGTGTTTAAAAGTTTAAAGTCAGCCGGGTGAGAGTTAAATACAATATTTTTGCCTTTGCATAAAGGAAGTGAGCTGCGGTAGTGTTTCTTCTTGATTACATTTTTTATCTAATTTACAAATAAGTGAGTAAGCACAAGAGATTGTTTGTAGTCATCAAAAGATAAAGGGCCATCTTCTTAGAAGAAATGAGATATGTCTGCTCAGGTCAACTTGTTGAAAAATAAATTCCAATAAATTTACAGCTTAAATTGTTTAACTTAGGCAGCATATAATCTATTTAAATATAGGGAACAAAACTTATTGTGGATGCTTCTTAGATGCTCAGTCATGGAAAATATAGCGAAGCCCTTCATCACAACGCTTCTCACTAGTTAGTGGCCTATATTGCTTCACTAATTTGTAATGCGATTACTAAACATACTTGGGCTATTGCTTTATTGCTTTATACATCATGACCTGAATGAGTGTTCTCTTCTTCAATGATGAGTGGCATTAAAAGGTACTTTAGTCAAACTACCATAGTACCATAGAACATTCGAGCGGACTGTAAGCCGTTTATCTAAGTATTGTTTTATATTTAAGTTGCCTGCAACACAAGACAATTAGTTGTGAATGAAGATTCAAAATCTCAACTTAAACTCAACCATACTTACATGTGTTGAAGACAAATAAACTTTAGTTTGAGTCAAAAAAGCTTAGCTTTAAGGTTGCTATAAAAAAAAAAGGAAAAGGAATCAGCTTTTCTTTCCTTGGTTGAAATGAAATAAATGACTATATGTATGATGTAAGACACATTAATACATATGTAAGCATTATTTACTTAACTTCCTTTAATCTTTCTTTCTTTCTTTTTATTGTACTCTATTTTCCTTCTCTTCTTGTTGTTCCTTTTTCACATCCAAAAAATCTACGAAAAGAAAAGTTAATGTCTGTGTAAAAAAATGAAAAAAAAAAGAAAAATGCCACAAATTGCGACAAAAACTATTAATGCAGCAGAATCAGCACCACAAACAACATCAACAGCAACAACAACAAGAACAACAATAATAATAATATCAGACCTTCCTAGGATAGATAGCACACATAGCATCGTTTTCTTATATGGCACACAACAGTTTGCTTGTATATGTGACTCTGCATGTGTGTCTGTGAGAGTGTATATGTGTGGGCGTAAAAAAATATTATATCAACATAACATTTAATCTGAGGCAAGCGGTCACCCACCCTTCAACTCTCCTTATTTATCCTTCTCATGAATGCTCTGACTGAAAAAAAATATATTCACACATACTTTTAGGAGCAACTAAAGTAATATGGCAAAGCAAAGCAAAGGAAAGTGAAGCAATGTTAGCTATGAAAGCAGGAAGGAAGGAAGAAATAATCATAAAAATTATTCTAGAACACACAAACACAAACACACACACATGCACTATTACTAATATATGTTTGTACACATGTGGTAGCGCTTATATGTGTGAATGGACTTAACTGTCTCTGCTAGTAGTAGTATATGTCTGTCCATTTCACGCCCATTTCTAGCTAAACTTCCTTCTTGCACTACATAAGTATACGTAATATAAATGATTCTGTATATGAGTATGTGTGTACATGTAAGTGAGTGAGTCAGTGCAGTAATAGTTGGTAGTAGGATCATTATGTTGCAAGGCACTTTCCTTGCTCAGTTTACAGGGAATTTCTTCATTTTCATCGTCATTTCTCGCAGGATTCGTCGTCTTAATAGCTTTTACACACACAAAAAAGGCAAAAAATAAGAGAAAAAAGCAGGGAACCAAAAATAAAACTGTATGGAAAAGCACAATCATTGCAAGCTGCATATACCATTATCCTTATTTATTTTTATATGTCTGTCTACCATCCGTGCTCACTTTGCACACATACAGGATCTTAACGACTCTGTCCTATTTGTGGGTGCTCTTTTTTAGTAAAATACTTTTCTATTTCCTTAAATGAAAGTCATTTAAAAACAAAATAATCATAATAATAATATCTTCTTTCTTTGCAGGTAAGCATCTTCAACAGACTGAATTAAGTGAGTTGAATTTCCTTTATATGGTAAGTTTCGGACTCTTCGACGCTTTAAGGTGTTTTTCATCAAATGGAATTTTAATATTTAAGCATTCTTTGCTCAATATTCATTATAAAATTCTGTGGTAAAAAGACCTCATGTGGTCAGGTATTTAAATACTTTTATAATGACTTCATTAAATAAAAGAACAATATTGAAGTGGTCGCAATTCACACATTCAGTTGAGTTGCTTTAAAGCAACAACAGAAGGCCATGCAGAAGGACATGCGTGCTAACTGACTGAACAGATTAAGTTGGTATTAATTTGGTTGTTTTTATTGCTGCTGTTGTTGTCACCTTTAAGTTGTTCTCTGTTTTCTTTTTTTTACATCAATTCTTTCATTGTCCTTTATGTTTGTACTTACCATAGTTTTCGCTCTTGGTATTTTTCTATTGCTTAAAGCAACTGACATTTTGTAGACATCCAAACGTTTAGTCTAAATGTTTTCACAGCATGTCCTTTTTTTAAGTGGTCCTTTTTCTTGTTTTCGCTTTGCAGTTAACATCTTTGTCTGCCTTCACATTCTTCGCATTCCACTAACTTCCTCTTCCTTTTCTTATTTTTATATGTTTTATCAAAAATTTGTGCAGCAACGCTTCAAGTAGTCCCCCTTTTAGGTATCCTTTCTACAAATGTTGAGACATTTACGTTGACAATTCTGTTTCAACAAATACTACATAGTTTCTTCTTTTTTTTCATCTTCTCCTTACATTTATTGTATAGAACCAAGTAACAGAACTCAAATACTTTCCTTTTTAATTTGTAGCAGAATGAATGGACAAATGAATGACGAAAAATAGAAAGAATGAAAGTCATTCAACTTTAAGGAAATTTCCTTGTCATTTAAATAAAGGAAAAATAAACCTATTTACAAAGGAAACGAAAAATTGTTTTCAATTTGTCATGACAATTCAACACGCCCAAAAAATAGGAGTTACCTCAATCAGTCAGTCAGTCATTCAGTCATTCAGTCATCAAAGAACATCAAGCTCCCAAGTAATTTAAGTGTGAGTTCAAGTATCACAAACCAATGCTTCGCGTTTCTTCATTTTGCCCATTTGCTGTTTGATTGTCAAATGTGTCAACCAGCCAACCACAAGTATGAGCAAAATTGCAAAACTCAATCTGATTGCCGCTGACTTTCGATTCCATACCATTCCATTCCATCCGATTTTATTTACTTGTAATTTGCAATTTTCACCTGCGCCTGACTGAAGCACAAAAACCGACAGGAAATTATTCATTGAGCAAAGAAATTGAAACCGAGTCGTCTTCATCTTTTGCAAAACGCAAAAACTTGACAAATCTGTCACATTTCCCCAATGTTTCCGGCAAAACCTAAGGATATTTATAGCTCACTTCCGGTTAGGGACAAATATATTCCGTCTGTTGATTGCAGGTTGAGGAGATCAATTTCTGTTAAGTACAAAGTCAACATTAGCAAAATTGATAAACTATTTAATGATATTTAAACAAATGCATTGGCAAAGCACCCACACAGGATGCATTCAATATTCATTCTGCTTTACGAGATCAAATGGTAATCAAATATTTTGGTCAATAACCAATATTGGCAAATTGATAGCTAAACTTTGTACTCGATCTCTCCCTCTCTCTGTGTGTCCTGTCACTGGCCTTCTTTTTTGTTCACACTTCACTAAGTTGAACTAGCCAAGAGTAAAATGTCCTTCTTCATGTGTTCATTCATGTTCAAACTTGTCATTTGAAATGGCCTGAATTAATATTGTACAAGTTGATTGGACCAAAGTATTGTGGCAAACCACAAAATGAAATCAAGTACTACTACTACATACACACATGCGTTGATGACAAGACGACGACAGTCATTCTTCTGAAAGCTTGGTTGTTTTGAATATCATACAAAAAAGATGAAATCAAATAAATTACAACAAAAGTTTTGCATTCATCTACTAGATGAATATATTATATTAATTTTCATCATTTAATAATATTATGTACTTCAAGGCACCCACACTCATTAGCAAGGAGTTTCTTGCTCCATTGAAATAGTACTTAAAGTCTTTGCGTAATTTCATTAGGAAAACTCAAATAACAACAAGAAACCGATAACATTATTTTGCGCTTCAACTTACTCAAACAACATGAACAAGAACATGAACAAGAAGAGCGAAAGTAAAAACGCAAAAAGGATACTTCTGGAAAACAAGAGTAAGCAACAAGGAAATTGAAAGGAGGAAAACAAAAGACTACACAAATATAACATAGCTCAAGGAAACAACAAAGCAAAGATGAGTGCCACTCAAGAGTGTAAAAGAGTAAAGAGAGCATCATCATCAGCAAACTAATGAAGGGAAATGAGCAAAACAGGATCAGGCAAGCAGTTAGGTAAGAAGAGTATTTGATATAAGTAGATGATTTGCAATATCTTCAAGTGGCAAAACTTACAAATATCAAAGAAGCCGACTCAAGATGTGATGTGAGTTAAATTCTGTTCAGTTCAGTTCAGTACGGTTAAGTTGAGTTGACTAGAGTAAGAAGCATAAAAGATTGTCTAGAATGCTAATCGATTAATGATGGAAATTAAAACAAAACGTTTGCGGTAATCCGGGCAAGAAGAAAACAGAAAAAGAAGAGAAGAGAAGGATGGCAAGATGAATAAAGCATGTGAAAGTAAAATGAAGTGAAGTGAAGTCAAAGGAGGTGAATTGCACAATAAATCTTAAGACTGGCATCAGCAAAACAATGAATAAAAAAATAAAAATAGAAAATAATACATAATAAAACAGCAACAACAATCTTTTGATATCCTGTAGGATGCCTAAGCTCTTTAGTAGCTTAGTTATACTTTTAAAAATGTCGGCTTGCTTGTAGTAGTAGCTTCAGCTGGAACAATGTTGCGGAAGTAAAATATCAATGCAACAACAGTAACAACAAAGAAGACTTTGTCCTGTGGCAGGACTCTAAGTGCGTCGTTGCTGCGGATGTAACAATATGATTGGATTATTATTTTATTATTGCCATGACCCATGCCAAGTGGTCGGTCGTCCTCGTCGTCATCGTGGAATAAGAAAAAATATTATAGAACTGAAAGATGTGAAAAATTTCAAATTCCTTCGAGCGGAAGTGCGCGAATTCAATGCTGAGAAGGCGTTAAAACACTAAGAACAAGAAACAGTAGACAAAAGACAAGCAAGAAAAAACATATGAAAATAAAGAGAATATAGAAAAAATAAATGAAAACCAAAGCAATTCAATGAGTGAAATGTTTTAACTCAATTCAAGTGGCAAGGAAAGTGGATTTCTTTCACTTCATATTTTTTTCATTATTTTATTTTTTTTCCTTGTTGTTGGCTACCACCAAAGGATAGAAAAATCTTTCTTCATTCCCTCGTTGATTCTTCTTTTAATTAAACTAAGTTGCCTTAATTACTTTAAGACGATTATAAAACTGACTCACCCAATCCAATAACACAACACAAACACAACCACATCGAACTCAAGTATCAATAATCGCCAATTATTTTGTGGCATATCGATTGAGTTCATAAGGACTTTCACACCAACCTAAAAATTGAAATTAAATGTGTTTCAGGTTAATCAAATTTTACCCCAGAATTAGTCAAAAAAAAAAAAGAAATGAAAGAGTTTGAATGTGAAGGTCGTCACCCAAAATAGAAATCGCATTAGAAATATAAAATTAATGATGATTTCAAAATGTGCACAGAGTAAGTAGGTTTAAGGATCTACCATCATGTTACTATGAGTATACATTGTTGCTGTGCTGTGATGGTGCTGATGCACTCAAGTAATCAACTACTTAAATTTTTCTTTTACTTTTTGTTTTTCCATTTAAACACACCCTCAGTCAGCATTTGCCACCATCAACAACTTTCTTTCCTTCTTTCAATCAGTTGAAATACTCGACTAATGAACAATAAGCATTTGTGTGTATGATGTTTATGGTGATGTGTGTGTGTGTGTGTGGGGCGGAGGAAGAATATCAGAGAGAAGCTACTAATTTTTTTCAGTTACTCAGCTTAATCCTTATGCATATGGTGCACATTTTGCCAGTTACAAAATCATTGTGCTAGCCCTTTGGCCCCTGGTCCTTGGTTCTTGGTCCTTGGTTTGCTGGCACCCATTCTTAAAGTACCATACCCGTTTTACAAATACGAAAAGTCAAATTTTAATCTCTGTTGTTGCAAAAGTTGATGAAGAAACTTGGAAGCCAAACCAAACCAAACCAAACCGAAACTTTCGACCTCTTACTCAATCTCAGTTATACTAGTGTACTAGTAGTACCACTTCTATATGTATATGCATACATACATATGTGTATGTACTTGTACTTGTACAATTCAGTTGCTTATAAAGTCATTCACACTCATTCACATAGTTACATTCACCCATACATACAAATGCACTCAAATGCACCGCATGCATTTTACAAGTTAACTTAATTCCATAGACTGACAGCTTTTGGTGTGAGTAAGTGAGTGAGTTACTCAGTCACTGAGTGAATAAATGAAAATGGGAAAATGGAAAGAAGAAATAAAGGACATACTCGTAAGAGTAAAAGCAGCTTGTGTGTCCTGAGAGGACGACGATGACGATGACGACAACGACAACGTCGACGGCATGTGTTAAGTGGGTGATCCTTTTTACACACAAAATCCACTGCGTCATTGGCAAAAGTTACGCGCTTCATTCGTTTATCGCTGGTTCGTCCCTACCAGTAGTTGTTGCTTTCGTATCCTCTCCTCATCCTGATCCTAATGATTTCACAAAATAAATCTTCGACTTTAGTGTTTGGTGTTAAAAGAGGAAAAAGCATTTATTATCGCAGCAAGAACATAAATTCACTTTTGTAATTATTTCTGGTATTAGTAGAGAACTGAGTACTGAGGTATGTACGAGTATGTATGTCACCCCTTCCTATCGCCATCATATGCGAGGACAAATCTTTCTATTGGAACAATCTCTATACATGCAACATTGGACAGCTTCCATACACACACACACACACACAGAGTAAGACAAGTTTAGTAGTATGAGTTGT
Organism: Amiota communis; assembly: GCA_037043315.1. Classification (NCBI taxonomy): domain Eukaryota; kingdom Metazoa; phylum Arthropoda; class Insecta; order Diptera; family Drosophilidae; genus Amiota; species Amiota communis. The sequence continues at coordinate 98,785 of JBAMAV010000506.1, forward strand.
GAGTTTGAGTTGGGTTTGCATTGAGTTGAGTTGTGCCACCAATAGAAAGAGCATTTCCGGGCATTCTTTAGCTTTGCTGTTGGTCAAAGTTGGGTGCAAGGAACTTGGACACCAAGTTCGAGAAAATGAGGTTACATCCCCCATACTATGCGAGTATATTGTTGCATGTAATGAATGAATGAATGGGTGAATGAATGAGAACTGGGTAAAGCTTATTTGTTAGAGCGGAAGTCTAAATACATGAAACTCAAGCGCAGCTGTGTTTAAAAACTTTACACACACCAACAACACCAATACCAGCACACACTAATACACACTTATTGTGCATGTAAACAATTTTAAAATTGAATCAATCATTCTCACTTTGATGCACATCAGCAACAGAAGCTGCTCCTGCTGTTGCTTCTTCTACTGCTGCTGCTGCTGCAATGAACTAACAAAAAATAAAACCCCACAACTCATAGTTAGTAAAAGATAGACCCTGACAAGGGGAAAGGGGAAACAAGAGGTGGGATAGTATCAAATGTAATAATACTACTTCAGCAGGAATATGTAAGCAATGAGGAGGGTTCATGGATTTTTCGGATAAAAGCTGTAGTTACTTATAAAGAAGCTCAGCGTTTGTTGGATTACTGATGTTGCTGCTTCTCACTATTGCTGTTGCTAGTTAACGTGATTGTAGTAGTTGTTATTGTTGTTATTGTTGCTGTAAAAATTGGTTTTTGCTGGTGTTAATTTTTCGTTGGTTTTATGAAGTTGTTGCTTGCTTGCATCTAGCTAAAGGATTGAATCAGTTGGATGGGTTTCTGGGCTACCTCAGCCATACATACATAGTAACTTTCTCATGCTAGATGAACGAAAATGTTTCACTAACGAGCAAAAACTAATAAATACCGCCAAAAAGAAGAAATGTAAGAAAGAAGAGCAGCACAAGAATAGATAGCACAGGAAACGGAAGTAGTTCGTCGGTACACACGTTTCATGCTTTCATTCATTTGTTGGTTGTTGCTTTTATTACTAAATACTCAGTCACCCATTCACCCGCTTACTCCTTATGCCGGGCACCTAGTGCTGATGATGATCCTGTTGCTATAACTGCTGCATTATCTGCTGATGTTTTCTTGCTTAATTCTTATTATTATCCTTGCCATTATTATTACATGGCAGTAGAAGCAGAAGTAGATGCTTTCTTTGCTCCTGTTCCTGTTGATGCGTTCATAGTCGTCGTCGTCGTTGATAGTATTTTTGTTGTTCTGGGTTGCTTATCGTTATTTTATTATTGCCATACTTATTCCTGTTGTTGTTGTTGTTGTTGCTGTTGTTATTATCTTTATTTATATATAAATGCATTTATCTATGTACAACCAAACTATTGTAGGTACATCCTGCTTATGCTTCTGTTGATGTTGCTACTGCTACTGCTACTGCTGTAATAGTTCATTTTAATCTCACTGTACTAAAAACAGGATAATGCAAGGATTTTCGTAATTTTACTTATTTCCTGTCGTTTATTTTTACTTGTGTGTACAATACTAATTTTTTTTTTTTTTTTTGCCCGTTTTCTCTTTTGTTCATCTGTCTGCAGTCATCTTTCATGCTTCTGTTTCTAGATTTCCTTTGCTTTCATTATTGTTTCTTTGCATGGTTTTACTCCTTACCACCAGTCTCCTTTTCTCTTCATATTCTTTGTATTTTATTTGTTATGTTATTGTTGTTATGGGAAACTTTCTCTCGCCAAGTCATAATAAATTTCATCATTGTTGATTGCTTAAAATTTTTAGCTGTGAAAAAGTTTTTCTTTCAAGTGCTGTTATAATAGTTTTTACTGTTCTGCTCCTCCATACGCCAACTCCCTCCAACTTGTGGATGCTCTTCGTTGCCATTGTTATTGTTGATACTACTGTTGTTGTTGATATTACAATGGAAAAACATGCGCTTGTTGTAATTATGAATGGTTGTTGCTATTGTTATTGTTGTTGCTGCAGTAATTATTAGCAATAATATGTTTATTACGACAAACAAAGAGATTTTTCCTTTTATTCAACATTCCTTGATTCTCTTTCATTGTTGTGGGGAAAACGGAAGCGGATGTGGTTCTTTGTTCTAATTGTCTTTGTTATCCTTAGTGTTCTACTTAATTCCAATGATATTGCTTTGTTTATTTGCATAGTAGTAGGTCAAAGGCAATTAGACTGTCTACGCGTATGTCAAATAAATGATGATTTTTAATATAATATCATAATTTTTGTATCCTTAAAAATGATTCTACATCAAGTGTCTTCAAGTTAAAAGGCAAAACTTTGCAGTCACGTCTACATTTGTAATATTTGGTGCATGCTCAAATCATACCAACATCATCATCATCATCCTTCTAACTACTTGTTAAATCTACAAAAAAAATGGTTGCATCAAGTATAAAAAACAAACGAAAATCAAATTTAACACAGATATTCATATACAAAAACAAGAGACCAGCAAATGTATAGAAGCTCAAAACTTTTGAAACTCAGCTGTACTAATGAAAAATCAGAGTAAGCAAGCTAACAAATGAATGAATGGATAACTGAATGAATGAATGAAAGAATGCAAAAAGACGAAATGAATGTGATGGGGTTAACTCGATAAGGTTATATGTGCGGGGGGACTTGGACTCACTAAACTCTCAATTCGACGCGCAAACGTAGTCAAACTAATTAGAAATTATTTTTTGTTTACTCGACAAGCGTCGAAACTGCTTTAGCTTTAGATCCTGTCTCATCTCATCTCAGCGCTCTCATCTCTCCCTTTTATCAACCGCAATTCTCGTGGCGAACATTTTTTAAGGATTTTTTTTTTAATGTTTTTTGTTTTTTATTGTAATAGTTTTCTTTTGTACAGAAGAAGAGGAGTCGGTTGTTGGTAGTTGGTAGTTTTTTGGATACTCGAAGTTTGCGTTGCTTTGCTTTCTGATTTGTGTGTGAATTTGAAAAGTTTTTGAGTGCGAAATGCGAATGCATTCGAAGTCATTCGAGGTCCATTGAATTCTTCCTGGCAAATACGCAGATTATGCAGAGTTCAGTTGACTTGTGCTGAACTGAGGGAAGCGCAGCATATCCTTGCCTTGCTGTGGAGGTGTCATTGCTAGCGTTTTTGCTTCCAATGGCTATGACTTTTCATTTTGATGTCGTTCTACTGAAGTTTGACAGCAGTTTTAACAAAAAAAAAAAAAAGTTTTCGTGGTACAGCAAATGTCAAATAATAAAACAAAAAATTACAAAAGAGAGAGAGAAAAAAAAACTAATTGCGCACAAAATGAATTGATGATGTCGTTGCCAAGTGCCGAGAACAAAACGGAACAGACCGGACCAAGAGAAACTAGATCAGGCTTGGTTTGAATAAGCAATATGTATAAGGAAGATGGGGGTTATTATGGCATCTCTCATTTCGTCTGGATTCAGTTACGTTCTCGGTCCGGACCGGACCGGAATGGGCTGGGCTGGGCTGTGGCGGACTCGACTCCTCTCGAGTGTTTTATTAAGCGTATGTATCCAATTTCGTAAAGGACTCAAGTGATGCGACTCAAAGCGACACAACATTGCTTTGTTGTTGGGCACTAAGGACGAAGAAGGACGAGCTAATTTATGGCGTTCCATTAAAACTTGAGTTCAATTGCCAAAAATTTCATAAAATTTTTATTTAAAAAACATAAGATACGCAATCAAGTTTATTACAACACACGAGAGAGCAAGATAATACATACATACGATATACAAACATACAATACTTATATAGAGAGTGGAGTACAGTTGAGGGTAGCGTAACAAAGTATCTCGTGTGTGTGAGTGTGTTTGTTTGTGAAAAAAATGGACAGCTTGGCAACTTGGATTCGGCTACTTGTGTCGCCTTAGTGGCTACAAAGCGCCTGCAATGCCAAAAATTGTATCGCAGAGTAACCATGATGATGATGATGACGATGACAATGACGAAGACTACAAAAGGCGCAAGGACACACACTCAACTCCACATTGCAGTCTCCACTCTCCAACTCTCTGTGTTATAACTCAACTGGAGTCAAGTCGAGTGGACGGCATAAGAAGGACATGGCTAAAAGCATGCTGTGCACGCCAAGGCTGTGAACTGCAGGCGATGATAATGGCATAAACGTATCCCAGCCAATGTCCCCATAACCCTCAGCATGCTGAGCCCTGGTAGTTCATTTAAGTGCCTCGGTTACCATGTTACTGCACCAGCAGCAACAGTAACAGCAGAAATAGTAGGGACCAAACACCAAAAATAGCAATGGCAGCAGCAGCAACAGCGCAAAATGAAATAAATTTAAATATTTTTAGTGTTTTGCGCATAAAACAAAAGAAAGCAAAAGCAAAAGAAAGCCAATCCGGGCAAACGAACGAACGAGGGAACAAAATGAGCGCCTTTTTGCACACTACAATTTTTTCTTCTTGCCTTCATTTTTTCTTTCCACATTTTTCATTTATTGTTGTTGTTGCTACTGCCTGCCGCTTGTGTAGTAGTTTGTTGCTGTGCTGTTAGTTGCTTTTGCCATTTTTGTTGCTGTTTACTTATTTACTTTTTTATTATTCTCCATTAACTTTGGACAAAATGAGAAAAAGGCTGAATTTCGACTTTACTTTACTTTACTTTTCTGTGCTTTTCCATTCATCCTTTTTATTCCTTGCCTCCATAATGGGTCAGTTAGTCAGTCTTGGCCAACAAAGAATGCCATGGAATGAGATGAGCAAAAGAGCATAGAAGAATGAGGTGGAAGAGGTGGAGAATGAGGCTATAACAAGAGACAGTTGCTTTGCTTTGTGTTGCATAAAATTAAAAAGTTTTATTTAATGTCGAATGCGCTCTTTGAAACAGGCCAACAAGGAAAGAATAAAAATAAAAAAATAAAACGCAAAGGAACAAAGAGAATGACATAAACAATATAAGGCAAATACTAGAAAGGATTTTGAGCTGAAAAATTAAAATGAACAACACAGAAAGGACATAATTACAACTTCAAGCATCCAAACGTTGAACATTTTTAAGTTCAAATGTTGCAAATCAAAAGGATTCAAATTTAAAGTTGAAAGAATAAATTTATTTTATTTATTGAAAGAAAGGGGCAGTAATTCCATTTCCGCATTATATTTTCCAGATGTTGTTGCTTCATGCATAATATTTAAATATAATACAATTAAACTTTAGCAAACTTCCAGAAGAGAAGAAACTTGAAAAAAAAAAAACAAACAAAAAACACACAATATATAAAAATTCCTAATACAGTGAATTTTTTTCGAAATTTATTTTTTCGTCCAAATGAGTTTCTGCTCTGTTTATCATCAATACGCAAAAAAAGTACCTAGTTCTTAGGCTCAACTTCTTGTGTAATTAGAACATGAAACACCAAGAAGATAAATAAAGGTTTGAATTAAATTTAGACAACATACCATAAGTCCTTAAGCTCCTTCCTTCCATCCTTTTTATAAACACATTTACATATTTTTTCTTGGTGAAACTTTTGTCGCTCTAATTAATTGCAGTATTTGACAAAAAAATAAAGAATTCAATAACCAGCACAGGGGTAGTTCAAATAGTTCAATGATCATTCATTTTCATTTATTAACACTAATGTATGAAAAATATTTTGTAACAGAAGTCAATTTTGAAGTCTAACAGGATTGAGTTAATTCAGAACTATCACATTTATTTATTTACTAGCTGTGCCCCCGACTTCGTACGCATGGTATTCGAAATATGTTTGTAATAGCGTGTATTTTGTTATCTTATTCCCTAATTATCAGATATTTAATGTTGCCCCGCTGCTTAAGAGGAAAACATTCGTAAATCAGTCTAAAAGTAGGCAACAGATTTAAAACTATGAATATCTTTTGATTTAGTAGGTCGATTTCCATAAAATAAACGCTAAAAGTTATAGATAGATAGATTTATTTATTCGATGACAAAAAACTGTCAGCTTAAAAATAATAAACGGATAAAAAATGTAAAATTGAAATGTAAATTAAATAAAAATAAATTAACTATAAGAGGGATGGGGTAAGTTTATTTGCAACACTAGCGAGCTATGCCCCTACTCCCAGCCAAGTGTGGTCAGAGGCACATAAGCTACACAGACGGTACAGTTGATCAGCAAAATCCAGTGCATCCAGCCAGTGAAGTCATGAATCCCGTAGGCAACGAAGAATGATTGCATTAATTGATTCCGGAGATAATTCAGAAGAGGGAACATGATACAACTTATTATAATATGAGCATAAAACTATGAAAAGATCATGAAGGGCAAAGTTAGTAGTACATCTATTTAACACTAAAGGGACAAAATTTCTCGTAGGACGACTAGGGATAGAAAAGTTCAAACATATCTATATATTCCGAAACAAAGGCTGATTTGCGTTTAGTTAGAGATCAACTCGATGGTACTTAGAATAAGATAAGAAACAGTAAGGAGAATTCATTGAATTGGATGCCAAAATATACTAGGCCGATTGGTAACAACGAGCTGTACAAAAAATCAAACTTATTGTAGAAAGGACTGTAATTAAGCTTAGGCGACAACAACAAAGCAATCATAGGAGAGGCTTCAATTTGCGTTGTTGCTGTTCTGATTTACTTAAAAGTAAGTGCAGGTAGCGGATCCGATTAAATTCAGAAGTTAACAAAAGATCGTTACCCCACTTGCAAATCAGAAGCTAAGCAAATGATCAGACGCAAGTCAGTTCGGCATTCTTCACTTACAATAATAATGCTGACAATAATGGACGCAAGTCATCTCTATATACTTTATACTACTTTATACTACAAATATGATACTCGATCTTATGATTTAAAGAGGTTTTATTCGCACAGTATTTGCTGAAATGTTGGCTACTGCATGAGATAATGTTTCAGATTTTCCTATCATTCACTTCCGTCATTAAGAGGTGAAACTTCGTTATTTACATGCGATATAAGGCATTGACAGCATACCTTTTTGGATTTGCAGAATATTGCAGGAACTTTTACAACCTCATAGTTGTATCCCAAATGTTCTTATTGGTTTAAGCACAAGCAAGAGCAATGTTTAAGAATAATTAACTGAATGTGGATAAGGCAAATCGATTATCCATGAGCCAATACATTTTTTACAATTTTATTTAAAAAGGTAAAACAAAACATTATGCTCCTCAAAACACATATATTGAAAAATAATAGCTGACAAAACTGTCATTTAGAGACACTGCATTAAGCTCAGAATGATATCCATAAAGCATTAGATTTCTTAGCTGGACAATCAATCCGGATAATGAACCATCTATTGTACATAAAATACAAATTATTCAAAATAACAACTGAAAAATCTAAGAGAACAGTAGAGCATTTCTGATGCCACTGTGATGTTCTCCCGGTCTGACAAACGGATTTTGATGCCTAGATAACCATTATCAAGAACCAATAGAATAGAATTGCAGAGAACTTTGAAATTTTTGTCAGTTGGTTTGTTTGTTAGTGCACGTATCATGTAAAAGTCTTTCGTTCGATTCAAAATCGAATTACTGAAAGATAAGAAGTTGTATTGAAATTAACATTTAGAGTTTATTTTGTCAAAATCGACCTATAAAATCAAAAGATATTCAGATTTGATTAAATTTTTTTCTTAATAACTGAGTACGCACAAGAGAATTGGGCACTTTATTCATTCATTTCTTTCTAGTAGCCAAATGATAAAAGGATATCTGGTATTGTTGATTCACCGGGGCTTTTGGGTCAACTTAGTTTCTGTGCCCCAAGTCGTATTACTAGGAATTTTGTTCCCCTTGCTCTAGGTGTACAACTAACTTTGCCTCACACGATCCATTACGTGTATTATGTGATAATTATAACAATATTTACCACATCCTTTCTCCTGAGATTTCGCCCACCGCTATCAATGTTCTGGTCTTGCAACACCTACGTTTCTCCATCCGCCGTGACTGAATCTGGACGCACAATTTTGGATGGGGTGTCTAATGTCTGTCTTTGACCGCACATGGCTGTGAGTAGGGGCATAGCTAGCTATTTAGTATAAAAATTTCCCCCAATGGATCAGAGACAGATTTATTTTCTTTTTGCTTAATTAGTTGTAAAGCATTATTTTAAATGCACTCTTTTGTTGACAGTATTTTGTCATAAATAAATAAATTTATAAATAAAGAAGGCAGAACAACGTCTGCTTGGGTCAACTAGTATGTAAGTGAGTTACAATAGATCCAATTCTAGCTGCATTATCGGGATGGGTGATGAGTTTCTGCTGTTCTTTGAACATGTTTTATGTATTCTAATATTAAATCTCTGAAAATTTGAATTTTATATTGGACATTTTACCATAAATTCATCGAATGGCCTTCGTAAAAAAGCCTTGCTGTGGAATCATGTTAGTTAATTTGGTTTTTTATTTTCTTATTTCTTTTTTATGACGCCACTTTTATATGCACGCAACCAATTACGAGACTTTAGAGCAGAATTACTTTTTTTTAAGAGTTTATTTTAGTTGATTTTTTTTTTTTACTTTTCTTTTATTTTATTTTCTTTATTTTCATTTCTTTTATTTTTAAGTGCAACTATTTACCAGGGTTGAAATATGTATATAATTTTTATTTTATTTTTTTTTATATATTTTACCAAAAGTTAACACCCATTTTTCTACACATTCTCAGAGGCATATGGAAATTACCATAGTGTGAGAACTGTGTGAGGCTTTACATATTTATTTATGACGCTGCTTAACTTTAAATATTTTGTTCTTTGTTAATTTTTTTTCTTTATTTTTTGTAGATTAACTTGTGAATGTGTTGTTAGTACATTGTGTGTCGGTATTTGTGACCTCTTAAACTGCTCATGGCAAACACACACACACACATATCCAAGTACTCTTATATAAAGATATACACAGATACTTTTAAACAATTACGTTGCCAAAAAATGCAAATATTTTAAAAGCGAATAAGTAGAATGGTAAAAAAAAATCTTTAGTTCAAACAAAAAAATTTGAAAAAAAAACAGTCAAAGAGAGAAAAATGAATGAATGAATGCAGGAGAGAAGGAGAGAGATAGGAAGATGTAGACAAAGATAAAGAGAGGAAGAGAGTATGTGTAGAACACTTGGTGGAAAAGGCTAAAAATTTAATGTTCTACGCGGCATTTCGGCATTTTCACTTAACTTGGACTTGGAGTTCGTTTGTGTTTGGATAAAAAATGATGTTTTTTTATGTTTGTTATTGTTGTTTTTGTAAATACATTACATAAACAAAAGCCGAAATGCATTGCATACTTTTAGAGATGCCGTGCCTTGTCCAACTCAACTTAACACATTTCATTTTGCATGCCAGTTTTTTATACAAAATTTTTCTACAATTTTCCTCCATTTTTTTTTTTTATCTTATTTCTCGGATTTGAATAATGTTTTCTCTCAATTTAAAATAAACTTGAATTTTCGACACTTTTCACTCAAATCTTTTTTATGGTCTTAAAAGTATACGAGTATAAGAGAATCTTCTTTTAATTTTAGAAATTCCTTTATATGTTGGGGTGCTACATCCACTCCTTTGTTTAACTGATCTATTGTTAGTGCTTCCAGATTTGAAATATAAACTAAGATTGTACAGAGTTCTTCATTCTATGTTTGCCCAATGCCCTTTAAGGAGTTCATCTTATCTCCCGACTTATCAGTCATAAACATAAATACACTATAATCCCTAGAAAGATTTAATAGATCTGGCAGTAGTTTATATTCACCATAATAGCAATGAAATTTTACAAAGAAATTGATTCCGCTTACATTTTAAATAAATTCATGCAGATAAATATGGAAGTTTGAGATCTTTTTTAATTTACCAAAGTAAACAAAGAAGTTCTTTTTCCTAAAAACCAACATCGTCAAACGAATCATTCTCCTCTTCATGCTACTAGTTTAACTTAATATAAAATCCACTAAAAATCTGTTGACACAAGCAGGCAGTGCCAGTGCCAGTACCAGTGCCATCCATCCATTTTGGGAGCAAGTCAAGTCAATGTAATAAAGATAAAACCAAAGACAGTGAGTGAGAGCCTCACAAAAGTTCAAAAAAGTTATGACATACCAAGAAAATTAATTAAAAGGACATACACACGGTATCCTGTCTACTTACTTACTCACTTACACACTTACTCCTACTCACCCACTCACTCACTCAGTTAGTCTATCATCTTTTTGGTTGCCTCTTGAGCCTGTCATTCTTTGTCATAGACATCACTGTTTGTATGGAAGCAAAAGCATGGCGGAGCGAGCAATTGTTTGCTGTGCGTAAGTTTAAAGCAAGCAAATGAAAACTAAAGCATACACCAGGGCGCCTGAGCCTCGTCATTCATTTAACTTGCGGTTGGTACATTTAAAACGTTTGAATGTGAAAAACGCGTCAAAAATTATGAAAACTTTGCAAAAATAACATCAAAAATGAGATCATTCCAATGTAGAAACTCATTTGTATCCCATGAAGATGGAAGTGAATACTATGTAATATGGTGAGTAGCAGGATGTGCCTAAAAGTAGACAATTTTGGAGGCAAACACAAAGTATGAATAATATGACTAACTCAAACTGAGGATACACTATAAATATACATAGTTGTGTGTCAAGCCCGACAAATATCCACACGCTTCATTCATTCGTTCATTTGTATTTCTTTATAAATCTTTCATTTCACTTTGATTATTAAATTGTCTGTCATGAAAACAACAATTTCTACGCTTAACAGAAAAGCAAAGTGAATGCAAAGCAAGGAAAGAAAAGTGAAAACGGAATCTGCAAATAATGTCGGCAAAATCTTTAAAGACATTCTTTAGTAGTAGTCAGACAAGGCACATCCTGCGTCCTACATGTCTGTCTAAGGTAATGCGGTCTATTGGTTGATTTCAATTTTCCTCAAAATGCGTCGCTTCAATTCAATTTTTATGTTCATGACTTAGAGTCAGTCGCGTCGCGATTGCAGTCCTTGTCTCGGTCATAGTCTAAGTCACTAACTTAAGCTCAAGTCTTCCTTACTTGTCTCTGTGTGTGCGTCGCTTTCATTGCTCCATTCGCATCTTCATCTTAAGCTTAGACTTGAATTGAATGCAACTAAGTTTGGCATTGGATGCCTCTGTAGAAAAATGACGAATGTTAGCGGCTTTTCCTTATTCTCTATATGGCAGTCTGTAGACAGAATAACAACAATAAGTTGAATGACAATGGAAATGGAAATTAGAACAACAATAGCAACAACAACTTGTGGCATAATAAGCAAACGAATGCCGCCAATGCGAATGCGAAATTGAAGGAGAAGAATCCAAGTTTCTGTCGACTCTGAAACTGAATTGAATTCAAGACATGCCAAGACTGAAAAAAAAAATTATGACGATGATGATGATGAAGATGGCGACGAACAAAAAAAAAAAAAAACATAAAAATAAATGGTAAAAGAAAAACCAAAAGGCGGCATAGAAATGCCTTCATTCGACTGGTAAGGAAAAAAGAAAAAAGGAAAATAGAAGGAGAAAGAGAAAAAAGCCGACATCAATTCAGGGATTAAGGACACTGATTTGATTTACTTTTTATTACCATTAAGTGTAGTTGGCTGGCACACGCGATGCTTCTTGGCTTGGCTTGATTCAAGCCAAATGGAGAATGAAATGAAAAACACTCAGTGCTCCTTTGCCTCCTATACAAATCTATCTACTATATGATGATGATGTCCATTTTTTAATGTTTGTCCGATCCAAAGATGATGATTTTTCATTTAATATGTAAGTTTTAAGGCGCTGCAGCTGAGCTCAAATTATACTCAATTTTAAAGCGCGCCGCTATTTGCTCGATTTCTTGTTCCTACTACTATAAATGAAATTATATCTTTTCGTTTTTTGTTGTTGTTGTTTCTGTTGAACTGAATTTCGAATCAAGTCCTGGTTCATTCGTTCGTTCAGTCATTAGCTGCGCACCATTAGCGCTAGCAATGCTTGTTAACAGTGTCAGCCCTCCTCTCTGCCACTGCCTTTGCCACTGCCTCTTCATTCTACATGACCTCCATCATTGACAATATGAAAACATTGAGGACTTTGAGGAGGGTTGCATGGATGGTTGCTTGAATGAACAGTGTGAGAGAAGAAGAGCGCTTCGAATCCTGACAGCAAACTACCAAAAATCGAGGCTCGTTATTATGGCTGATAACATTTTTACGATGCCGACAATGACATGACATGATTTTTTTTCGTTCCTCGTTGCTTGTTGTTCCTTGTTCGTTCCACCCCTGCCTTACTGTACAACAATAAACCATGTTTTTTGTCTCTATTTTGTTGTTGTATTTTTTTTTTTCAGTTTTCTGTTTGTTTTTTTTTTTTTTGTAATTTTTGTGGTGATGTTTGCTGTCAGTTGCCAGGACAAAACGATTTTTTATGCCAAGTACGCAGTTTCTTTTTATTATGTCCTGCTTAAAGCCATAACAACAAAAACAACAACAACATTAACATTGACTAAGCAAACACAATTTTTTAAATAATAAAAAAAAACAGGACATTTCGAAAGTCCTGTCATTGTTGTGCCTTCGTTTAGACAATAAGTTTTTGCTCATTTTCGTTTGTTTTTACTAATATAAAAACAAACACAAAACTAGAAATATAAAGAAAAAAAGTATCTAGGATAAGAAATACAATAGAATTTTATTATTAGTAATAATAATAGATTTACGCTAATAATCAACTCATGCATAAATTAGTAACAGGCAACGCCAACGCCAAACCCAAATATAATACTTGCCTCCAACTCCTTCCGAAAATCAAATATCAAATGCCAACAATAATAAAATATGTAAGTTTAGCATAGTAACAATAACAATCAGAACAACAGCAACACAAGTAAAAGGATACTCATATGTGCCGAACAATGGAGAAAGTAACATGTGTATTAAATTATTATGTAATTAATTGGCATTAAAAGGCATTTAAAACAAATAACAACAAAATACAATAGTAATAATAATAACAATGTTTACTGCCTATTGAATTCTTATTGAGAGGCGAAATCAAGGCAATACCTCACATCATATATCCAAGCCAAACAAGTGACCATCCTGACTACCTTCCTTGGTTTTTACTTTGACTAAAATGGGTGTATCTACAATAGTACATGACAAAGGTGGCATTAGAAATATAAGGAGTGAGTTGATATGCCAGTCTGCGTATATCATTAATAATAAGCTATGGCTTAAGTGTTGCTATTATTTTAATTACAAGCAGGAATTTATACAAAATCCACCTCTTCTACATGAACACAAAAAAAAATAATGCATCATACACATATAAAATATTGTAAATGAAGAAAGAAAAACAATGAAAACAAGATGAACATTACATACTTTTTACACTCAGTTGCTTCAAATTGTTTTATGAAGTTTTTGTTTGAATATCGAGCAAGAAAGGCAAAAAGTCTACTCTATGCATCTTTAGTTTTATCGGTCTAAGTTTTGTTCAGTTGTCAAGAAACATAGCTACTTGTTTGTTAACAGTTTTCTATTCTATTCCATTCGCATAACTTCATTTCAGTGCATACGCTTCACTAATACTCTATACTTTTTGTATTGTGTATTCTTCATACAATGAGAATTGAATGCATAATACAGAAAAGTACTAGTCCTTGTTATACACACACAAAACGAAAACTGATATCATTCGTACTCAATTCTCGAAAATACAATATCTATTGACACACTAATATACTGCTACAACAAGCATTCATTTTCAGAGCGAATCCATTCATTACCACTTTTAAGGTACGTCTCTACCATCTACCTATATCTTCTAAATATTATAGAACAAAATCTCTACTCTGCGTCTGTCTGTCTAAATATGATAAACTCAAAAAAAGTGGAACGGATTGTCATACGGTTTTCACCAATGAACGAATTGATTCATTAGTAAGGTTATAGATGAATAGTTTATTAAGGTTTTGCAAAAACTGGCTGAAATATGATTATGATTGTTGAAGATTTCAGGATTTACAGTCATAAGAAAACATTGTATAGAAGTGTGTGACAGAGTTGACATACAAGCAAGATACACATGAACTCGTTTTAAACCCGGTTCACATTAAGCAATTCTGCGGCACAGTTCTCTCTCGTGATCTTTGTTTTTAAAAAAGAGAAGCACGATAGGTGTAGTGTAAGTGATTTTTTTTTCATTAACTTCTTAACGTATTTTGTTATTTGTTCATATTCGGCTTATTTGACTTTTGTTGAGTGGGGGTGACATGAGGGAACTGCTTAATACAAAAGACTATGAAATTTTATAGACCGGACAAATCGCTCATCCATGCTGGTACTGGTTGCTTGTGTTAATATAATTAGTATATTTAGCCGATAACAAAGTTTTCATTTTTTATAAGTGTTAAATGTTTGCGACGGTTTTTTTCACACTTTACACTGAAAATTATTTGATGGAGTTCTCTTCTTACAATTGTTGTTATAATAAACATTAAAAAACACTTTCGACATCAGCTTGTTTTATTCAGGGATGTCACAAAAAACTCTTTCAGTTCAATTCCACCAGTTTTCGAATTTTAGGTTACACAGAAAACTCTTTCGGGAGTGTTTCATTCCTCTTGTGTTTGGTTTGGATAATTGGTTATTTTCACCCCACAAGAATAATTTCTTAAATAAAACCTTTGCTACCAATGGATACATTCAATATTGAAAGAAAGCAACTAAGTCATTTACCATATGTTGATTGACTTTATAAAAAATGCCTCTAAGCAAAAATATATAACCAATTGTCTTTACTACACAAAAAGTTTATTATAATGTATTTTACATACCAGTGATGTTGCAAATATTCGCTTAATTCTTGGTATTGGCATTCGCATCCGCATTCGCGAACGACTAAAAATTGATATTAGTTACAGCACTCGTACTAACCATCTGTAAAAAATTAACTAAATGACAGTGCACATGGTAACAAAATTAATTGTGTGGCTTAGGAGAAGTAAGTGGAGAAACAAATGGACGTAGCAACTTCGTTTTATACTAAGCTTAGTAGACTATAAAAAATAAATTTAACAATACTCGCTTTTGATGTTTACCTCTTCTAATAATCGAGGAACTCATGTGTCTAAAGAAATAGACAACCGCAGCTTACACATTATGAATGCATAGTTCCATTGTGTTAGAAATAGCAGACCAATGTCATAATACTGTTTCATGCAATGAAGTATGAAATATTATATAGTACACGACAATAATACCATTAAAAGCCAAAACAAAAACTGACAAATAAACCATAGAGACTCAGTCATATACAAGTGTCAGAAGCATATGAACAAATAAATTTTTTTGTATTAATTGTAATGCGTAGTAATAGGAAAACATAGAGACAACAGCAAGAGAGAATAAGTCAAATCAAGTCAAAATAAGATCCGAAAGAGTGCTAGTATCATTGGCTATGCCAATGATGCAATACTCTTCACACTCCTCTAGGTTGCATCCAACATTCCTTCCTTAGCGTCACTATGTTATCTCTGTTACAGTTTGAGTATCAACAAAGAACATAGTTTGAGTGGCAGTTTTAATATACTTTCATTCTTTATAAGTTATTCATTTAATTTGGCTTAGTACGGGAGGTACCCTCCCTAGTGGTCCAATTCAGCTGATTCCAACAAATATGCAGAGTATGCTAAAAAGAAACCTATGTGAAAAATTTCAGCTCTCTAGCTCAAAAACTGATGGACTAGTTTGCATACAGACGGACATGGCTAAGTCAACTCGTCTCATCGAGCTGATCACAAGTATATATAATTTATATGGTCTGCGATCTCTTCGTCTGTGTGTTACAAACTTCATGACAAACTTATAATACTATTCACTCCCGTAAAGAGTATAAAAATAACCATACAATAGCATCATTAATGACTTTCGAATAAACACTTAAAAGAAACCACAATGACATTTTCAAGTTGTACAGACTTTTGTATAAGTCAATGAATGCAAGGCAAATGGATGGTTGGATGGATGAAAAGACAAAAGTACTGTAGTACTTAAACTGAATTTTGTCACCATATCTTCATTAAGTAACTCACTCATTACTCAGACAATAGCATCTGCCTCCAATTGAAATTCTATTTCAACTCATAGACATTTGTATAGTACATGTGAAAAGCTTTTGTCCTATCTGCATTTAATAGTTTGAATGAATATAGTCATTACATCTTTATTTACCACCTTCTCTGTTCATTTTCAAGGAATAAGCAAGCTTCTTACGTGTATTTATTCAACCGTAGCTGACTAAGCTTAACAAGTTGTGATCAAATAGGTTTTTGTGGTTTTATAAATTCCATCTCCAATCTCAACACAATCAACGTCTTAACATATTTCAATCTTATTGTATTTTAAAATTAAGAACACAAAATCTGCTCATTAACTTTTGTTTAAATGCTTTGTACAACAGGAATTCCTTCACCAAAGTCACAATTCACATTTTTCGAGCACCCACTTCTGGTGTCCACATTCAAGGTTCTTAGTCCTTAAAGCAACTGTCCACAATCCACACTCACTTTAACATTATATGAGTATTAAATTAACATGCGCTTTTATCTTGTTCTTCACTATGCCATACCACTTGTTCCACTTTGTCTAACATTCTCTTTGATGCAGTCTTGTGTTTCGTATACCATATATATATGGTATAGGAAAATAGTTCAATAATTGCTAGTAACCAATCATTCGCAAAATTTACCTTTATTCTTCATCCTTCCTGCCCAGTCCAGTCCAGTCGAGTCCAGTTCAGTTCAGTCCAGCGAAATTAACTTTTTGCCAGTCAGATTGCTGCAACTGCTAATGTTAAAATCGATTTGCATGACTTTGAGCCACTTAATCCTGTTTGCATATAATTTCAACACCCCAACACACTTTCAACCATTTGACTGACTAAATGACTGACGATGACTACTCACTCACAGTAGTGTATTGTCTGTCGACCATCGACATTAGTTGACAACCATCAACGAGAGATAATGTGTATGTATGAGTCTTTGTCACCAACTAAGTTTCCGTCTGCCACAATCCACAAAATGCTTTGTTATAATTTCTTTATTTGCACAAATGGCTGCCTTAACTCACTCAGCGAAATGGTCATGGGTTGGATAGTATGGTTGCCTTAGTTTTCTCCTTCTGTTGGTGTTTTTGCTTGCCAATCGATTGCCAACGATTATTGAATTAACTTAAACAGCTTTTGTCGCCAGTTCGCTTTTGAACACACAGACACATAGATATAACACATATGTTAGAACACGCCCTCTGCTCAGCTCAGTTTAGTTTATTCAGTTAAGACTATCTTATCTCAATCTGTCTATACACACGTATCTATCTAAGATTCTCTGTCTGTCTAACAGTCATTCGACGCCTTGATTCTTTGTCTCCCCTTTACCATCTCTTTACCATCTCTTACTCTCTGTCTCCATTGCTCTTTATCTATGATTTGTCTAAATACACTTTCAATGAATTTGTTTTAATGTCCTTCTACTTGACTATTGCTTCATGTTTGTCTCTCTGTCTGTATATCTGTCTGTCTGTCTGCCAGTCTGATTGACTTCCATTGTCTAAGCCATCATCGTACGTTTGTCATTTTGGCCATTTTGGTTTTGGTTTCGGCCAACATGGCCACATTTTCATAGCAGAAGCAGAAGACAACTACTTATTTACACTTTAAGTGAATTGTTTGCTTGCGTTTTAACGCAAATGCAATTATTGTCTGAATAACCAAATGCTGGCTGCCAAATATGGTTGACTAGCTTGCATGCTTCCCTGCTTTCCTTTATACGTTATTATTATATACACATACATATATGTATGTATGTATGTATATATCATTGATTGAGGTTATTGCCAAGATATATGTACATATGTGTGCGCATGTAATAGCTAAGATACTTTAACCACAAAGTATTGTGTGTTTCATTATTTTAATGAGCATCATTTTCCAAAAGGAGAACAAAAATCATCATCATGTGATTTTCCTTAGAAAATCATTTAAAATAGATTTTCGGTTTGAAGTCCTTTTATTTAATTTCGTATTCCTAATACTCTTTCAGATGCTGTAAATAATTGCAACAGCCTCTAATTAAATACAAATGAAGCACTCACTAGCATTACCAAGAAGTTACACCTAAGTCAAGTTAACAATTAACAAAGCTGATTCCTGAGTCTGAAGTATTTGGCCAAAGGTAGAGAGATTGTATGTGGGGTGTAATAGACTTGGGATCTAGAACATGGGACACTATATGAATGGATGCATGTTGTATAGTTGTTGTTGAATTGAATCTATTGTATTGTATATGAATTCTTCGTATGAATTGTAAATTTAATTTAATCAGTCCTAAGTGCTGCCTCCAACAATGAACAAGTACAAGTAATTGTTAACAATTTATGAAAATGTCTATTACCAAAGTACACACACATACACTCATATACTTATACACTCATATTCTAGGATAAATTGATACATATAGATATGCTTAAATGGAGAGGTTGATATACACAAAGGGAGTGAGAAACGACTAAGAGAGTATAGACAAATACAAGGACAGATAGACAGACAGACAGACATAAGTACATGTTTATTAAAGTGTATGTAATTGTTGTTGTACAACAAAACACTTTTCACACACACACACACACACAGACATAGACACACACACACATTAGCATTATGTAATTATATTCGTTGAAATCAAACGAAAGCACGAAGAGCGCTCGAAGCGTGAACAAATGAAGCTAGCGAAGCGTTCATGGCTGCGTGTAAATTGAAGTACTACGACAACAACAACAACAATAGCAACAACAGCAACAATTATTATAACAACAACAACATCAGCAACAGAAACAACAAGGATACTAGAGAAAACTTTCAGCGATTAAATATACACATACAGAGATACAAGTAAAATTGAACATGTCTATGTGTGTACCCGTTCTACTCCATTGTACTTTAGTCATATGTGTATTTAATTAGTGAAATACATTAAGCTTGCCTCTTGCAAAAACACAAAAAGGATATACACATCCTGTGAACGGCACTCATGTAATAAATAAATAAATAAATAATAAAATCGTCAACTCTCAAAGTTTTCTATTTTCCTTGTCAATCAATACAAATCACCATGATCATCGGTCTCTGTTCTTAAGTGTCGTCGTCACAAAGCTTAGCAGATGTTGTCGTCCCCATAAATGTATGCAAAAGGATATTATTTAATCAGAAGCAATTACAGGGAAAGCCAACTAACCAACAGTGGTGATGTTTTGACTTTACTGCAGTAAGTATTACATCAATTTTGAAGTCAAATTATCTTTAAGTTTCATTCACCATCATCCTCCCTCTCCTTCCCTGTTGTTTCTATCCTTTTTAGCTTATACAATTTTTATTGCCAGCAATTTTTATTTCATCACGATGTCCCTTTTTATAAATTTAGTTAATATGTAAAGTGAAAAGTTTTACAATAAACTATCGCAATTTACTTTCATCCCTTATTCAAGACTAAGGACTAAGAAAGATTGGCGCCATCAAATGCCCTTTACCAAGTAAATCAATCAAAATATGTTTGGGTAGTTTGGCTGCTTGTTGAAACCAAAGTATCTGTTTATGTTAGTATATGATGTGGTCAACACAGGAACAGGACAAGCATAAAAATTATGTTAACATAAGAAAAGTTTCCTCTTTCTGGTCCAGACTTTGACTTTTGCTTTGCTGTTATCCACCCTACAATATTCACTCATTATTCAATTGTTTCCAAATGTGATACATCATCGTCATTCATTGACCATTTGCCATCACCAGTGCTTTGGTTCTTTCTGTCCTTGTTATCATTGAAGTGGCAACAGGATGTGTCAACTTCGGCACAAAGCAATAACAAAAATTACATAATAATAAAAACAATAATAATAATAATGAGGCCAAACGACAAAGTGACTTGGAACTAAAAACTTAATACCACCGTCTGCTCTTCAAGTAAAGTACGAGCATCTATGTTATGTATCTTTTGAGTAGTCAAAGGACACAAATTTTTCATTGACAGAGCCCTTGACTGCTTATGAGTGCAACGCTTAAGCCCACGAACTACGTGACACGTATTCATCAACGTCAAATGAAAAAAGAGAAAGTATGGCAAGGGGGACAACAATGGGGCAAGCAAGAATGGAAGAATCATGAAGGCTCATAGTCTCAGAGCAGGAAACCGCTCGATGCTAATTATTTTACATTAAATTAAATAATGATACACTTTGTCGTCGTCGTCGTCGTCGACGAAAAGACCTCCTCGCACTGGAGGCTTTAATAGTGAGAAAGGGAAGACAGCCAGTGTAGGAAGAGAAGTACAAAAAATCATTGACGCACGTGACACAATTTGCATAAATTTCACTACTCGCACAATTTTCAATTGCATTGACAAAATGGATTTACCCCCGAAAAAGGAAACGAATATCAATTGTGGCAACTAGCAAAAAGAGTAGATAGATTTCCAAAAGGGAGTCACGAAAAGGTTATTAAAAACATGCGCCAAAGTATTTAGTATCTAACATTTTTTTATAAAGCTCAGGCCTTAGTAAGTTAAGTTAAGGCATGAAATATAAGTTGATTCTAAGTAAACTGAACCTTGTTTATGCTTGCTTTCCTGTCAGCATAAGGGTCCTGATTCTATAAGTTGACATGTTTGCTTGCCTCAGCGATTGATGTGTTTGAGGACGCCCTTTAAGAACTCTTCATTTCATATACTTATTTATTCTTATACTACAAAATAAGTATATACTATTACTAAGTAAGTTCCAACACCTTTTACTATTCACTTAGTTACAAAGGAGTAAAGGAGCAACACACAAAAAATTATGTCAATATTTTCATGAAACGAAAACAGACGCTTTTCGCGAGCATTATAACTCAAGCGATGATATTCTGTGCAAAACAAAAAAAAGAGCTTAAGCAAAAGCAAAAGCTGGAGCAGGATATGAGGATATGCTGCGGCACACCGCTTAAGGGCACGCAAACCCAACACATTGTAGTACGTACACACTGTACTCCATCCAACAAACCAACTTGCCACATTATGCAACAGCACTCCACGATGCCATGCCAAATATACTTGCAAAATTCATATTTTTATAAGGTTAATGTGGCCACAAATTGCACCAAAGTAGAAGAAGGATAATATACGAGAGAAAAAGAACCAAACAAGGATATTGCCAACAGGCAAGTGTACTAGGACTGACAAAGCGACAAAACCAAAAGAAAGTAAAGCGCACCTGAACTCAATAAAGGCTTCATTTTAGTTGTTCAAGAAGCAGAAAAACATAGCAAAAGAAATGAAGAAAATAAAATAAATTATTTAAGAAATATGTTTTACATAGAAAAAGGACATGCCAGGCGGCTGTGCTGTGCAATGCTTAGCAAAAGGAAACAAAATGAGCAAAAAAAAAAACAAAAAACAGCAAATAAGAAAATGGCGAAAAACTATTTGCGGTTTGTTGAAGAAATAATATTTTATACAAAAAATGAGAAAATAAGTAAAAACATCAAAAAAAAACATGGTCCGAGTTCAACTGAACAAAGAACTGAATTGTTCTAGATGAGGGAAATAGTAGAGTGTGGAGCAAATAACAATTGCATTAAGTTATAAAAGAATTATATAACAAATTTCAAATGCAGAAACAAAAGCAATAAGAAAGCAACAAACTAAGTAAAATATGAAAAACTTTTTCTATTTTAGACTTCGTTTGCCATTTTTGTTTGTTGTTTTTATTCTTTTTATTCGTGCTATTGTTGTAGTTGTTGTTGTGAAGCAGATTATATTTTAATAATGTAAAAATCCATAAAAAGATATGAGAACTAACGTAAAAAAATACAATAATACAATAAAGTAGCCAAAGTAATGTTAAAACAGAAAGAGAATAAGAGAATCGTTGATGGGGTGGGGTTGGAGAATGGATGTGCACAACACAAAATATGCAACAATATTTTCCTGCTTTTGTTTTGTTTTGTGAATGCACTTTTCAATGTCATACAAGAATTTTATCCCTATTTTCATTTCTTGTCTTGTTACTGCTGCTGCTATTAAAGTTGCCCCTTGTTCTTCTTCTTTATGTAGAATGTCTTCTTATTCATATCCTTCTACTTCTACTTGTGCTTATGCTTGTGCTTGTCACTGTTGCTATTATTTGTGTACAAAAATAAATCCAAATTCATCTCGAACTGCAATTTCCACTGCTGGAATATAGTTATATTATATAGTAATATTGTTGGATGTAAGAAAAATGCATATTTTATGCGTAGCACACAAGGATAAAGACAAGTGAAACGCCATCCTGTCGCTTACTGCTGTTTGCTCTCACTATTCTCTGTTCTTTGCTGAAAATGAAAAGCGGTTTAAATGCAACAAAACTCGTTAAAGCTCAAGCGTAGCACACAAAAGTATGCAATGAGATTTTGTTTTTGAAACTCAGCGTGAGTGGCATCAAGAGCTGCCATGAAGGATGTCAATGTTCCATAAGCGTCAGTTGATACCCACTCTCTATGCTACGCCTTCGCTTCACATTACTTAGTAGGCATGAGCATAAAAAAAAGAACACAACAAAAAAGGAGGAGACTGGAAACAACAAAAATAAATGTCATACATGAAAAATAAATAGAATTGAAATAAGGAAGAGATAGGAATGCTACTACTATCTGTATCTCTCTGCGTTTGTGTTACTCAGAATGATAGATGAAATGCATTTTGCAATGGACAATTGTAGTAGTCAAAATAACAACAACCACCATTCTCAACAACAAAAATAAACGATAGCAACTACAATGCTATTGTACTGCGTATATTATACAGCAAACGTTCATCTGATGAATTCATTCATACGTGTATATATATATATGCCTCTATCTCTATGTGAACGTGAATGTGTTTCTCAGATGCCTCGGAACTCATATAGAATACTTGTTTTTTTGTAGCTGCTCGTCGCCATAAATAAATTTAATATTTTGACATATGTATGCAAACGTCAGTGATGCAAGACCAACACCAAACACCAACACGAACACAAACAACTATATAACAAACACTAGCAATTACAACAAATACATTTACATTTACATGCCTATCTGACTATTCTGACCATTTTTTATTTATTTATTTTAATTTTTAAATTTCTTTATTTTTGTTGTTTTTTTTTTTTCAACTGTCCAACCACAAATCAGAAATTCACTTTTTCCATCAACTCAAATGTGAGATTTTTATGCGACACTTGGTTGGACGGTTCTCATTCAAGAGATTTATGTCTATTTGCAGTTATGCAGTAAAACCATTGCAATTAAACTTAATGAAAAATAAAGAAGACTCAAGTATTTTTTATCAGTTCCTCTAAATTAAATTTTCTAACAATACTATATCCGAAGATATATGGAGTAGAACGCATTATAGTATACAAGATTTAAGTTATTTATAACGAAAGACATACTCAGACATTAATTGCTTGACTCTCTATTGTTTGAGCGCCCGTCAAAGATAGGCATTAGCAAAGAGAAAGTACGTCATATTTTAAAGTTTCACTTCGATAAAGGCCAAGAGTCGAGCCAGGCGGCTGAAAAAGTGTATAGTGTTTATGGTCCTAGTACTGTAACAGCCAATCACGCGCAATTTTAATGTCGTCAATTCCGTTCCGAAAATTTTAATATCAAAGGAACGAAGGGAGCCCAATTGTTGAAACTGTCAAGGAGCTAAACATTGCACATAAAATCGTTTAGAACCACTTGAATAAGGCTGGATATGAAAAGAAGCTCGATGTATGGGTGCCATACGAGCTAATGCAAAACAACAACCGAATTTCTTTCTTGCGAATCGCAACAATATCGACCCTTTGCTAAAGCGGTTGGTCACTGGTGATGAAAAGCAGGTGACTTACGATCATGATCGTGAGCCAGCACAACCGGGCTCCCAGCCAGGATTCACGGTCAATAAGCTTAGTAAATATGTTGAGTTAGATTGGCAAGGAATCATCCACTATGCGCTGCTCTCCTACTGCCAAACTCTTAATTTGGGTCTCTACTTGTAACAATTGGAACGACTGAAGGAAGCAATCGCCCAGAAGCGGCCAGCTTTGGCTGTGTTCCATCAGGACAATACCAGCCACACATATCGATAGTGACTAACCAGAAGTTCTGGTAGATTGAATGAGAGGTTGATGCAATATTGCACACTATTGTATTCAGTTTTCTTCGATGTTTTATAAACATCCAATTTTTTTTAATTTCCACAATATATTGACAAATTTTCACTTACAAGCGATCTATTCTATTGGGTCATTGAAAGGAATTTCCTTCTAATTCATTCATTTGTCATAAACCCTAAAAAGCGTTGCCAGACTGATGGGATGTTGATAAGTAGTTCAGCCAGATCCAACTCCACAATTAACCATTTAAGCTTTTGTTTTCCTAATTGTCACTATTCTTGATTTACAAGATATTTAGTTATTATTTTAAACATTAAAGATACTTCTCTTTTAAACATCATAGACGCTGTTCTGATTCACTTTGTTGATGGGTTGGGAATTGAGACAATATCTATTGCAGTTCGACTTGCTAGACGTTTACATTCTAAGTCTTTGTCTATTTGTCAACAAGCAACTAGATGAAAACATTTCAGGACAGAGCAATTTGAAACCATCAAACCATCACCTTTGATCAACAGAGTATGAATTATGATGATAAACAATGCACTTTCTAAAGCAACACTGCTTTACTTTTCGCACCTTTCACTTGAAACTACGTTCATTGATCAACTAATTGATCAAAATACATTGGTTATAAGCTGATTAAATGAGAATTTCATCAAGCTCTGAAGGTGTAATTGCATCAAATCAAACCGTATTTATCTGCATTACGAAATATTATTGAAACAAAATAATAACTTATGCCAATCCTACTAAGTTTAAAATCTTTTCCAACTTCCAAACATATTGCATAGTATTATTATCATTCAAGTAGGCCAAAATTGTATTATTTGTGTTCGATTAATTGTCAAATATTGTTATATAAAACAAAAACAGAAATATTGTTTTAAATATTTGTGTGCGAAGCAAGAATTTTTGCTACAAAAATGGGAATAGTGACTTGCTGTAAGTGCAATAAAGTTCTAAGTATTAATTGTTCGAAATGCAACAAAAATATGTTCAATATTCATGATAAAAAGCCAAAGTTGAAAGCGGTAAAATCAGCGTCATTGAAGAACAAAATTGGAAAATCTTTGGGTTTAAAAAGCAAATATCATCGCAGCGAATCATTGCAGAAATGTCAAAACATTAAAACAAAGGTGGATAAATCTCGAACTGTGAATAAGGAAATGCGATGCACCAAAAGATGCAAACCGCAACAAAAGAAGAGAATTTTGCAACCAAAAGAAAGGATCGTGAACAAAGAACAAAAATATGATGTGCCCAGTTCATCGGTATTAAAGAGGAAAATATCCTTCAATGAACCATGGACAGAAAATGTAAGCAAAAAACGCAAGATTGAAGTGGATAATTCCACAAACTTTCCGCGTACGAAGCGATTGATAGAAAGAGTTAGTACACCATGGACACAAAGTGTTAACAAAAGACGTAGGATTCAAGTGGTTGAAAGTATAAGTAAACCATGGACACAAAGTGTTAGCTATAACTCGAAGGTTCAAATGGAGAATTCTACGAAATATCCTCGCACGAGAAAACTGATTGAGGGAATAACCACAACTTTAGCACCAAGTGTTAGCAAAAAATCTAAAGTTCAAGTTGATAGTTCATCTTTATTGAAAGAAATTGATGCAAAATCAAATGTAAAAAGGAATAGTTCACAGGTTAAGAACAAGAAAGTCGCTAGAACTCAACAACGTGGCATGGAAAAGAACTTCGTTATAGCGGCAGCAAGAAGTGCAGGATATGCGTACAGAGCTAACACAGACCCTGATAAATGTGTTAACATTGATGAATGTGATGCAAATGGAAGAGCCTATCCTGGATACAACGAACTAGCACGCTCCATAATGGCGACGGAAAGGATGCAGGAGTTCAAACAGCAAGTTATATCATGTGAAGAAATGAAACTAGCAAGAAAGTGATGAATTTTTTGGTTGAAAACGGAAAAAGGGAGTTATAAATTTATAATGAAATTAAGAACACTTAAAAATACCAACCCTTGATGAGTTCAAAATTATTTTGGTGAACTAAATATATTTTATACTCGTAGAAATAAATATTTTGGTGTGTTGTGTTAATATTTCTGCATTTCTTTTCATTATGCAGGGAAAATCTTCCTAAAATTCTTGTTTTATCTTTTTTCAAAGTTTTAGCATTTTAGAATTGAGAATAAGAAAAGCAGAGGCTGTTTAGTTTATGAGCTTAGGAACTAGAAGAGGATATTCAATAGAGATGTAACGATTCCGATTCCGATCCCGATACATATATATCGATATATCGAAATGGCCGATTGTCTATTGACCGATATGAAACAGTCTTGCCCACGGTTAGTTCAGTCCATGCTATCGCTTCAAAAATCGAAATGGACTGACAAATAGGCGGGGCGGGGCCGCCACCATTTTTCTGTCATCGATTCGGTTATCGGTGCGGATTTCGAGTCGATAATAGACTGAGAATAACGTAGTTTATATTTTTTCTTCTGAATCTGACTTTTTCTCCCAATTTGGCAAGCCTGGAAATAGTGAATAAGCGCGGAAAAATACTAAGTTAAAAAAAAACGCTGAAGGGACAATATAAATAAGTCGGCGCAAATAATTGTTGGAATGGCGAAGCCTTTAAATTGTACAAGTTACATCTGGAAAAATTTTGAAATAAAATAGGATGATGACACAAAATCTACACGGCATCAAACATGTGGACACACTTAAAGAATTATTATGAAACGACACGTCAAAGACCGACAGTGGTCAAAAAAACAAATGATGTTTGAACGCAGTTTCGAAAAAAGTGTTGTGTACGATACTGGTTATCCAAGAGCTGCAAGAACTATGTGCATATTCTGTGCATATTCTTAATCATGTATTATTCACAAATTTTCAGTTTTAATTTTGCCAGAACTCACAACTTTTTACTTACTGTATAAAGGCTATAATGAACCTAGACTGAACTTACCGTCTGAATAAAAGGGCCCTTGATAAGCTATTTGTATATACCGGTATCAGAATCGGAATGTTGTATCGTTACATCCATTATATTCACCTAAATTTTGTCGTAATAATAGCGTGTTAACCAGCTTAAGTAGTCAGCAGACTATAATGATATAGTAACAGCAGGTTTTTTCATTCCGTTCTGCTTCAAATTTTTAATATTAGAGACTTAAATATTACCAATCTTTTAAGTATTATACATTATTTTTGTCTTATCGAAATCATGATAAAAACCATCATTTATGTTTTCAATTTCTTAGTAGTAGAAGACTGGTTACAGTAATGCTATAAATATAATAAGTATAGTAGTAAACTTAAGCAAGATTGAATTTTGGGCGCTTAACAAAGATCTTGTTTCCAGTTGTTCACAAACTTCAGTAAGTATCAGATTGCTTTCCAGATTTGTTTCCCATTGTTTATAGTACATTTGAAATAAATGAGATTAAACAGCAATTGACCGTGAAGAAATATGGGCCAATGTTGCCTCCGCTCCACAATCCGCACCAAACAGTCACTCGCAATGGATGCATTGGCTTCTCTAAGACCTCGTGTGGGTTTTCCGAGCCCCAAATACGGCAGTTTGACGTACAGTGCTTATTGACGTAGCCACCAATATGAAAATGAGCTTCGATCGAAAAGATGATTTTAATTTTTTTTTTTGTCTTTGTTTTGGAAATAAATTTCAAATATATTTCAACGTTGCTCAAGCGTAAACCGATTCATTTCGTTCAGCGGAGATAATATACTGAATTTTATGATAGAACAGAATGACATAAGTATTGTCAGAGTCTAATTAAGCCGTGGTTCAATATGAAATCGATAGATGGCCCACCCTTTATAAAGCCAGACACACGAATTATATATACGTGAGTAGTCGCGCAGTGAGCAATTTGCCGCACATTGACAATAAACGTTAACTCCTGCGGTCATCTGCGCACTGAATTTCTTCTAATTTCTAAAACGAGGTGGTGAGATACGAGAGGGAAGCTTAACTTTGACAAATGTATCGTCTACAAAAAGACACGAACTTATTGACGGGGGCGAGCACTCTAGGGTTAACAAACGTAATATTTTTTTTAATCAAACTTAAATCTTCATATTGAGATCATAACTACTAAATATCTTGTTGTTCTTGATATAGAAGTATTTGGTGCTGTTCATTGATTAGGAGGCATCCAAAAACACACTTTTTCGATAGAAGTGTTGTTAATCATGAAATCTGCTTACAATCATATACTTCTTCACTGCAAAAGTCAACCATAATCTTTTGTAAGTATGGCTTTACACATTAAGAAACTTTTAAGTTTCTTTATGTTTTTGGTTACCAATAATCATTTACACATAAAGAAGATACGTAGATACTCCATTTATGTGAATTTTTTATAAATTTAAGAGTAATAAACTGGACAAATTGTAAAGGAAAACTTAAAATTATTTAATAAATACATTTATATAAATTAAATAAAAAAGAATTCATTTTAAAACAAAGGAGGCCCTTTTTTTTTTTTCTTTGCTTTTGTTAAATTTTATTTATATTTTATTAATTTAATATTGCGGTATTGTTGTTAATGTTGTGATGTTGCTGTCGTAGTCGTCGTCAGGTGTTATTCTTGCTATCCTCGCCATTGTTATTATTATTATTATTATTATTATTATTATTATTGTTACTTGTTACTGTTGTTGTTGTTGTTTTTGCTGTTATCCTGCAACGTATACGCAATTAAAATTGCTTAATTTTCTTTAATGAAGCCGCACAAATTTAATTAACCGTTATGCAAATACATTTTCAACTTAATTTTTAATTGAATATTTAAAAAATGAAAACGAGCAAAAAATTGCATAGGAAAACGATCGCCGTTTTGTTTAACAAATTAAACAACATTAAACAATAACGAATGGAATTATTTATTACTTAAAGTTGAACACACAAATATCCAAATTAAAAAAAAATTAATAATTTAAAAATCACTAAAACGCAACTTCCGGTTGAGTTCTTATAACACTTCCGGCACGCGAAATTACACTTCCTTCCACACACACAAATAGAAATATTAAAAATCTCAGAACTTGAAACTAATGATTGTTTATGTCAACAATTTGCAAAACTAAATGAACACATTTTGTTATAATAAATTATGCAAAACACAACACATCCCAGCCCAGAACAACTCAACTCAACGCAATCCAATCCAATCTAGCCCAGTCCAACCCACCCCAGTTGATATTTGCCAAACCCAATTTAGTTCAGTCCCCTGAAATCAAGTAAAATAACAGCAACAACAATAAAATCTAAGCAAATGATTGAATGCATTATGGAAAACGGGAAGTGTTGAGGATAAAAGGGATAGATGTTGTTGTGGCAAATGGAACTTACTCATTACAAAACTATGAAGAACGAACTTCTTCATCATTCATGTACAAACAAACTTATGAAAAGCAGCAATCAACATATATAGAAACAAAGAGAAAGAGAGACTTCGGAAGAGTGAAAGCAAAAGAAAATGAATGAATGACAGATAGAAACACTCACATATATGGTAAGGGCAACATGTGTTTTGAGGTGAAGCTTATAAATAAATTATTGATAAGCATCTGCAAACAAGGCAAATAGTATATACAAACAAACACACACACACACTTAACTCATTAAGGGAATGAGACAAGAATTTGTGAAATTATTAAAAGACAAAATAAAGCACTTACAATAGTTAGAAAGAGAAAGGCAGAGAATTTGAGAGTGGGGGAATATACTATGAGATATGACATAGTTAGATTTTTAGTAAAACAATCTTTAATTGAGTGTCCTTTGAAGACAAATTTGAAGTTTACTTGGTGTAAAATGAATTTCACAAAGTGAAACGATTTAATGATTGTTGGAATCCATACTGCGACCATGCTTAGCACATTCATTTAATAGTGATTCGCCATACCTTGCCTTTAAACACTAGACAAATTTTTCGAAGCATCTTTCTGTACACCAGCACGCATATTATTTTGATTCACAGAAAATGAATCAAAAAAAACGAAATTGTGATGATTCTGGACAACATCGAAGACATCTAAAGGCTCTTGCCCATCCGCATCTTCAGAAACACTAAGTGAAGCCAATGCGCCGACCCACCATATAGTTGAGGAGTTCAGCAGAATGGCTACCTATTCTAAGGGTAGTACCCGTCATGGTTTGGTTAGGTTATGCAGGCCGCTCGCGATTATTCGCCAGGTCACCCAGAAGCATTAAGATCCATTGTGAAACGTGAAAGGGTATGAGAATTGTGAGGGGTAAGAGGTAATCCACTGCTGCACAAGGCTGGTCCCAAAGATAATCTTCTTTCTCTAAAACCAACCTAAGGAGTCCAAGAACACAGCCAGGTGCCCCAAAAGACATTTAGCCATACTACTTAACTCCTCGAAGAACGGGTTCCTGAGAAACCGGGTTCGTTTACCAAGAAGACAAGGGCAGTCACAGAGGAGGTGTTGGATACATTCCAGTTCCCCATCATTTTCAGGCACTTGTCATGATGTGGAATCAGCATCCTGTGGGCAATCAGCACGATGGTGCAGTGACCCGTCATAACTCCCGTCATCGTCCGAATTCTTCTTTTGTTGAAGTGATTTTGGAGGTTCTCTTTGGTTGTAGTACTCTCTGGTTGTAGTATCTATCATACGTCGGTAATAAATACCTTGATATATTCTAGTTGTAGAGATAGACAGCCGTTTGCAATAATTAAATGAATGTGTTTTACAAAATTGGTAAAGGAGTTATGTCCATCCTTCAAATTACCCTCTGTCGGATACTTAAAAAAATGTTGTGGCTAAAAATTAAAATCGATATATTTCCAATACTGGTATCAGAAAACATCGAGTATCCATAGTTTCTAATTAAAATCATATAGAATGAAGGCAGGATACTTTGGGGTATCAAACCGTCACTATTTGTGGTCTCTTCTACCAGTTGGAATTACTAATAAGTCTAGATTAGATTAAGGGAAAATCATTTCATCACTGCGGCATCAAATGGGCTCATGGTAACAAGCAGTTCCTACATGGTCTTGGAATTCAACAAGAATTCTAGAGATTTCTTATGAGGTTAATCTGCTACTTAATCTATGTACTGGTTACATAGATCTTGAAGTCAGGTCACTCACAGTGGAATAATAAATACTCTGTTCTCTCCTCTCTTTCATAACTTAATTTACCTTATTTATTACTACTAATCCACATCCTATTGTATAAAGCAAATGTTTCATAACTCTGCAATGACTTGTAAAGAAGCCTGAGACTATAAGAAATATTAATTTCCTTAATCTACAATATATCCACATCTCATATTCTATTCTCTATACTCATCAATGTCATAAGATGCTAAACCTACATTGTTCTACTATAGTTCTTGTTGGCTTATCATTCATCATCTTCATCTTCATCATGTTTTGTGTAACTCTTACTTAATTCATTGCTTTTGCAAATAACAAAGTATTAAATTGCTCAAAAGTAATTTTCACCACAAATTTTTAGTGATTTTGTCTCATTTTTATTATTTAATTTTAGTGAAATGATTTCTTCTTCATCGTCTACTTCTGTCAGAATTTTAATTAATTTTTATATTGTTTTCTTCCAACTAACAGTTTATATTTACTAAGAGCATAGCTGTTGTTGTATCCTTATGAAGGATTTACTTATGCGGTGCATTGACACGTTAATAAGAAATTGAAATGTGCAACAACTACAGCATACTCGTACAACACACATTCATAAGTAACAACGAGAATGCGACAATGCGCATTAACCTTCTTCATATGTTCTATATGCATGCCAGACATTTTGTGAGCGTTGTATGTGTGTGCAGATTATGAGTGTGTGCAGATCCTAGGAAAATCAAGAATAAGGACAAATAAAAGCAAAACAAAAAAAAATCTCATTCGTTTGCAATTAAAATTTTAACTGAAATTAAAAATTGCTTCAAGCAAACATTATGAAACATTGTTCAAATTGTTCTTCAAATTGTTGTTATTGTTGTTGCTACTATTTGTGTTGTTATTGTAGAACAACAATTTATTTTAGCGTCATCAAAAAATAAGCAAAGCAAAAGAAAAAGTAGAAAAAATATTACACAATTTCTGAAGGTAACAGAAAATTATGAAATAAATGAGAAACATTAAAATATTTTATATTTCATTTTTATTAAATTTTTCATTTATTTTAATAGAAAAAAATATTATGCAAAAAACTTGCCACATGTGTAACTAGGAATTTTTAATCTGAAATTTTTGCAATGAAATGAATTCATATTCTACCATAGTGCCATGTAAATTACACAAATTAATCATTTTTTGTTCGTTTTTCTTTAGAATTTTCATTTCATATCAGTATGACCCAATGACCTTCTCTTATTTCCTGCGTTTTTCATAGAAAATTTCATTGTATTTCTCCATCATCATCCTAGTCATCATTATCATCGTCATCGTCATCATTCATTCATTGTTCTAAGTTACATACACTTTCCATCTACCTCAGTTGGTCTCTACTCTATTTCAGTTTTAAGAAAATTGCAAGTTGCTTCTTTTTTTCCATTTTTTTTCCGTCATTTTCTTCTATTTTCTTTCCCTATTACTGTTGCTGTTTTTGTTGTTGTTGTTCATCTAGTAGATCTCAAGATTACAACGCCTGAGCCTGTATTTTGGCCCTAATTTGACATTTATGCGAAAGCAAGCAACCGAAAGCGTTCAACATTCGCTGTCTGCAATTTCGACATGTTTCCGCTTGCATTGACTTCACTTGACTTGACTTGGCTTGACTTGACTTGTCTTAGCTATGACATACACATACACACTTATGTACATACGCATACAAGGACAATAGACTAGTAACGCCCTTTGGCAACCTTCATCGCCTTCCCAAGCTTTGGTTTCAGCACATATCAATTATCCAGCGAAGGCAAGTGAAATGACTTGAATTGATGCGACAACGACAACGGCGATGATGACGATGACTACATTGATGATGATGATGATGACGACAATACGGCGACATCAAACATTGAATAAACAAACAAACAAACAAAAAAAACAAGCGAGCGAATGAAAGAACGAACAAACAACCAAAAAAACACAAAATGTTACACACAGAAAGAACAAAATCAAAAAATAAATTGAAGGCAAATGACAAAGTTTGACTTTTTTTTGCTGTTGCTACTACTGTTGCTGTTGTTACTTTTGTTATTGTTGAGTTCACAACTTTTAATTAATTTATTTTAACTGTGCAAGACCTCAGTAAATATACCTTTCCTTTAGTCATTTCTCCATCTTTATACACTTTGCATTACTTATGGCAAATGCATTATTATTTCTGTGTGATGTTTGCAACGCAACTCGTATAACCGAGTATTAGAGATCTAACAAAGAAAATAAATCAATTTAGCTATGCCCATTGATGATTTGGTAATCTAGATAAATCATAGATCTTATATTTCTTGCTTTTAAAATTAAATATACTAGTATCAGACAGTGGTCAATATTCGATCACCCGCATGAATTCACTTGGGTAGAAATGTGTAAGGCTAAAGACTATTCAAATTTTAGCATACCCAATAACAAATTGTGTTTATTCTCGGGACGCCCTACATAGAGAGAATTTCACAGACTTTGGATGAGTCGTTACACGCGCTGAAGTGAGAAGAAGCGGCAAAAGAAATCTATCAGACAGAGTGGGTGATATTGGTTGATCGCTTCATAATCGCTTCAAAAATATTTTCTTACTCTCATTCCACACTTCTCTGTATAAGAAGTGAACAGTATGGTTTTATCAAAGCTTGTTGTTGAGAACATAAACTTTGCTCACCTGTTTTTTGCAGCAATAGTTTCAATATATTGGCAAAAAAATTACATTCGACTCATTTAGAGTTGAATACCTTTCTAGCCATATCATTTTCATGAAAATACATTGACGTTAAGTTAAATCAACGGTACCGAAAGAATTTTATTGGATACACCATGTGTATAAGAATTACTATTTGATTGCCCATTAGTTTGAATCATCAGCTGATTTATCTCAGAATTTTTGAGATTTTTATAAGAAATTTCAGCATATGCATAGCTATGGTATAGTTATGTATAATCAATCACTTTATTGTGTAGTTTCTAGAGCAAGCAACCAAAAATTTCATCACCAGCACTACATAAGTAGAAGCAAAGTCGAAAAACCTGTCTGTTCCGATACGCTTAACTTTTAAACTTAGCAACAGATTTCAAAACGGATTTCACTTTCATTTGTAGAATGAATTGCAAAAGGTTTATAAGTACAAAACATTGTATATTAATTCCAATTAAGTCTTTGTATGTTGGTTATATGGTGGCTTATAGACATTTTTTAAAATCAATCATAACTTTTTGTTAATTCTTTATGATTCTTTTGAATAAATGAAATGAAAATTGTTTAGATCAATAAAGCCAAGAATGAATGACTTCTTATATAGATCGTAGAACAAGAAACTCTAGCAGACATCATCATCATTTCTTCAGAATGATGAAACCGATGAAGAAATGTACAGCAGGGACGGGTTACTAGTAAATAATACATTTCCCCATTTATTTCTTAATTTCTGACATCTTGAGAGAATTGCAATGGATGAAATTCATACATTTTTTGATTTATTTGCAAATCACTATGGACCAGCCTTTATGGGGTTCAATTTTTATATCAAAACTCATTATTTCTTATGTGTGTGTGTATGGGTAGTGTATGTAACCTTATGCTAAGACCAAATTGGGTACTCAATTTTTCATGTTTTATCATTTTATTTGTAAACCATAAATGATTTATTTGTTATTTATGCGCAAATGAATGTGGGTGGGTAAATGCAAGACAAGAGGGACAGAGGCAAACAAATAAAGAGTGTTAAACATAATGAATGATGATGGGGGGAGAGAAGAGCATATCTGCGCTTAAATAAGAGGAGGAGTAGGAAGGAGTGTTGGTAGACAACGAGAAATTAAAAAACGCTTCACAAACAACTTTATTTAATGTCAAAGTAAATACACTAAAAGAGAAAGAGCATTTTATAGAATGGGATGTCATCATCATCATCATCACCATTATCATTTTTCTTTTCTGTTGACTTTGTTTGTTTGTTGCTTGCTTATCTTTGATGATTCCGCCCGCTGCTCTTTGCAATGATCATTTCGATAAGCGACAGTTTTTAATTTGCAGTTGTGGTTGTGGCCGCCATTGCCTCGCACAACATTGCGTATGCGTATTTAAATGATTTTCGGTTAATTATACGCAACAATCACAGCATGACATTCACATTACTTTCTCTTCCCAGTGCGCTTTTTTCCTTTTTCTTTTTTCTCTTTTATTGATATTCTTTTTTTTTTTTACAATATTTTCATTTTTGTGCAATGAAAACGTTTGTGTCGCAATTAATAGTCAACGAAATTATAAAGGACGAAAGATGAAGGACAAATATACAGGAAGTCAGGCAGGCAGCCGGGTGGGTGATTGGTCAGTCATGTCTACA
Organism: Amiota communis; assembly: GCA_037043315.1. Classification (NCBI taxonomy): domain Eukaryota; kingdom Metazoa; phylum Arthropoda; class Insecta; order Diptera; family Drosophilidae; genus Amiota; species Amiota communis. Next base: position 134,505 of record JBAMAV010000506.1, read on the forward strand.
ATGTTGGCATTTATGTAATGCATCGCTTGCTGATGAGCTTCACATGTGTTCAACTCAATTGCATGAAGTTCAGATCAGTTGAGTCAATCTCTTTGTCTCTCTATTTGTCTCTTACTGTCACTGAGTTTCACATTCACTATGGTATCTTTACTCCAGTCCATCTATCTATCTATCTGCCGTTTGTCATTCACTCCCTTTGTATGTTTGTCTGTCTGTTTGTCTATAATGCGTTTGTGGCTTGTCAGATTTTTGTAAATGCCGTTGTTAACTTATATAGTAAACTCATTTTCATTTTGTACAATATATATTGTGCATGCAATGTAAGCTGACCACAATATAATATTGTACAATATATAAATATATTTACTTTTATTTATTTTTCCCAACAACACTATAAAAAGGCAGGCAGGCAGGCAGGCAGGCACTTAAAGTTAACAAACAAAAATAACAAAAAATTGAAACAAGAGAATATTTTTATTGTAATTAAATATGTTTGTCTGTGTTGCTGTATCTTAATTTATCTGTTAAATAACTTGCCTGACAACAGTAACAACTGAACAGCATCATTGGAGTAATCATCATGCTATACCATACTCATATCCACACCCACTCACTCATTCACCCATCCATCTAGCATGAAATTACTTGTCAGAGTTACTTTTGCCCAAGTAAATTTGTTTGGTTGCTAAACAACTTAAGAAGTTGACACTTGCATGAACAGAAAGATACTCATACATGCATATCTTCATACAAACACACATACTCGAACATATCTCATAGATACACTCGGCATACTCTCAACAGTGGCAGTATTCAGTAAAATTAGCAAGTGTCAAAGATAAATAAAAACATTGGCAGCAGCAGCCACACCCTGAAACATTCCCAACTCAATTCACTACAAGAGCTTAGTTAACAAGTATCTCAGAGATGAAAAAAATAGAAGAAGAAATCTTCTTGATGAAGAGCATACGGAGCAGAAGTACTAGCAGGACTTCAAAAGCGTATTTATTCGCCTGTAGAAATAATGTCAAAGTGAGTGAGTACATAGTCCTCGTCAACATCATTATTATCATCATCAACATCATCAGCATCTTATAATCAGTTTTAGTAGTACTAGTAGGTTTGCCTTCTTCAACTTAGGCTCAGTCTTAGTTTAAATCATCGTCTTCATTTTCATCGTCATTTATACTACATATTTGCTAGCCTCGACAGCGTCTTCTTATACAAAGTATGAAGTGGGTAGACAAGTTACTTGAATTGCATATATACAATATATGTAAGTGTATCTGTGTGCGTGCGTATAATTGTAGTTAGTGCAGTTGGTTGAAATTAAGCAAGTTTTTAGCTGCAATTTTGAGTCAAAACTATGTCAAGTTTGGCTTTTAGTTGAGTTCAACGAAAGTTTTTCTCAAGCAAATGAATGAAAAGCAAGCAAAAGACTCCATCTCCTACCACGGGCATGGCACCTTTTTCATTTTGATATACATAAGTAGAAAAATGTATCAGGAAGCCAATGGCAGCGTATTTAATGAATTTCATGCATGACAACCAAATGAGTAAATGAGTGACTGACTAAGTCAGTAAGTGAGTAGTTGAGTGACTGGATGAATGTGTTGGTGGGTGACTGGAATAACTCACTAGTCATTTAATTAAAGCCATTTAGCGTAAGACAAACTTGTATGCAAAAGACATCATTACAAAGGACAATATACTCTCTCACACACACAATCTAAGTAGGAAAAGAATTTGGTCCAATAATATAATTTGATAAAGCAATGAATATAAAGGAAGTAAAGAAAAACGTTTGCCAAACTTAGAAACTAAATACAATACTATGGTAGACGAGGGCAATGCTCAATGGAAGAGTACTATCATCCCCCATTTGTACCAGTTGTGTGTCCAATATATTCTTTTGTTGCACTCATTGCCAATTCGCATAGTTTCTTTAATGTTTTCTGCATAATTTTCACATTTTTCAATGTCAACTCAATGACGTCGACGCACACAGGCACACTACTAACTGCACGCTCCATAAGCTCTTGCTTGTCTTAACCATTGTCCAATGCTTCAGAAACGCAATGAAAGGGAGGGGTGTGCAGAAAATATTTAGAAAAAAAATCCTTTGCATGTTTTGGTCATATTCTAAAAATAATAGCAACAGCTCCACTCCACTACGAGTATATGTGCAACGCCCTCTGTTCAGCGTTCATGGCCTTCAGTTCGGTCAAAGAAGATGGTAATGGATTCAATGGTTTAGTAGTATTGTAGAATGAATATGAAACGCTCTGGCATCCAAGCGCCACTGTGTTAAATAATTCTTGTCTACTGCAACTGCTACTCTTTGCTCTTTGTTGCCTTAAGCTTCCTGCTTGCTTTGTTGCAGAAAGTAGAAAAAAAATATACAACACTTAAAAATTATGTGGCAACTGCAACTGAAACGCTTGCCTTACTCACTCACGTTTTGCAGTTTAAAAAATTTACATTTTCTACAACTTCCTGCCTACCTCACCTAGCTCCACCACCATCACCACTATCACCTCTCATCTTCCACTCCTTCATCAAAAAGTGCCAACTGTAGCGAAAAATACTTTCACTTCCCTTTTAGTTTTTTGGCGGCTTTTGCCTTACAGCATCCGAACAGCATCCAAACTATTGCTAACCATAGAGATTTCTCATGGTCTCGAGTATGTAAATTGTCTTTTGTGTCTTTTCGTTTAAATTTATGACAAAGTGTTGCAGATATTGAAATAAGTACATAAAAAAAAGTGGCAAAGAGTCAAAAAGGAAGCGTAAGAAAAATTAGAAAAATTGCACGAAAGTAGATTTTGGTGGCACTTCCTGGCTGGCAATGCATCCAAAGTGCTGGTGCTGCATAAAATTTACTAACTGCATCTTGCATTGCATTTATACATTTTGGAAGAAGTTTTTTCCATGTAGTAGTCTGTGCTACAAGTTCAATTCTTCTAAAAAAAGATATATTATAATGACATTTGAAAGGATAAAACAATGTATAACATTCCACACTTCATGAGCAAATAGTAGTAGTGATGATTGCAGCTTTAAACATAATCTATAACTATATGCTTTAGTTAAAGTCCTTGAATGTCTGTCCATCCCTCAAGTTGTTTATTATTGTTTCACCATTTCTGTGTTTTCTTTTTTTTTTGCTGCTCAACACCCAACCTCTTTGAACATTTTTATGTATTTTAGATTTACTTTTTCACGCTTGCAACACAATTTTTTCCATTTGCCATTTGTTTGTTTATTTTTCACCATTTTGTTTTGTTTTGTAGTGTTTTTTTTTAGCGATTTTGCCACACAAATTGTAAACTTTTAACTTTAGTAGTTAGACAAGATTGCAAAATTATAAGCAAAGCAAACTAACCAACCAACAGACCAAGCAAAGACCAATTCAAGCAACAAAATCGCGTCCATTGCAGCTGCAACAGTTTTCATCTACAACAGCAGGATATGCACAGGATAAGGTATGATGATGACCACGAAGAGCATGATGTTGATGATGATGATGATGATGATGTTTCTTGTTCTGTAGAGAATGAGAAAAGTTTAATTCAAAAACTTGTACAAAAATGTGCATTTAATGGAAATTTACTACCTGAATATGGGAGCTGAGCGCACTATGATTTCAAAGCCAAGGAGTAAAAGGAAGAGATATTGCTGCAACAGGAGCTAGCTTACTAACTCACTAGTGCTACATGAAAGTGTGGCAACACTGCGAAAGTGTTAACGGTTTGTTTGCACAAAAAGTGGCAACAAGCAAAGACTAAGGAAGGAACACCTAAGACAAAGAGTAGGTGAGAGTGGGAGTTAGGAGTCAGTAGAAAGTGTTAAGGTAAGGATAATAAGTTTGAGTGAAAGTGCAGAAAGTAGTATTGCAAGTTTATTTTAGTATCTTGTATCTTGTGGTGAATGCTGAACTAATACACATACATATACATAAATTCATAATATGTGTTGCTTTCTTGGTGAAACATTAACGTCTTTAAAGGTTATTAATGTGGTTGCTTCCCACAAAACTATCAGATTTTCATTAAACATATTATAGTATCACGCATGCGTAACAAATACAATTTGATCTTTGATCCTTTAAGTTTTGTGATCTGAAAAATCTTTACTTTTCTTGTTGTTTATGTTTGGGAAAAGTAAAACTTAAAAATTGTTTAAGCATGTGGTGTCCGTTCTCAGTGTATGAAGAAAAGAAAGTTGTAATGAAAACTTTCATAAAAACAAGCTGGAAAATTGAAGTATGAAAAAGAAAGGAAAGAAAAGTAATGCCAACCAGCAACAACAGTAAGAGAAACCAAGTTTCCGCTAATGTCTTAATGTAAAAGTTTGTTTCGCTTTCTTAGCCACAGAAATACCTGGTATCTGGCCGTCTTTCATTCTTTTTTCTTTGCTGTCTTTTAGATAGTATGTACTTTCGACACCGCCATTATAGCCTCCATTGCAACTAACCACAATGAGAACGACGATAATGATGATGATGATGATGATGCCGAAGTAGAAAGGATCTTTTGATAGTTTTCGTTAGTTTGTTGTTCGTTGAGCGTTTTGATTGAAATTTGTGGCAAATTACTTAAGGTGCACTTTCCACAGACACGCAGCGCTGCATGGCAACTTAGTCCTTTTAGAATCCTAGAAGATGCACACAAAGTCTAGGGGAAGGTTGAAGCAACAACGATGTTTTAAGTACATGCAGATAGGTTGATACTACATAGATGCCTAATGAAAGTTACGCATATTATGGTTGTCCTGCTGTTGGTTTTCATAATTTCTTAGTGAATTTTAATAACTTTTGACATCAGTAAAATCCTCATGACATGAAAAATGAGAAATCATAGAAATTGAATATTAAATATTAAATTTTTAGAAAATTGTTTCAAACACAAAGAACAAACATGGAAAACTTTATTAATACTTGGAAACAAATACAGAAACATTACCTTTTGCACCTCTCTCTCTCTATCACTCTTTCTCTCTTTCTCTCTATCAGAGCCTTTCAAATACAAAACATTTATAGTTCTAGGTAATGTTGCTTCAGAACAATACACATTTCTTTAGGATTTCACATTCACAATCCTTGTTACAAAATGACAAAGTGCAATTTTCCATTTTATCTTTTTAACGCTCAATACTTTGAAGTAACAAACAAGTCCCTTACTGAACTCTGCTGAGTTGAGTTGAGTTGAGTTGAATTGAACAAACACGTTCTTTCTTGCATTCTTATTATGTTCAACAAACAAATTGTGCGTCATTACAATCTGAAGGGTAATTTTTACTTCAACTAAAGCCAACAGCACAACAAGGACGATAACGACGACAATTTCATTCTTACAAATACAAATTTGTACTGCAATAACAATAACAACTACAACACGTCTACTGTCGATTTGTAAAAAGGTGATTTCCAAAAGGAAATTGAGACATCAATAAATGTGGCATTTGAATTGCTCGGTTCGACTTTACTTTACTCTACTCTACTCAACACTGTGTGTCTCTGCCTAACAATAGTACGAGTATTGTAAGTATGGCATACCACATCCTCCTTCGACCTGAATACTTGAAACTAACTTTTATAGAACATCAAACTGAAAAAAGAAAACCCAAAGTCAATGCAATGCAATGTTGAAATGTAAAAAGGGGGAACAAGCAATGATTGTAATAGAGAAAAGTTGTTACAATGAACTTCACAAAGTGTTTTCCTTTGTGGTCTACCAAAACTCATGGGCCGAAAACATTGGTCTTACCACACAACTACACATATGAATTTCAGTTTAAATGAAATGCATTCATAGATAAATTTAATAACCCGAACAACAAAAGTCATTCTCAATTCAAAGATACTCTTATTAACAAATATGGTATTGCCTGAGTAAAACAAAAGAGATTTTCTCATTTCTCAAAGTGCAGGAAAAAGGGATAAATAAACATGTCGACATACATACTTTTATTGGTTTTTCGCAATCTTAACACTTTAATTGCCTACATGTACTTGGCAGTAGGTTGTTTGCCAATGTCACAGACTTGGTTCATCCCTTTTCTGTTCTGTTCTGTTCTGTTCTGTTGTGTTGTGTTGTGTTGTGTTCTTTAACTTTTTACCTTTTTTCTTTTTTGCTATCATTGAACACGCAAATTGAACGTTATTGCAACGATTTTGCTGGGCAATAAACGTGTACAATGGCCAATGATCATCATCATACCATATCCATACCCAAAGCAAATTCCAATTCCAACCCCAACAAACCATTTTACTCTAAATGGCAGAAATCAGCGCGGTCTTGTGATTTTGTTTGCCTGCAAAAATTCGATATGACAATTTGACGAGAGATTGACTAACACAAAAAAGAAAAATGAAGGAAAAATCTGAGGGGAATTACCAAAAATGGATGGAATGGGATCAGCAGCAGGACATATGGAAATGTGAGACGATAGACATGTGTCTGTGCATAACAAGGCGAGGGTATACACATGACAACAACAGCAGCAGCAACAGCAACAGCAAAACATTTTGCATGCGTCAAAATCACAAACATCAATACAATACATAAGCAATACACGTTAAACAAGGATAACCACATCATAGTAAAGTAAAAAGGAGAAAAAACATATGAAAATAGTTGAGCGACAGTAGAATGAGGATGTGTGTGTGGGGTGGTTTGGGTATGGGGAAAACCTGATAGCCACGTTTAAATTGTCAACATTCAAAGTGCAAAGTGGCTTTAAACAAACATGTCCAGGCCTGGTACGAGTATAGTGAGTATGTGCCTCTATGTATTGTTGAGCTAAAATGTTAAGCACACACACACACTGTGACGACATACAGAAACATATGAAGGACAACACCAACAACAATGACAGCTTGGCAAATATTGAACCTGATATAAACTCGTACAATAGAATGAGGATATGCACGCAGGTGCTATTGCATTTTACTGGCTAGCAAGGATAAGTGAAAATGAACAAAGAACTTAATAAATAGTGAAATTCATACATTCAAAATGTGAAAAAGTTATGAAAAGTTCTTGTACACAATAAACGAATTAATTGGAATTTCCCAAAGAAAGAAAGAAATAACAAAGCCGCTCAAAAGTAGGCAACACAAAATAAAAACTAATATGAAATGAAAAAGAATATTAAATTTTATTCATAGAACAAGGCGCCTTAGATAAATAGAATAGGGTAACAATCAACAACCACACTCAGACACATACATATACACACATGTATCTACAGACACTACTGATACATGGAGAGCGACAGTCATGCATATAAAACGCCCACAATCAAGTGTAATCAATGTGCAGCAAACAATGAAAATTAAACAAAAGTGGAAACCCGCGTTGAAATTGTGTAGTTGCAAAAGGATTAAGGCACATCACACAGGACACGGAATTCGGGGGTTGACAACACACAATCAACAAATGAGACAAGTGTCGAAGAGAGTGGAAGGACATGCATGTGCATGATAAAGCCATGACGTTGGTATATTTAAATAATTGTTAACATTTACTACTATCGCACAAAACAATGAGAAAGAAATTACAATGAAAGAAAAATGGAATAAAGTATTTCACGCCTACAAGCGACGCCAAATGTTTACGAATCAACCAACCAACCAACAACAGCAACAACAACAACAATGAATGAAGTACAAAAATCATATAAAAATTTACAATACTACAATTTTTCTAATTTCACTCATTTTAGTTTCCATATCTATTTTTTTTTTTTATATGGGAAACTTCCAACCACACCACCACACAATGCAATACAACACCAACTGACTTTTTCGCTTGAATTATCGCAATAGAGGAAACATTTTATGCCTAAAAGTATGCAACATTTTGTGGCAAAACTCATTTTAAGTGAACGAAGAATGATCAAATATTGTAGTTTGTGTTGTGTGTGTGTGTTTCGACACTAATACATCATCATTGTTATTGCTTTTTGTATCAGTAATTGTTATTGTTGCTGTTGCTGTTGTAGTTCTCTATTCTCCTCTATTCGGTTGACAATTTTCGGTTTTAGTGGCATAAAATATTTTTCATAGTAGAAGCATATAATTTTGTCATGCATAATTTTAGACATTCACTCGACATTACTACTTTCATTCTATCGTTTCATTCATTCATTTGTTCATTTGTTTTAGTTGCAAAATTTTCTGGAGCAATGTTCATATTTGAGTTTGGCTGCCAAAACTAACAATGGTTTAACGCAAAACACATTCTGCACTGCAACAGCTCATAGTATCCGTCTGTCTGTGTACATGTGAGTTAGCTAGTGGGTGGGGATTGGTGGAATGTAGTTATGCGTTTATTATTATTTGAAGTGAAATTAAATCTATCACATGTGGTGGTGTTTTCATGTGAGTGTTTCTGTACACTTGTTGTTTTTCACTCACTCACACATTCTCTCATTCACTTTGCATTCACACTTAATGTTTTAAACTTCATCCAGGACACACGGCTGTACAAACAAGTTTAGGCAAATATTCTATGAATTTTTCATACTTTTTTCTCTTTTAACATTTTTTTTTTTTGAACATGATTTCTAACTAAACATCACAAATTTCACTACCACCACCATCACAATCACTTGCCAACAATCATCATACTTACTTGCTTAATTAAGTTATTTGGCATGGGATGGATGGCATGGATGTGTATGTGGATGCTTAGTATTATACGAGGTGTGCTAATAATACAACGAGACTAATGCTGCAAAACATAATTTCCAACCTCTTGTGTATAGAATAATGCTTCTACATTAAAATATTTTTGGAAATCTTCTTACTACGTGGGCTCCTCTTTTACTTCTTTATGATAAAGTATTCTGATCTGAATGCAAATTTAATCTTAAAGCACAATTAAAGTCAACGTATATTAACTGTCACAATATGGTGTGACACTACTAAATGTCACATTAAAAAACTCAAAGTCACGCAAAATAAGTTGTTAAAAATGATTTTCAATTAACCTTGGCTTCACTCTTCGTATTAGTCTCGGACAGACTGGATCGGCTATATGAAAACTTTAGAAATAGATGTTTAGATTCTACCTACTCTTCAACAATTAAGCTTAAGCAACTTAGTATTAAGTTTAGACTTAAGTCATATCAAAAAATTCATGGGGTTTTTTCCCCCCTTCCTTTTGTAAGTAATAAACTATGTATTGTTCTGTATTTCATAATGTATACCCAAGTAGAAAAGGCAGGGATCCTAAACTCTTAAATAAGTGATATTATTCTCACACACATGGTTATACTAATGAACTTCACTCTAACGTGTATTTGGCGTGTATATAGTTTAAACAACGTGTTTAAACCAATAGTGGCTTTACAGTGATCTAAGATTTGAATCTATAAAGATGCGACTATTGATTCGAGTTCCCATTGACAACAACAACAAATGAAATGACAAAATTGGAGGGTTGTTGTTGTAGATGTGATTCGATTGAGAGATTCTAATCTCAATTTGATATGCTTAGATTTGGTTTTTTCTAAGCAGTGTTGGGCAATTTTTCAGTGTATGTTGGCAGCATTTTGATAATTTCGTTTTTGTTATTGTCTGGTTTCTTCTTCTACCATTTTTGTTGCGCGCCACACATAATCAAAACAAAAAACAGCTGTTCGTGATGCTAAAATAGCACTGTAAAGCACAAAACCGAATCTTCGTGATACAAGCCAGTGTTAAGCGACTATAACTCCATACAAAAAAGTTTACGCTATTCCGTACACTTAATCGACAATTGAGTAGTTTAAACTGTGTATACTGAGGGCTGCCAATTTTGTGAATTTATGATGAATTGGCTAGTCTGCCCACTGAATATACGATTTACACAGTCAATAATCAGACCATTCTTTGCACGTTTGGGTGAAGACACAATTTTAAACAACTGTAAATAAATGAAGTGGTGACTTTAAAATGAAGGAATTAATCCCTAAAAATTACCTCACGAATTCTTTGTTAATTCCTAAATTTTCAACGATCGCATGATCTTTTAATAGAAATTCTGATTGGATAACAAATCTTTTTAATATTTTTATTCTCAAAAGCGAACAACAACAAAAATCTATGTATAATCAAATAAAGTGACTGAAATTAATAAATCTGGGCAGATAGTATCGCAACACTACAGTGATTGTTTTCATATGTAAAAATTTGAAATAGGAAAAAGAAGTTATTCCGGACAGGCGTCTGAAACTCAATCTCTCCGCTGTTTTGTATCTTGAGACGGTGCTTAACACACTCGCCTTTTAAGGTATTACTGCTTCTGGCAGCGAACGAACTTTACTTTTGCACTCGTATTTATTCAGATTTTAATACAAATAAGCCCAATTTCGAAAAGAATTTTTACAATTTTTTTTTTACATTTTTGAACGCGCAATGATAATGTTTTTAGCGAACTCTTTTCATAGTTCAATGGTGGTGCATATGGTAGAGTGGCGGTTTCTCACTCACACATTGCAGGTTCCAATTAATGATTATTTATCATGATCAAGGTTTTGAGCAAGACTACAGTTATACAGTGATTCTAATCTGTGATTGAGTCACAGTCATTTGAAGGGAGAGAGACACAGTTTACTTGATTGATTGTGACTCACTTTGATTCAGTTGTTCCCTAAACTGTGATTATTGATAATTACAGTTTAAACAAAGTACAGTCACTTAATCACGGGTTAGAATCACTGTGTCACTGTTTAGCTCATCTCTACAGCAGCATATAAGCAAGCAAATGTAACAAGAATAGTGAGAGCATGAATTTAAGAGAACATAATTAGAAACTCTGCTACAATGGCTGCTGCGCTGAACACATATGTATAACATCGATTCCTCTATTTCCAGAATATATAAATTACTTAGCTCTACGGCTTATGAGTCACGAGATATATTAAAAATATTGGCGACATGTTTTTGTAACAATTCTGAAAGAGCGTCAGATTCTGACATGTTTCCCCTTTTTAAAAACGTTTTCACATTAAGAAATGCTTCATTTTCAATTTACTCTAGGTCGGTTTCGAAACGTTTCAACTATTAAAAAACCTCTCCAGTAACATGGCATAGATTGTTATATATTTCTTTTAAAACACAAATGAATGTCAAGTCCAGACTAATAACATAGTACATGATTCTTCTATGAACACATTAATCTCATTACTTTCTATGCACACCTCGTAAATGCAGTTTATTCCAAGTACCTTAAGTGCTCCCTTCCTAAACTTATTCCTTCTCATATTTTTATAATTTTTTGAAGTGTAAACAAATTTCTCTCTTTTTAAAAAGTTAAGAAACTTTTTCAATTTCATATGTTTTGAGCATAAAATACATACATTTACATGGTGGAGTAAATGGGTCGATCCATATCTCTCTCTCACTCTCTCTCTCTCTGTCCATATACCTCTGTATAAAGAATTTTAAATGTTTTTCAAAAGAAAAATTAAATAAATTTTTAAATGAGTTTAATTCTCATTACAACTTAAAACTAATTAACAATATTTCTGTTGTTGTTGTTGCTACTGTTACTGTTTAATAAATTGTCATAATAAACTTATTCAATTCACTTGAGTGACTCTAAATTTAACCTCAAAGCGATGCTGACTTACAATTTGTGTCAATAATTTACACAAATTGCCAATTTTCCGTTTGCAAATGATTTCGTCTACGAAAACGGAAAAGGAAGAAAAGGGGGAAATATAGCGATAGAGAGGAGTGATAACTTTTACACAAGTGGACAGTTGCTCGGCACAAAAGTCACACAATTTGGTCAAAACTTGTGGAAAATTGTTGGCATCCGTTTGCCATTCTCTATTTGACTTAACTTTCCTTCTTTACAACAACAATAACAATATCAGCCATATAACTTGCCTATTTTTTGCCTTCTACTCCTTATACCCCACTCATAGTTTGCTACCCATTGCTCGTTTGCTGTTACTATCAACCTATATCACCTCCATCTCGTTTTACGTTTTGTCGTCATTTTTGTCGTCGTGGTGCAAACATGTCAAACATTCAAATGATAAGGATAACGAAAATTTGTGGAAAACTCAACTTCACTTCCTTTTGAGTTCTTGAATTTGGTGTACCCAACCCAATCTTGCCTGTTTTCTCGTGTGTCACTTCAATTGCGAGTGTTATGACAACATAAACGATATTTTCATTTCTTTACTTTTCTTTTCTTTAGCATTTTATGATTATTTTTTTCACCATTTTCTATTTTTTTTTTTGCAGAACTCAATTCGATGAGAGTTTTTCCGGGTTTTTGAAACTTTTCTTGAATTGTTGTTTTTTTTTTATTATTATTTTTCCAATTTTCTCATAGTTTTGCTTATTGGTAACAAAGATTTTAGCATATTTTATTTGAATACTTAACTTTTTGCTATTTAAGGTCTTTCTTAACATGAAAAGCAAACTACTTTATACCATTTTCTGGTCCATCCCCTTTCATCCTTTGCCATACTGACTGACACCATTAGCTGCTACTTGAGTAGTTTTGTTCCATACAAATTCTCATCTTCTTCTTCGAACTACATACCATTTTTACCAAAGAAAATAAGAAGAATGAAGAAGAAGTCTTTGGCAAAACTTTTACAAAAAGAAATGAAATTTTTTGAAAATTTTTCCGCGGGGAAATGAAAAAAACTTTTGTTGCTTTCTGCAAGTAAAAAAGAAAGAAAATAAGAAAGGTTAAAATCTAGTCAAATGCACAGTGGTTGATTGAATGAAAAGTCAAGAAATCACAAAGAATATGTGTGGATAATAAGAGGTGTTACCGGTGAATTTTAGATATGATTCCCTAGTTTTTGAGATAAACCACAGTAGCTAATTGAATGAAAATCCAAGAAACTGCAAAAGGTATGTCAAGATAGGAGGAGATGCCCTTTCAATCCTGTTCATATGTCATTTGATTGCTTGTGTGCCTGTCAATATGTCTGGTTATTGAGATAGGGAGCTGAAAATGTTTTTTGAATCGATGTAATTTAAATAATAAATTCTTAGTCTTCACTAAAATATTTTCAATTGAACTAACTTTACAAGGGAACTAACCTTTAACAAAGCTTCATCTACATTCTTTTTTTCACATCTTTTCGGAATGTATAACCATATTATAATATCTTAAGCCCTCAGATCTAAATACCTCAATCCCAATACACTTTGACTCATAGCTGAGCTTTCCCTTAAGACAGTGTAATTATTTTGAAATTCTTTATTAACATCAGTATGACTGCATATTTCCAATTAAGTACCGCAGTTTTTGGGGAAGAGTGGTGAAGTTTTGCTAAGATTCTTATTTTTATCTCAACCAGTTTATATGATAGTGATATTTGTTCTCAATTGAGCTCCATACCTTACAATTCGTAAGTTGCACCAGTAAGCACAGGATAGTGAATATGATTACCCTCAAGCAAAAACTATTTTGGTAAAAGAGACATACGTCAATGATGTTTTAGCAGGCGCTCATGACTTAACAATTACATGTAACAAACAAAATGATCTAATAGAAGCCTTATGTTCTGCTGGGTTCAAATTAAGAAATTTTACAGCAAAGCACGAATCACTACTTCAAAACTATTTCTCCCGACGACTTACTGGATTACAATTTCTTAAAATTTAACGATACAAACGAGGCAATTACTTTGGGTATAAATTGTAATGCCATTTCAGATTCTTTTACCTATACAAATGATCTGGCTCCAATTACTGCAAAAAGCCAGATTAAGGCCTAAGAGTCGTATTTGTTTGACCCCGCAGGGTGGGTTACACCAGTAATAGTGCAAGCCAAGATTCATCTTCAAAAACATTGGCTTGAAGTTAATACTTGGGGCGATGCTGTTAACCGTGATACAATGGCAAAATGTTCTTAAAAGTTTGTCCACCATAAATATGATCAAAGTACCCCGCTGGATAGGGTTTACACCGGCAAATGTGATTCAACTACTTGGTTTTAGCGATGCTTCAGAAAAGGCGTATTGTGCGGCTCTATATTTACGCTCAGCATCACCCGATGGCAAGTTATCGAAACAACTTCTTGTAGCAAAAAGCAAAGTGGCACCGGTTCTACCGCTAACTCTTCCTCGACTTGAACTTTGTTGTGCAGTTTTACTATCAGGACTAGCAAAACATGTCATTTCTGTTTTGTTAGAAATGTTCAGTTCAAATGAAACAATTGTGGCTAGCAGCAAACTCTAGGATAGTGTTGGCATGGCTTGAGAAACATCCACTATTACTCTGAGAGCCAAAGCGGTTTTCACTGACATCTACTTGATTCGGAACGCATGAATAAACACTATTTCAGTTGGTTCTGATCACACGAAGTTACTTCATGAAGCACACATTTCAAATCCGACCTTATTTTTGTAAGACGAACTGAAATATAGTATAAACACATAGTGTTTTCAAAACGTTTTAACATTCAGCTATTCGCAAAATGTTATTTTGCTTTATTATCATCATCTCAATGATTTTGTGAATTATATACTGAAAAGGATAATAAGGATTTATTTTGTACAATGTGATTTTGAAAAAATTCTTACCCGTCGAGGGTGAGCCACATTATATTTTATACATAAGGCAGCTTGGTTCCTAAAAGAACACACCTAAACAAAAATTGTTCTTAGACAAGCCGATTTCATTGAAATCCATTTCGGCTGTCAGATACACAGGGTGTAAATGTATCTATTGTATTAACGATTCTTTATTGTATATTGTTGAAAATTGGTTGCCCAGTTGAGATAAAAGTCTTTCTTAATGGTGAATCCAAACTGGGCTTATCCGTTCGTCTGGTCGCTTTCCTCGTTGGAACGATAACAATTGGCCTATAGCGCTTCGTCTTGGAACGTCCAATCAATTTAGTAAAAAACACAGAGTCAACCGACTCACGGGCCTTTCAGTTTGCATAGGTAAAGAAAAATTTAGCATTTTAAATGGAAATCACGTGAATTATTCTAAGGCTTTGGAAAACCTATATAAAATGAAGGTTTTCTCTTGAGTTTGTTTGGTTTTAAAAGTTTTTGTTTCTATTAAAATCCACTGTGCCTTTTGTGACAATAGAAAAACTTTGTGCAAATAAAAAAGGATAAGCAACAATAAAAAGGATAATGTCATTCATTCATTCACTCATTCTATCAATGTTTCGTTGTTGTTCTGTTTCTGTTTCTTTTTTTTTTGCTATTTCTCTTTCTCTTTCTCAACTGTCACCGTCTCTCTCTCAATTTTAAAGTCGGAAACTGTAGCCATTCAATAGAAGGAAAAAACTAGAAGTAGTGATATTGTTGGTTGTTCTTCTTGTTGTACTGTTGATGATATTCAAAATGAAAACTACAGAACAGTCTAACAAATAGACATCACCATCATTATATTCTCCTTCGCCTTGATCATCATCACCATCATCATGGTTTACTCAAAACGGAAAAACACACATTTAAAGTAAAATTTTCCATTTTCTTCTCTCCTATATAAATTTTTTTTTTGCATTTGAACGCAAAATGACAGTAGTAACAACAACAGCAAGGATAACAAACAACAAGGACAAAACTTTTTGCGACAAAGTCTTCATTTTATATGTTTGGCAAATTCGCATAAAACGATAACCAAGAAACACAATGATTGGTGGGGAAGGGAAAAAGAGATAAAATACAAAATACAATAAGAAAGAAAATTCCAATAAGAAAAGTGTTGAAATTATTGTAAATCGTTTTCAATGCGAATCATCATCATCAACATCATAATAATACGTGAAGGATGATAGCCCAGGACAAAAGATTCATGTGAATGTCTAACGTCTTGTGACACACTTTCACAACTTTTCATATAAAAAATATATATATAAATTGAATTGATTTGAGATTTTATATATCTGTATTATTGGGGAAATGTTTTCCCTTCGATTGCCTTTGTTGATCTTCATTTGATTTCCTTCTAAACAAGAAAAAAAGCCAAAATGAAAAAAGGAAAGGATAATTTATGTGTGTAACGCAATAAATAAAGTCACTTGAACAAAGTTCTTTATTCTTTCGTTTCGATTTATTTGGAAAAAGGGGAAAACCACACACACACACAGACACATTCAAATGAAGGAAGAAAACTTCATTATTCTTGCTGGGATATAACACCAACTGAGTGTATAAATGACTGACAGCAATCAAAATAAAACGACGATAGTGGTGGTGGTGGTGGATACTCAATGCAATAAAATCAGGTTGGCTTATTATGTTACATACTAGTGTTGCTCATAGCCAAAGGGTGGACTCCTTGCTAAGTGCACTTCAATGGCATTCACTTTCGCTCAAAGTGAATATCCTGCAGCGCCTTTTTATTTTATATACGCTTTTAACGCTAATAAAAACCAACAGAGAAAAGTGGTATGCAACATCAAATGATATTAAACCAAACACACATTCTCATTCACATACGATATATTGACAACATGAAGCAACACTTCTTCTCATTCTCTCCTTGTGGATTATCTATGAGTGCATCTGACATATCGGTATCCTACAGACATTTTACTCACTCGCTTCAACTATGTTTTCTTTTTTGCTTTTTTACATCTAACCCATTGGTAACTTGTTCTCATCAACAGGACATTCGCGCTTTTAAAATGACATTTTATCTCTGTGTGTGTGTGTCTAAGTGTGTGTAACTGTGTATGAAACGCGTATTTAAATCTAATTTTGTCGCCATACAAAATAACGCGCACACGCTGTGGCGTCCTTGTGATCCTCAACACATTCTTCCGTCAACAGACTGTATTTGAAAGCGCATCAAGCAATTTACAGTTAGACATATGTGAGTGTGTGTGTATGTAATCATGATTTCCTGCAATAGCAGACTGTGTCATCATCAGCCAAACAGGACGAACAGCAAGCGAATGAATACCATCAGGATGCGCAGCTTAATGCTTTTGGCTTTGCTATTTCTTCTTCATATTCTTCAGGTTGTTGTTGTTGTTCCATATGCTTCATATGCTTTTGTTGTTATTGCAAATGTTGTTGATGTTTTTGTTCAAAGAGTTCTGCTTGGGCTGCCCCTGCCTCTGTCATTGTCATCATCTACATTGCAGCAGCCGCGGTAAAAATGTCACAGCGCATTGCATACTTATTGGCGCGTGCGTTAATGCATTTGCACAGTTGCTGCTTGCTCTACCCACACATCCCATCCTCTGGTATTTGGATATAGATACTCCAAGCCACAGGACCCATGCTGCATGCTCCACTCTGCATGTTCCATACCCAACCATCAACCATCAACCGCTTTACTGTGTATGTTTCTGGTGACGCTGCTGCTGCTGCTGCTGCATTGCGACAGCTGCGGGCTAAAAATGTTTGCTTTGCTTCAACTTATGTCCACCACCTTTCCCTACACTTCCAACATCCCATTTTCCCACTATCCCACTTGCCACATGCTGAATGCTTCTCAATGCTTTTGCGGTGTGAAAATCCTTTTTTAGCATTGTTCCACTTCGACGTTTGCATATTTTCGCTTTTGAATTTTTTCCATCTTCCCTCTTTTTGTGTTGGTTTGTTCTTGTAACCTGATGTTGCCGCCATAGCTTTTGTTGTTCCTGTTTCCATTGTTGCTTTTGTTATTATTGTTGTTGTTGTTGTGTGAAATGATTTTCATTTTCTATTATTTTCTTTTTCTATATATGAGTATTTGTATTAGCTGCTTATTGAGGAAGGTACTATTGTACTGTGGAGAGGGAAAAGCATTTGTTGTTCTTACAAATGCACACAAAAGCTTATTAGGTTTGTTCACTCACATTATGTTTGTATTAGTATCTATGTAAATGTGTGTTTATATTTGTGTAATTCTGTTTGTGTTTGACAGAAATCCTTTAAAACAAATAATGCGCTTTGAGGTCGCATACCCCTTAAGCCTTGTTTCCATTGACTACTTTACACACTCCTTTGAGTTCTGTCTGTCCTTTATTCTCATTCTTCTTAGTTACATTGTCATTTTATTTTAAAAAGTAAATACTCAAGCAAAGAAGATATAAGAAACACAATCAATTTATGTGCGGTGGGTCCTTTTATTCAATCGCAAACAGCGAAGTAAACATTTTTCATGAAGGAAAACAAGAAAATTATTAATGATTGCGAAACGAAAGCATAAAATAAGATAAAGACATATAAAAGAAATGCAAATGTATTGGGAATTTCTCACTTGCGCTAAAGGACGTCAATGGCAATGATGATAGAGATGATGCAAGTTAAATGCGTGTTGACAGCGCCGAAGATGATGATGGTGATGATGACAAACAGGAGACACTAATTGACAAGTAACGACATCATAATGATCTTGAATGACAATGAGGACAATATTGTCAACTCATAACTCTGTCAGAGAGAGAGAAAGAGATAGACTGGGAGAAGGACTTAGGATAATAAGAAATGCTGATAAGATTACCAAAGTGATGCATTCTTTCAATTTTTCTTTCTTTTTTTTTAAGCAACATGATTTGAATACATTGTCCTTATTATTGTCTACTAGAAAAGAAACATTTAAAAAATTGACACAACATGGTTTACCTTGGCAAATCATATGCTCATCATCATCATCATTAAGATGAAAGTATGTATCTCAAAGTGAAAGCAATAACAGGATTCAATGTTCTTGTGCTGTTTGCTTCATACGATTGTAGTTAAGTTGATGTTGTTATTGTTATACATAGTTGAAGTAGTTGCTTTTTTATTATACGAGTACTCCAAACTGGCTGGTGATATAGTACCCGTGCATCAAAATAGGTTAAAACAGGAATGGAAGTGGGATATTTTTTGTTGGCATTTGTCCAACAGACAAACCAGACTACCAAAACCAACAAGGACATCAGGCTGTGACGTTGGCGTTGACTGGAAAATGTTAAATGTGGCTAAAATGTACGCGAAAAGCGGCAAACCGCAAAAGTAGCTGAACAAACAAACAGAAGTACAAACAACAACAACAACAGTGAAAATAAAAAAAAAACATAAATGTGCCATGCAAAATGGAATGAACAAAAATGAATATGGTGCACCAGGATACGAAAACCAAAAATGAAAACAGAAAAAACCATGAATAAAAAGCCTGAACAAACATAAAATCGAGTGGAGTTTATGTTGGCCAAAAGGTAGTCGTCAGAGTGGTGCCAAGTGGAGGCAGGAGGCATGGCCAGGACATGTGTAGGAACAAATGTAAATACAAATATAAACACAGATGCTAACTAACCGCAATAAAAGGATATACACGAAATGATAGAAAACGAACACACTAACAGTGAGAGAAGAGCAGAGATGAGTGGAGTGGAGTGTAATAGAAATACTAAATTTGATGTATTTGAGCGGAAATTATGTTATGACTTCTCTACACTTCAATTCGGTTCACTTCTATTTTTGTTTTTGCTTTGGCTTTGGCTTTGATAGTATTGTGTGTTGTGTAGTTTAGTTTAGTGTCTAGTGTTGTCTAGTGGTTGTTAACAAAAAACCAACAGAAACACCAACAGCAGAGTAGCGTAACATGAAAAATAAAATAAATGAAACTAGGAAAAACCTGCACAAGTGGCATTCTATTTTTGTTGACTGTAAAATGCATTTACTGCTTGAGTTACATTACAGTGGAGAATGATAGATATCCTTTTTATGAGCCAACAAAATGCACGTGTATTTTGTATATATTTCTTTTTAGTTTAAATGTCCTTTTTGTTGAATTATTTATAACCAAGCAATTGAACCAAAAGTTAGCTTACTACTCTTTTTTCTATACCATATACTTTTACTCTTACTTAGTTTATCTTTGAAACGTATGTATGTAATATTCAACAGGCAAAGTCCTCTGCTCACAACAATAACAATCAACCCAACTTCTTTTTGTGTTGTGTGTGGGTGTGTGAAAGGAAAGCCAAAAACGACTTGAATTTGACATTCATGTGTGTAGGTGGCCAAGTTGGTGTACAGTAAATGTCCTGCACAGGATGCCTGCCATTTGCTGCTTGTCTTTCCGATTAGTTTAACACGAGTACCTGGCCAAAATTACAAGCAACCAAGTCAACAAACAAATCTACACACACACACACCTATTTACTCGGGACACAAGTCTGTCTTACTGAATGAAAATGGTCCCATTTTCTTTTTTTCTTTTTCTGTATCAATTTTCTTCTTTAAATATGCAGTTGCAATTACTTCAAGCACATCCTATCTATCTAACTGAGAGTCACCCATGCGGGTAAGTTCACATGTGAGATTAATCGACAAACGACTGGCACATCATCAGCTAATGTGCAAGGCCAGACAGCTTTATGGTTACATAAAAATTGTGTGTCATTTGCTATAAAAGATAAAAAAAACGAATAATAATAAAAAAAAGCAGAAAAATATCTATAAAATTCTTTTTAACAACCGCAACAACAACAACACGAATCACACGAACAACACAGCAACAAACAACACACATTAGCTTGATGTGCGCGCTCGTGTTGAACCTGATAATGTCACAAAATTATACGAAATTATTATAATTCAATGACATTTATGCTGTCACAAACACATTCACAGCCATTTACATTTACACGTACGTATATGGGCTATACATAGATACCCATGACAACATTTAAGTCCTGCAACAATGACACTTAGTCAGGCAGTCAGTGATGATGAGCAAGGGACAAAGAGTAGTAGTGGTACAGGTGCAGGACATGCAAATGCACAAAATGCATATAGCTAAATATAATGATGACATGAATGGTATTCTTGATGGCATTGATGATGGTGATGATGATGGCACCAATAGCAAATTCTGTAGAAATTACCTTCTTTTAGTACCTAACAACTTACATCATTATATCAATAGATTTAATAGTTTGTTATAGAAAAGAATGACTATAACATAAAGTCCACTAAAGTAAAAATGATAAATGATTTCTTTTTAGCATTTGTTAACTTCTCCGTTTGCTTTCCAAAAACAAACTTTTTAAAATTTACAACTTTTAAAGAATAATTGAACTGCAATAGCAGCAGCAAGAAAATTTTATAACATTAAAAAAGCAACTCTATACTTTGGTCCTTCTGGGTAAATATGCTGCACGTACCCATCCATCCATTCATCCATCCATCTATCTATCGTATGATGGGTAGGTATGGTATGAATGAAGTTGAAGTTGTTGATTGACTCACGCTTATGCAATAAAACACAAAACTGTGAATGAACAAGAACAATAATAAAAACAGCAAAAAAAAACACTATTCAGTGGAAGAGAGAAGAAAGAGCAACGAGTAGATAAACAGATATTTAGACAGTCAAATAAGATAGACTGACTGAATGACTGACTGACTGACAGATTTACAAATATGTAGTATATAATGAAATGTTTGATGTTTGTACAAGGCACTTCAAAATGAGCATGAAACTTTTGTTTTTGTTTTTTCTTTCTACTATTTTATGTTGTTGAACTCATTAAAAATTTTATGCCATTGGATCTGACCAATCCCTCGCCAACAATTTCAACAGATCATCATCATGGTCCTTACCTTACCATATCCATTTAATGTCCTTCTTTTTGGGATATTTTCTGTTGGATTTTGGTGGGGAAAAAAAAAATGAAATGCAATTTCCTCCAAGTTTTTAATGTGCGAAATTTCTAATTTAAGATTTACGATATTTTTATGTTTTTATACTTTTCATGTTGTTGTTCTGCAGTTGTCTTATTTTATGTTCTACTTTAACTTTATCTCTCCTTATTCTCCCTTGCTCGCTCGCTTAAATTTTTTTATAGCTTTTAATTACGTTCACTTCATATCACTCCCTATCTTTTACTTATAATTTTCTTCTATTCATCATCTTCATCTTGTATTTCGCATCTCTAATCGCATACTCAATGACACTAGAGTCCTTGGAGGGTTTTTATGAAATATATTAATAAAATTGTCCTGAGCCTAATGCTTTTGCCATATTAAAATTGAAAATGTCTTAATTGAGGCCACCACCAGCAAGCGCGGTTCAATGGCTTGCATTTAACTTTGGCTTTGATGCAGATTTTATGAACTGGAAATTAATTGCAAGCAGCAATTTGAGCCATCAAATGAATTTTGATTTTGATTTTCGAATTGAAATTTTGAGTTCCCAGCCCAGCAATCAATAAAGATAGCAAAGTGTGAATGAGTGAGTATCGCGATGAACATTAAAATAGTTTGCCGCTTGAACAGATTCGAATATAAAATGAAGTGTTTTTGAAACATGATTTAAAATGAATTACAATAAAAAACAGGACATGCAAACGACATCAATTGATGGTCAAAACTAATGCGATTCCGAGTGAGTTACTGAATTACTGAGTTGCTACATGCAATAAGTAAGTGAGGAGTGGTAGTAGAAGCAATTTAAAATTGAGTGGCCATAAATTTGTTGCTACTAGTGGTGGTGGTATGAATTCATTTGGTTGCTCAGTTAATGCAATAAAAATGTTTCTCTTTTTAGAATTTCCAATTTTGTGATTCATTTTTTTGAAATTTTATAGTTGTAATAACAGTGACAGTGTGTGGGATATGTGTATTTTTTTGTTGTGAAATCATTGAGCTGTGTCTCTACCAAATGCATTGAATTTTTCAATTGAAACATGTCAATGATGCCGCCGTCGACAATGATTACTAAATTGGCGAAAAATCACAAATCAGAAATCAAATTCACTACACTCACTCACTTTATATGCTTTAAAATAGAAAATTTTCCATTTTCCTTTTTTGGTTATAATATTTTCCATTCTTTTTGTGACAAATTCATTCATTGCTGCCGAAATACGAGAAACGAGTAAAATGAAATGAAACCTCGAAAACTGAGCTCAATTGCAATCACTCAAAAAACCGGAAATGCCGCTTAGCACAACTTCCGGTCGCCGGTTGTCGGTCATCAGTTGTTCGTTGAACGGTCGAGTCGACACTGTCATAGTCTGTGCACAATCTTTTGGCATATTTGTCACTGCACGACTAGGACATGTTATCCTCGTCCTTGCTCACAAGCAATGAACCCATCCAAGTGTATGTGTGTGTGTATGCGTCTAAGTGTTATTCTTGTGTATTAGTGTTGTTGTTGCTGCTAGTGATTGCTATCCATGTGTCTGTCCATGTCTCTATGACACATTCAAGTGCAATTTCCTTGTTATACGAAACGTTGCCATTTCATAGTTTAGTGCAGCAGGACAGGACGACAACAGCATTTGCTGTTGGCAACCAAAACTTAGTATGAATGTCCTGGTGACAACGATCATACGTTGCCCGCATGTTGTTACGAGATGAGAGTGTCTGATGATGTTTTTACTCATCCTCCTAGTGTATGCATATAGCGATTGCCATGAAGCGACATGCCATGCCTGACACATATCCACACTGCACACACACACACATACACTTGGCTACCATAGTCTCCAATAGACAGATGATAGTGTGTGTTTGATTTTGTTGTTGGACCTGGCATTCACCTGAGCGTTGATGTTAGCACGTTGCAGATGAAGCTTCAGTTGCTTCAACTAACCAACAATTGGCGCTTCATTTCGCTTTTGGTTGGTTGGTCTGTCAGTGTTGCTGTCGGTTTGGTCTCAACTGCCTCGAGTATGCGGCAGCAAATGTCACCTGGCTTTGCCAATGATAATGTCCTTATAGCCAAAAACCAAAATTGCACGTTGCCATTTCGGTGCAAGTTGCAACACTTCAAACAACTTGTTATGAATTAGAATTGCTATCTTAGTTTCTAGTGGATACACTGATGCACAGTGGACAGACAACAGAGTGCATGGTGGAGCCACTTAAATTTGTGTGAATTTTTTAAATTTTTTATTCTAATATTTGTCATTTTCCTTTATTTTCATTACAGAACAATTTCACATTTTCGTTGGTGATTTGAGTGCTGAAATTGAAACGCAACAACTGAAAGATGCATTCACGCCCTTTGGAGATATATCGTAAGTTCAAAAATACACAATTTATTAAACTTTCTGAGTCTTTACAAGAAAAAATAAACTCTTGTTAAGTGATATTGTGAATGAGAATGGATTTTCTGTTAATTACTTTATTTAGCCTTATCAGACTGGGGGGCAACTTAAAACAAAATCAGCATTAACTTTCATCAAAAAACACTTTTGAACACTTGCTGCATGTGGTCCTGTCAATGGGAGTCAACAGCTCGTAGCAAATTAGTAAATAAACAAGTGGAAGAAAAAAACATAAAAGTGAATTTCAAAATACTGGAAATAAACGACAAAATATTGTACTAGTACATAGATCAAGAAAATTCGACTTAATTTATGAATAATTAGTGGGCATGTTGAGATTGGTTTTGGTCAAAAAAAAAAAACTGCCAAAGGCACAGAGAGCAATTTCCTTTCTTCCTTCAATACTATTCATTCAGTAGACCATCTGGTGTTCTGTTGAAGAAACTTGATTTGATTCTTTGCTTCATTCGTCCGAACGAACGAACGTCATAAATTAATAATTTAATTTTGTGTTAGAGCCCAACTTGAGCTTAAGTTGAATTGTGTTCAGTTGAATTTGTGGCCAAGTGAACCGGCTGCAATAATAACAACAACAACAGCAACACAAAACATGCCCCAAAAAAATATTAGAGCAGAACAAGTGAAAGCAAATAACTCATTCATTCATTCAACTAAAGTTTCTCCTTGCTGTCTTTGCTGGCTTATTCCTTTCATCATTTCATACCTCTCTTCATTCCACTAGTTTGTTCGTCGTCCGTTGGTCTTTCTTCATTCGCGTTCATTGCCTCATTTAGTCAGTCAAGCAAAAGTCATACAAAAGCCAGACTAGCTTGGCCACAGGCCCAAGCCCAAGCCCACGTCCAATATACTCTTGCTTCTCTTGTCCTATAAACTCAGCGGTTTGCTTGGTCTCATAAACGTATTCTTCATGCTGCTGCTGCTGCTGCTGCTAAATCCTTTCATATGCCATTCGTTCGTTCACACGGTTTGCTTAATTAATGCGCATTCGTTCGTTCGGTCGTTGGTTCGTTCACTTGCTTGTTCATTCATTCATTCGCTTGTCCTTTCGTGCGTTTGAATCATTTCGAGTGTAGCATACACTACCTACCTACCTTCCTTATCCTTATCCATGTCCATGTCCATATCATTACAACTTGTACACGTAGACTTTACTCCCTTGGACCATAACAACCACCAACACTGCAGTCGTCATCGTTGTCGTCGTCGTCGTCGTCGCCGCCTTCACCAACCACTAACCACTCTTGACTTATTTGCGCTAATTTCTTGCTCAAGTTTTCCTTATCCCTTCACTCCTCTATTATTTTTTTCATTTATATTCCTTTTTCGTACTATGCTTTCTTTTACTTTTACTTTATTTCAACAATTTTTTTCATTGCTAGCTATTTATTTAACATTTTCATGCAACTGAATTTGAATTTGTGCCTTTTTATGTTCTATTTTTTTATTTATTGTTTTTCTTCTTTGCCTCACCATCTATTTTCTTTATTTTCTTCATATTCTTTCTGTAGTAATTCTATTTATGTTTTTTGCTTTTCAATTTTTTGTGTTGCCTACTTTCATGCGCAGCACTTCAATTTAGCGAAATGCTTTCGATTTGAGCCTGACAGCATCATTAGCATTTGGCAATTGAGTGGCAAGCACAGTCAGAGTTTGGGGAGGCCTAAAAACCATTCCCCTTCCATCACATGCTTGTTTTTCTTCTATTTAGCTTCCAGTTTGTTGCTACTTAGAAAATAGTTAAGTAAATTTCCTTTTAAGGCTCTTCACATTATTTTTTTCATTTTCGTTCTTCTAGCAAATCTTTGAAATAATTACATTTTTCATTTGCACCTGAAGTGGTGCACGCTTGCGTCTGACTCTTCACAGCAAACCTTGGCTTGGGCTTGGGCTACTTTTAGAGCCTTTAGGCCATGTTGTTTGCGTCGTTCTCACAGCGACTGTGTCTTGTGTCTTCATCTTTGCTTTGCAACATCTTCAGACTCAGCTTCAGCGTTCTTTATTTTCTTAAATTTTTTTTCACTTCATCTTCATCGTTGGCATTGCCATCATCAACAACATCGTCATCGTTGTCATGTTTTTGTTATTGTTGTTGTTGTTGTTGTACTTTCATTTGCGTCGTCCCATCATATTGCATAGCGTTGGCTTTGCTTTTAATTTATTGCTCTTTATGTTTTGAGTACCCGCGTGGGAAATAATCGCAAATGTGCTTGCGTCCTTCCATACAATTCCTTTCATTCGCCCCCACCGAATTCAATCTCTTACCCAAACCACTTTAGAGCTCGTTTTGCTGCCATTTTACCTACTTTCCATCAGGTTAACAACACTCATGGGTGGCTTCATTCATTTAGTTGCGCATGAAAAGCGAAATTTATTTAGAAAATTGGAACCATTTTTTTGTATTTATTTATGTACATTTTTCTTTTAATTAACTATATAGAAAGTTTCCTACCTAACTAACCCATGTTTTAATAAAAATTCATATATTTCTATATTCTATAAACTCATTTGTGACTCCAACAACTCAAACTAAAATAATTTAAAATCAATTAAAAAGATTTGAAAGCGAACACCCAAAAAATATGCAACAGTTTTTAGCCTTTACTAAGCCACATACTCAACATACTACTTGGTGCGGACACTTTGAATCTCTTTTCACATACTTAGTACTAAACGCTATGTGTGTAGTCACATTTCGATCAATCACACGGCAATCCTGATTTAATTAAGTCCTGTCCAAATTTACCTTACCCACACTACTAGCATTTACTAATTCTTTGCTTCACTTCACTTCACTTCGCTATTCTGTTCTTTGTTTGTTTTGGTTTCTCTATGCCTGTGTTTGTGTCAATCGGTCTTTTTTAAAATTAGCACAAAATGTCCTTTTTACGACTTTTACGACACGGTATCTCTAATTTCTCATTAATTTGCAAGTGAAATCAGTGAACAGGACAACGAGCAAAGCAAACAGACACACAGCGACACCCAAAGGACGATACGATACGATACGATATGAAACGAAATAACGATGAATGACCAAGTGCCACAGGATGTGTATTTGGGCGTGGAATAATGATGCTGATGCTGATGCTGATGCCGATGCTGCTTACTATGGGTTACGAGGTATTTGTAAAGGTTTTTAAGCGCTTTTGCCAACCACTCTGGTTGTTGTAGTGCAGTTCAACTTGGTCGATACTCATTTGGCTCTAATATAAAGGACTTGTATACACACGCGACTTAATTGAAAGGCGTCGTCGTCTATTTGGCTTTAAAAAACTTAAATCAAATCTATTTAATTTGAACATTTCACTTGTTGTAATTTGAAATTTCTATCACTGTTTCCGTGTTAAGGTATTTCCTCTTAGTATTGTAAGGACGACACCTTATTTTACGACTTGTATTTTAAGTAAATTCTTCCGCACTCACATAAAGTACTAGGTGAGCAAGGACAACGACTAAGGACTCATACGCTTTATTGTTAGTCGCGAGTTTACTTTGTTGGATTAGATTTGATTAGATTTTTCTTGATTGTCCTTCTCTATAATATCCTTACTGTCTATGGCCATCTGCCCACTGAATGTCACTCAAAGGCCACTTGTGGCAATACTCCATCCTCCACCCACTATTCACTTTTTTGCTTTCATGTGGACATTTCTCACTCTCTCTATCTTTCTCTCTCTTTCGTTCTATTGGTTCCTTTATTGGTTTATGATTATATTATGGTATTCTCTACAGCTGAACTAAGCTGAGCTGCCTTAATTTTCTGTTCACCTTCATTTTCAGCTTAGCCTTATTTTACTTTACTTTCTTTTGCTCAATACTTCTTTGTCTTTGTTGTTGTTGTTGTTGTATTATTGGCTCCTCCTTGGTTTTTATGATTTTCGAGTGTTTTAAAATTACATTTCCGTGTCGAAATTGCACCTGCGGCTGCTTCAGTTGCTTGTCTGCTTGTCATTTGGCTTTATGTTAACATCCCCTCCCCATCCCCTGTCATACAATTTCTCTTCAATAACTCAAGGCATCAAATTATTTTGGGATTTGTTCATTTGATTTACTTTGTCGCTTCAGTTGATGTTCTTATTGTATTGTGTGTTGTTGCCTTGGATGTTTGCATTGCGTCTTCGTAAAACAAATAAAGACATTTCGGCTTTGTTTCTTTCTTACTTTGCTCCTTACGATCCTGACAGTTAATTTATTGCCAATAAATCTCAGCACAAAATAGCCAACAAAGGTGAGCAGCATTCGCACTTTGACTCGACTTAACCTTGGTTAAAGTTACTTACTTGCTGGCTCTTCTGCCAAGTTGTTAGACAGACAAACAAATTGAAGGATGCTGTGCTTTGTTGTTTGTATGCGAGTTAGTAACTTGCAAAAAAAAAAAACAAAAAGGACTAAATGAAATAACAACCAATGGTTGATTTCATAATTTTCTATGTATTTTCTTTTGTTGTTTTTGTACTGTGGCACTTGAAAGCACATTAAAAGTGCAGTTAAATTCAATTTCACATGAAAAGTTCTTCTGTTTTTTCTTTAACCGTAAATGACATCAGCAGTACTTAAAAAGGACGAAAGCCGAAACTGAAGTTATGCCATTTAAGCAAAAACCAGCAGCAGCAACAGCAAAAGAAATACAACGCGAAAAAAAAAACATTTCAATGGTAATCCTTACATCGAAATTGGTGGCAAGGAAGTCAATGAAAAATTTTTCGCCTTGTGCATGACACAAATGAAGCTCAAAGGCCAACACTCTATGGATGGGTGCTGCTACTTCATTGCGGTACAAACGTAAATTTCAATTCATGCCCCCCCTTAACTGCCTTGCACCCTTTTGTGGTCTTTGCCTATAAAATCGTTTCATGCCGATATCATCCTCGAACGACGCATGTTTAAGCAATAAAAAAAAAACTTTTCTTTTCGTTTCTCGTTTGTGTGTTCTGAACTCATCTCCCTGCCAGTTTGTTCCTGTTCCATTCAGTCAATGAATAAAAGTGTGCTGATGATGTCCTTTATTTCTGTTGACTTCATTTCAAAAAGGCGGCAACGCACTCAACTCAACTCAACTCAGCTTGGCTTGGCTCGGTTTGGCTCAGCTTAAGAGAACGAACGAACGAACGAACGAGCGAGCGAGCGACCTCTTTATTCATTTAGTTACTCAATGGTGGCGCCTTCATTTTGTATTTCATTATTGCGAATGAATTGTATGAGAGAGATGTGATGGTGGTGCTTGAGGGAGGATGGCAACTTTAAGTGCAAATTGAAAAGCCTGCCAAGTGTGTACGCTCGACTTGGTTTGCATTTTTTGGCAAAACGCGAGTTCACACAAACACATACACACACACACACAATGACAATGTTACTCAGTCTTAAATTCAAAATCAAGTGCATGAAACAGAAAGAATGTAAAGGAAGGAATCATACAGCAGCAGTCCCATCACAAAAACTATATGATACGCTTGTGGTTTCTATACTCCCCTCTGTTTAATTCATTCACAAATGCTTCCTTCCTTCTGACTTTGTCAATTTAATGAATTAATGTGAATTTTATGTGAAAAGTTGTTTAGAAATAATTTTCCAAAAAAAACAAAAAACACACAAAAAGGAAAGGACTCAACTGAAAGCAACGAAATTAAATAAATTTATGCGCGCCCCTAGATGCAGACAATGGAAAAGTGTGTATGGCATACGAGTATAAGTTGAATGTTGATGAGAGATGAAGGCCTTTTATTGCTTAACAATTTCAAATGGATCCTTATTCTGTTCTATTCTATTCTCTCCGATTTGGTTTGGGTCATTATTTTTTTATATTTTTATTTTGTTGAACAAACTCATTTCGACTTTAGATAAAAAGTAAATAACAAATTGATTCAATCAAAACAAAAATTTGATATAATTAAATAAAAATTAAATAATTTTTGGTCCTTGATTGAAAACCTTTTTAGAATTACAACTTTGTTGCGGTTCACAACTAATTGTTTGTTTATGGTTACTGATGATGATTTGGGTTAAGTGCAACTGTCATTTCAAATTTCGATCATCATCGACCTCATTTAATTTGCAATAAATTAATTGCCTTTAAAATAAAGATGAAGTCTTACCCCGATCAAAGGGATGAATTCTCATTTTATTATAGTTAGTTGTAAGCTCTTAGGAATCTCATTCACTCATCCACCCTAACAATCTTTGTGTTTACATTTTAAGGAATAAATAATGAGACATAGGTATAAAGTTTTCAAATCGAAAGAGGCCATTAAACTCTTCTGTTGAGAAAAGATATTACATCATATTTCACATAGCAGCTTTACCGGCGTTGCCCAGAATTCCGAAATTTTGTGAGTAAATTTTTGTTGTTTTAGAGGCTTTTTTCAAGAATGATTTGTCCAGTCTAACCAATCATAGTATACCCGTTTTACACACAACGATTCTGTGACATCGAAACAAATTTTTGCTTATTCCTTTTCATTTACGTTTCTTTGTAAAGGTGTGTATTCTGTAGAAAAAAAAATTCATGAAGCAGCTAAGCATAAACACCGAAACAACTTTATTATTTTTTTAGAATCTATCTATTGATTATATGTAGACTGTAGCTAAATTACATGAGGTATTCAGCATCTTGGGGATATATTAGGAGAGATAGGGATTAGTTCACTGATTGAAGCGGAAGGGAAGATCCAAAGGTAGATGATAGCGCTTAAGTCTGCGAAGTTGCTGGCTGTTATTCAGAAGTTGCACTGCAAGGACGTTTACATGGCTCTCAAGTCGATGTTCGTAGCGGCGGCTAAACGCAGTGATGGTCTCTGCAACCGTATCAATCTTGAGGTCGCAGTGAATGACATCGTTGCGAACATAAAAAGGGGCACCTACTATGGTGCGAAGAACTTTGGACTGGAATCTTTGTATTATGTTAACATTTGAAACCGCAGTGGAGCCCCATAACTGAATGCCATAGGTCCAGATTGGCCTTAGAATCGCCTTGTAGAGTAGTAACTTATTGCGTAGTGAGAGCTTCGAACTAGGCCTGAGTAACCAGTACAGGCGCTTGAGCTTAAGGTTGAGCTGGGTTCGTTTGTTGAACAGGTGTTTTCTCCAGTTGAGTGCTCTAACCAGAGTAAGCCCTAGGCATTTAACGCTAGAGGCCGTGGGGAGCAAGTGTCCATTAAGACTTCGGGTCCTAAGTGTATATATGACATGAGTCGATTTATCGGTGTTGATGGCAATATTCCACTTTGTGAGCCACGGTTCTAAGGCAGACAATTGCAGATGCAGTTTCCTGGATGCTGCTATGTAGCAGTCGTCGGATGCCAGAAATGCTGTGTCGTCTGCGTAGGTAGCAGTAAGGGAGCATAAATAAATAATATTAATAATAATATTAGAATAAATTTGGAGTCTTTGATCCATTGTTTCACTTATTATTAATTTTGTATAAGAGCTAAATATACAAATTATTTGGTTTACAAGTCAGAAATTCGAACTCTATGATTTTCAATTATGAATTAAAACTGCTATCTCACATTGTTCGGATTTCCACCTAATTCGATAGTGACATTGACGACAATCAGTTTGAAAATTGTTTCTAGCCGAAATAGCATCCCTAAAAATGATTGAGTGCTTGGATAATGACCCATTCTGAGAGTAATTTTGTAAGAAAGCATCATTTTCAGAGGACTTACTTATGACATTTTGTCGTTGGGAATCAGTTGTTGTTCTTCCAAGAAAAATATATGTATTTCTTGACTTCTCTGAATCTGTTTCGAGACATATAATCGTTAGCAGCAAATAGTATGTCTCTATTTTCATCTTATTGCCAATACATATGTTCCTTGGCATTGAGTGATAGCCACTAAAAATAAAATACTCAAGAAAGTTTTCAAATCATATTTGTTGTAAGAAAAGTCATGGGCATTTGCCTGAAATGTGTAGAGTTGATTCTGCTCATCTATCGAATTTTCTACTTCGCTCTCAAATAAAGTTTCAAACACTTAAATCGGTAGCTTTCCTTCTAAATCACTTACCATTTTCCTCTGGCTATCTATATAAAAAATGGTTTGTGGTGTTTCAAATTTAGAAGTTCTACGTGACCATTTTGGATCCTATTTGGAAGATATTTTACGGCGCGGATCTTCAAGTGAAATATTAAAATATTTCTAGTTCACCTGAAACATCTGGCGGCAAAGTGTTTATGCAAATGTAACCTTCTTCTTCATTTGCATTACAATCAGGATCTCATGGTGATGGTGACGACGTCTACAAAGTCCAAAGCACTTTCAACATTTTGAAATCTTGAGCCATAAAAGGTTGATGTTTTGATGCCATCATATGTCATTTCAATGTCTAGAGTATTTTGGAAAATATGTATAAACCTTTAGCCGTTATACTCAAGCGACTACACTACATTTTCAACACACCTAGTGTTCTCAAAAAATTGGTTTTTCAATTAAACTCTTCCAACTTTGAAAAAAATACTTTTTAAACAAACCAAATCAAGTGAACTGCTTTATAGATATACGAGTTTGATCAATTTTTTGTACCCAAGAGTACAACCACCGGGAATGGGTTAACTGTCCAAAGCTTCTGAAGATGATTGGCTGTGATGGTTCTTTGATAGAACCATTCGTCAGATCTTTGAGATAAGTGACTCAGTTTGTTTAAGAATGTACTCCATAAAGTCTCCACTATTCCTTCTAGAATTTCATGAAAAATATCTAATTTATTCTCAAAATGTGGTAGTATAATTGCTTTAATACTCAATTTTAATACCAACATTGTAGTCCTCAGAAACCAAACAATTTCTCTGATATGAAATGATACACTGCATTATGGCAAACTTTAAGTTCTTAGAAACCATAAAGTTCTTAAAAAAACATACATAAGTATGAGTAGCATCTGTTAACTGAATGCCAATGAACTTGTGCTAAATAAATTTTACGCCATTTTACAATTTTCCTTCGGCGTTAAGCATTTTTCATCCTTAAGGCCCAACAAACAACGAACATTAAAAACGAAGAAACAAAATATTTTGTTGCTTGCTACATGCTCCTTGCTTCTGATTTATTTACAAATTTGAGTGTGTGTGTGTGTCTTTGTAGGTGTAACTGATATCCTT
The DNA here is from genome assembly GCA_037043315.1 of Amiota communis. Classification (NCBI taxonomy): domain Eukaryota; kingdom Metazoa; phylum Arthropoda; class Insecta; order Diptera; family Drosophilidae; genus Amiota; species Amiota communis. The sequence continues at coordinate 167,592 of JBAMAV010000506.1, forward strand.
GATACATTTATTGTGTTACTTGGAATACATATGTGTAAATGTATGGTTGGAGTACTCGTTAAGACTGCTAAGTTGTTGTTATATTTGTTAAGATTGTTGTTGTTGCTGATGTTGTTGTTGTTATTATTTCTGTCTGTGATAAATCAACAATTCATCATGCATCATCATAACATAAATGCAGCTGTTTGCTTGCACCATGTCTGCTTATTATCTACCAACCTTCCTACCTACGTTTCTATCATCCTATCTGCCTGCTCTGTTACAATGCTCACTCAGAAACTTATGAAGCTGTGTGTGTTTATATTCATTTAGTTAGTTCTCTTGAATCCATGATTCAACAACTCCATACATATTTTGGTTCTTAGTCTTTCTGATTGTCTGCCAGTATATCTGTCTGTCTCTGGCTTGCAGAATTTCTCATTTATTCAGTAAACACCTGTCATTTCCATAATTTCCGACAATAAAATTAAATTCGTTGCGTTGCGTTTCCATGAAACACAGAGACAGGACATACATACATCTCTCCTCCCATTTCTTCTCACTCCGTTCCACCATTCAGAAATTTGTGTATAAAAAACAAATGGAAATTGTTTCAGTTTGGTAAAACAAAAGCTTGATTTAAGACACACAAAAAACACAAAAAGGAAAATATAAATAAAGAAATATAAAACATATAATAAAATAATATAATCAAATGAAAACATTCCTCTTTCATTAAAGTCCGTGCGTTTTGTTGTCCTGACTGGCAAACCAAGGAAAAAACTTTGTTTTCTTTTCTTTTTGCATTCCTTTTTCCATTTTATCTTAATTTAATTTTTTTTTTCTTTATTTTTCTTTAATTAATTTAAGCGTAACAACAACAAAACCAAAAAAAAAAAAAATAACCAGTATAAATACACAAACACATGAAAAGAAAGTTATGTATCTGTGTGCACACACATACATACATATAAGCAAATGAATGCCTTTATATCATCAAAAGCAAAACCAAACCAAATTATCCTTTGTGAATGTACAAAAATAAAATAAATAAAAAGGAAAGCAATAAAACAACACACAAAAATTATTAAAAAAAAAGAATTGAGGGTTTTGTGGAAATGTGAACATGTATCTCTGTATATATGTGTGTTTGTATAGTTGTCACTAAGTTGATTATTAACTGATTCTAGACTTGCACGTCTGTAATTAGGGCCGTGCCCAAAACGCACGACACTCATTCAAATTCCCATAGATATATCAGTATATGGTAGTATGTTGTATTTGAGAAAGAGTACGTATATCAAGTCATATGGCTTTAAATGCAGATATTAGATACACTCATCTACGATTGTATTGTATTTGTTGCTATGTAACTCTGTTTAATTATAATTGAAGAGCGCATGTCCTTCATGCAACAGTAATAGTAGCAATAACGAATAAATGAAATTAATTCAACACAAAAGCACAAATACGTTTCATTAAGTATACGTCGCATAGTCCTTCCCCCACATATATATATGTACTTAAGGATTTTATTCCATGAATTCATTATATTCTCATTCTTTCCTCATATAGCCATTCTATTTTATTCCAGAGTGTGTATTTGTATTCTAATCTAACACAATTAATCGGTTCGTCACTCGTTTTGACTAAGCATACATAAATAGTATACTATATAGAATTACATATACTCGTATACAAATGTATCTCTGGCTGTCGTCTGTCTTGAATCATGTAAATTTTCGTTTGTTTTGTCGTTATCTAGCAAATACCACAAATTCAAATTCAATTAAGCAAAATTACTTATTAGGCTTTTCATTGAAAACTTATTACACTTTGTACTTAGAAATCCTTCCTTTATCCATTGGATCAGTCATTCAGTCATTCAGAGAAACTAAAGTAATAACTACTGTTGAAGAAATATGTAAAGGATATTTTGAATAATATTTTTATTTTATTTAAAATGTATTATAATAATATAAATTGCTTAAATTTCTAAGTATTACAATAGTATAAATAAAGTATCTTTGAATTCAGTTAATTAACATTTGCAACTATCAAGCATTGATGGTCATTTAGTCATACATTCAGTTATTTATTCATTCAATGTTTTGTCATATTAATTGATTAATTAAATAGAAAATTCTATGTCAACTGAATATTTCAATGGCTAAAAAGCAAATGAAAGAAGATCACTTTAATCAGTAATTTACTAACCAAAAACAATTGACATAGATACAAGACTTTTGTTAAAGCTGAGTATACATAAGTAAGTACATTTAGTACAGGACTTTAGTTGACTTAAGGGTAGGACACAAAAAGTCCAATCCTGTCAATGCAAGCCATAATTATGTATGAAAGCATAGAACAATTGTTTTGATTAATTACAAGAATAAAAGTGATTACAGAAGGAGGAGAATCAGATGATGAAGAAAATATACTAATAATGTTCAAATTAGTTATACATGTACGTGACGCACACAAAAACAATGAATGAATGAATCAATAAATAAATGAATGAACAAATAACTAAATGAATGAATGAATTAATGAATGAAGAATACTATGAGACATGAGACAAAGCAATTGATTAGAGATCGATATGAAGTGCTGATTCACTCATTTGTTTAGTTTGGAATGTTATGAAGGAGTAGAAATGCCTCCAGGATAACTGAAACTAAATATTATTGTAGTAAAGAAGAAATAGAATGAAATTTGATGGGTCAAAACGAGAAACACGCACATCTTATTAATACGTGATTAATAAGCTAAGATATTGTACAGGATTATTATAACCAAAGGCGTAAAAGGCAAACTGCAAATACCAAACTTACCTTACAACAAACATTATCGTCATTTTATCATCGTTAACATTGAAAATTTATATGCTTCAAATGCAGGTCTATGATTTTATATTGAATATGATTTAATTATTCAATTGATTTAATAAAATAGTATTAAACTTTAAATTTGTGTACAACAATTAAGATTGATAATAATTCGGATTAGAGGATTCATCTGTTATACTATAAGCCTTATATTCATCTAAAAATTTTTGAGAAGTAATGATTTGAAAGACCATTGATTGAAGTATGCCTCTGACAATGGAAAGTATTCTTGATTTTTGTATTAAATTCTTCCCATTTTTATTCTTATGATGGAGTTTATCAATAATTTTGAGCAAACAAACTCGTATTTTCGGCTTTCCATTCATTCCTGCATTTACACATGTTCCTTTTTTTTTTGGAAAATAATATATCAGAAGTGAATATTATAAATTCATTTCACTGTTCTCAGAGAATGAATGGGTCCATTGGCTTCTTGGGAACACCGAATCACTCGATTTAGTTCTTTTTAGATTTTAAATATACCATATATCTGCACAATATTTAAAGGAATCATATTGTATATGAATTTACTTTTTAATTTAATGTTTCTATTGTAAGCGTAACTCATTTAAAGCTTCTTTTGGAGATTTACGAATAAAAGGAGGACTAAGCTGCCTGACAGATAAGTTGTTCTTATTGAACTTTATTCTTTATTTATTGAATCTTCTATTTCCTTAGAGACTAACAATAAATAAATAAATCTTAATTTAAATTCTAATTTTTTACTTTACCTTCAGTTGGAGGGAATGACATACATACATATGTACTGAGTGCCCTTAAAATTGAATTTGGGATGGAATGTCATTTCTTCTAAGTCGTGTCCATGATCTTTGTCGAGTGAGTGCTTTTGCTAATAAATTCCGGTGCGTGTTTCATATTGGCTGTTTGAATTTTTACTGTTGGCATATTAAGATCTATATGTAGTCGGTCGTTTTTAAAATACCGGGGGGCTCCAGTTATGGTTCTTAATATTTTCAATTACGCTCCTTGTATAACATCTTTATAAGAGGCACTTGCATAACCCCATAACTGTGAGCCATGGGTCCAGATTGGCTTTATAAAAGAGAACTTTATATTTAGTGTTAAGTGTAGAACGTGATTTGATAACCCAGTGAAAGCTGTTGGCCTTCAGTTTCATTTGAGTTCTCTTGGCTTCAATGTGTTAAAGCCAAGCAAGTCTTCTTCCAAGACAAACTCAAAGGTACACAACACTATCTATTTGTGGAAACACAATATTGTTTAGAGTTAACGGCAGACAAGTGATCATATTTGTTTTATTCTATTGTATCCACAGCAACAAGTGTGTGAAATTGGATGAATAACATGTTGTTCATTCACGACAATAAATTTAAAACAAATATAGCACTGCTACCATTTGATTGCCATAAAAAAATTTAAAAATATCTTTGAAATAAAGCTGTTTTTTCAATAGTCTGTAAAAGTCATGTTGCCAGTCTGTAAGCTTTATTTTATCCAGGCATCCCTACTTGGAAGAAAAGTAAGATATATTGGAAACTAGCTGTGCCCACGACTTCGTACGCATGGTACTCAAAATATATTTGTAATAGCGTGTATTTTGTTATCTTTTTTCTTAATTATCAGATGTTTAATGTTGCCCCGCATCAAAAAAAAGAAAACATTCGAAAAACAGCCAAAAAGTAGGCAACAGATTTAAAAATACGAATATCTTTTGATTTAGTAGGTCAATTTCGATAAAAATAAACGCTAAATGTTACACGAAGCTTACCTACAATACACCAGTCAAAACCGCATTCAAATAGGCTAAGCCGTTTCTGAGATTAGCGTGCACAGACAGGAAAAAGCTTACGATATAGATAAAAAATATTTTATATATGCAGATTATTACAAAAAATTAAAATTGGTGTTTCTTAAAGGCTTCTCCTAGTAATTCTGGGTATTTTCAATTTATTTTCTGAATCTGACTTTTTCCGCTGTTGTTGTTGGCAAGCCTGCGTTTATAATATCATATTCCAAAATGATTCTTCTTTGCTATGCATAAATCAATTAATTAATAGCACAGCATTTTTAAGAATTGATAATTTTTCACATATATATTGTCTATTTCCAAGGATCACTATAACCATGTAGGGATTTTACTACTTAAATATCTCTGACGAACCAACAACACAACACAACGTCATCCATTTAACAGAGAAACAACAGTGCACACAAATATTTTTTTGTGACTTTTTTATGACTAACTGAAAAGCTGGTCTCAAAAAAGTCACAAAAAGAGCTTTCCTTATTTTAGAAAATGTACCAAAAATGACATTAATAATCTCTTAACAGCCACTTATGACTCTGTTAGCATTTGTGACTATTTTAAGAATAGATCGGCAAGAATTGAGCTCGGTTCAACAATTTTTAATCCATATTATTAGACGTACAACAAAAATGAAGATTTTTCTTCTTATTAAAATTTTATAAAGGACTTTGCAATTACCTAGGAGCCAAATATCACTTATATCATTCACATTTAAATGATGAAAAGAAATTTAGTGATATACTAAATTCATAGTTTTGTGTAAATGTTCTTCAATGATTCTTCATACAATTATTATTTTAAAAACAAGTTATACATTATATGTAGAAACCTTAATAAACGTAGATAGATTATTTTAGGCAGTACTCAAAAATACGAAATGCAACTAAAACTATTTTTGGAAATTTTATTGAAGTTAACAATTCAGACATTGTAAGTAGTACTTATTATTATTCTGTCTTTGACAAAGTGAAATTGTCTTGGTAACATTGGCAGGAAAAAGGAGAAATTATCACAAAAGGGCCAAAAAGCAAATGTCTCCAAAAAAGAAGAGTTTTGAGCGTCAACAGAGCATGATAAAGTCGAAATCAACAAAGGCAGAAAAAAAACAAGCTGAAGTGAGAGGAATCCGATGAAGTAAAGTTTTTTTCGGTTAGTTTTAATGACACTTGAAAAGTTTGCTTACATCATTACGCGACAATGATGATGTCGATGCCAATGATGGTGATGGTGTAATGATGATGATGATGATTTTCTTATGTTACTATGCGCTCGTTCAACTAAGAAAAAAAGGGTAAAAATAGAAATAGAAATAAAAGTAGAAGTAGTAGTAGTAGTGCCCGCAATAAAAGATACAGCAATGCAGCAATCGTAAAAAGAAAGCCAAAAGAAATATAAAATAAAAGTAGAAGGGGACAGGTGTTCTGGTGGAGTCGGGTACTAAGGAAGAATCAAACTATATGCTTCTCACTGCTAAGAAAATGAGAAAAACTTTGAACTTAATCTATTCAAAAGTTTCAAGCTTTTCTTTCAATTTTTTTCTACTACTCAGTTTTTTTTGTAATTTTTGTTCAAGCGCTTGTTTCATAAACTTCAAAATTTCGCTTTAGCACGTCTTGCAAAATCGCGATGATTACGATGTGATGGTGATTGTGATGGTGATGGCAATGGTGGTTAAGAGGATGCGTTAGCAAACGAAACGGAAACCAATGATCAACGACATGATGATAACAACAACGATGACGACGACGAAGGACAAGAAATGCCAACTTGCTGACAATGCTTTGGTGTAGCACAGAGGAGAAGCCTGAAGAAGTACCGGAAACTAAAAAGTTAGCAAAGCATTACTTAGAAAAAGGGTAAAAAGAAGCAAGGAAAAAGGAATTGGTTTCATCTAGGAATCGCAAGCCAGAGAAGTAGGATGCTAAGTAAGCAACGCGTCTTTTGTCGCGAATGACAAATCAAAAACGCATTCAAATGCGATGCGGCATGCAGCAAATAGCAGCAGGAGCAGCAGTCATTGCCATCAACAACCGGAAGTGTGTCTTTCTGTATGAGTGAATGAGTGAGTCTACAAGAGTGTATTTGAATGTATCTAAGAGAAATGCTGTGCGACGAAGACAGGAAGTTAATGTGAAAAACTTTGAGAAGCGCTGCGCACAATCAGTCAGACTTCATCAGAGTGTAGATACAATAGCAATAGCAATAGCAATAGCAACAACAACAAAATCCAAATAGCATTAGCAATGACAACAATAAGAATGCACCACAGGCTGACAATATTGCGGCGTGAAAAATACGACTTGCGACTTTTCCATCTCGTTGCCATCACACCAGATACACCAATCACCAGTAAGCCAACACCATCAGCAGTAAGAATAAAAACAAATATTGAAAGATGAAAAAAGTTGATTCCAAAAATAAAACTCATTGAAGTTCATTTCTTTTCTCTTCTGCTTTTCACATTTTGTGGCGTGAAAAGTGTCGAAACTTCATCTGAATAACACGTCATAAAATATTATACAATAAAATGAGAAGGCGCCTTCTGAAGTTGTTCTCTAGAAACACTTTGAGTAGTCGAGTAGACCAACGACAGACGTACACACACATATGTGTGTGTTTATTGCATTAAATTGGCTTTCATGTGTGTATGTGTGTGTGTGAGAAACGAAAAACCAACAACAACTTGTCACTCATCTTACGCCCACAAAAGTATGCAACGTCGTTTTACAGAAATATGTTGGAAATTTCCGAAAAACTTTAAAACGCTTTAACAACAACAATTGAAGTCATTTCCTGAACAGAACAATAAGGGTAAGCAGCTAATATGCTGTACTAAATAAACAAACAAACAAACATGCAATATTCTCACAACAACAAGCAAAAAAACCCAAAAAAATAGAGAAAAATTCAACATAAAAAAGATAAAAAAATATATGTGTATAGGTGCATACAATAAAGAAAAAGCAAAAGAAGACAGTAGACAGACACAAAAACGGAAATGAATGTGCCCAGACAGGATATACGAGCAAGTGGCGGCATAAAGGATAACCTGTTGACCAATGCCACCACCAAAATTGCAATGAGTTGGAACTGAACTAAGCTGAGCGGCGGACTCCCGAAAAATGCCAGGAAAATTGCATTTTGTTGAAAACAGAAAAAAAACATAGAAAAACCATAGAAAATGTATTGTCGAGAAGAAAAGGAAACAAATAACAAGGAGTAGTAGAGTTAAAATAAGAAAAAAATATATATATTTGGACTCCATTGGGACACAACAAACAAATTGCAGTTGAACGGACGAACGAACGAACGAACAAAGAATCAAGGAACGAAGAGGCGTTTGAGCAAAGAAATTGCAAGGTGCAAGAATCGCGTGCGAATGCAATTTTTAACAATTTCTGCAATGAATTGCTGCCAACAACAACAACAGCAGCAACAACAACATAATAGGAACAAAGAATAAAAAAGGAAGAATAGGACGATTTGTATAGTTTCTTGTATGTGAATACTGAATAAAGTGACGACGACGACGACTACGGTGGTGGAAAATGCAATAAACAAACAATGAAATGAATTGTCAAGTGCAAACAACATGCCGCTGATGTGCAATTGTTGCTAGTGTTACTAGTATGTATTGGTGATGTAAGCAACAAGCAAAAGTTTTCGGCATTTTCGGTGGTATTGTTAAATTGTTGTTGATGTCTTTTGTTAGTGTTCTTTAGTGTTCATTGCTGTTTGTTGTAAGTTGTTTTGCATTTTCCCAGAGAAAATCAAAATAAAAATGAAAGAGACAAAAGTTCTAAGCAAAGCTACTTACTAGGTAATAGGTCCTTCCTTTCTTTTTGTCTGGTTAGCAAACCTTACTTGCCATACGAAACTACAAGCAGTTGCAGCATTTGTAGCCTTGAAATGGGAAAAAGTACGAGACATTTTGTGTGAAAGCAGCTAAAACTTTTATGACACTCGGTAAGTGCAACAAAAGTCCAAAGAAAAACAATAATAAGAAACACGAAAAAGTGGGAACACACACACACAGAGACAAATACAAGAAAGATACCCATACAGAATGAGTGGAAATGAGTGGAACATGAAGAGAGTAAATTACCTGGTGCTGGATTGCATTTCATTCTTAAGTGTGTTTTGTGTGAATAAATTTATAGCACCTCATGTTGCACTTGCAACTTCCACCGGATATCCGTCGTGGCACCAAGTGCAATCCTGATGCCCGAAATGCCCGGACGTTAGGCTTTTGTCCTCGGCTTGGCTTCTCATTCATGTCTTGACTGCCCTTTAAAGTTTGCGTGCATCTTTTATATACTACCAGCAATTCTTTTTTCTCTTTTTCTTCTCTGTCTTTTTTTTTTTGGAGTTTCGTTTTATTTTTTGGCAATTGTCCTTTAAGGACATTCAGTTGTTTTCATTTCATTTCATTGTATTCAGCAAAAGCGCAACAATAATATGTGAAGAAAAGAATGAAAGACCTCCATGTCCAGCCAAAAGCTCCTTAGGCCATGTTTGTGCAATAGAAATTGCCTTTGATTTTTAAAAGGATTTTCATTCCTTAAAGGATACATTGTTAATGTAAGGAATACACACACACACACAGTTGAAGTGCATTTGAAGAGTATAAGAAAAGGTTAAACTTACAGTTTTTCTGTTACTTTATCTTCTATTCTCTTTTCTTTTTCATACTTTTCTTACTTTCTTTGTAAACAAGTTTCTTTCTGTTATCTTGTTGTCAAAGACTATTCATGTGAATGTGTTTTGTTATCCCTTAAATCAATTTATTATTGTATTTTATTTCAATGACCTTTTAATGGCCTTTTTCCTTGGAGGTCAATTGCGTTGTGTTTTGTCATTGGAATTTTTCTCATATTTCAAAAATCAAAGTCGTCAATTGATTAACCACACTTGCCACATCAAATCACAAAATTGTGGCATTACGCAAAATTATTATTAATCAATTTAGGAAATTATGCATGCAGGTCCTTATTGCTGTTGCTCGTTTTGCTACTGTTGATGTTGATGTTGCTGCTGTTAGTGGTGCGTCGTTATTGTCTGTCATTGTCACCATTTGCCTTGAATGAACTTCATTTTGAAATGTTGCAGCCGCCATTGACATCGTTGTACGTTGAACATTGCAGCAGTAACATCATCAGCATCAGCATCAGCAGCAGCAGTAGCATCAATTAACACTTGGCCATTACTTCCATTTGTGGCATGTTAATTTGTTGCCACATCTATTGTTGCCAATATTGATGCAAAGCACATAGTCGTACTCACAATAGTATATGTATAAACACATTTACATACTCTCACATGTGTCCCCCACCATCTACACTATAAGTGAGCATGTATTCATGTCTACAATGTTACCGACAGATGTCGCTGTTGCGGTTTGGAAACTACAACATGCAACAACACCAATACCAAGTAGGAGTAGAAGCAGCAATTCTCTTAGTCTATGAAGAGTGCTGACAATTTGTACTGTTATATTTCAACTCACGTGAGTAACATCGATATCTACTATACACGTAGTAACCTATGTATGTATGAATGTATATTTCATGTATAAATGTTTAAAGGACACTAACGTCAGGACTCACGACAACGTCAACAACATTACACACACACACACACTCACACCAGTCCACAGCAGTAGATGAAGAACAATACCATTGGAACATTTGGTCGATCGGTCAGTCAGTCAGACAGTCAATCATTCAATCAGTTAGTTAGACAATAAGTCAGATAGTTGGTCAGTCGGTAGGTTGGTCAATAAGGACTTAACTACTAAACTATTGTGGATGCTTGTAGAGAATGACGATGCTAAGCGACCGACGACTTCAACAATAACGCTTGAGTGATTATGCAATTGACAGCTAAATCAATCAATGATGTCATACGACAACAACTACAACTATAACAGCTACACCAACAGCAACAACATCCTGGCAAATAATAATAACAACAACAATAACAACAACAACTAGGACAACTACTAAACAACTAAAACAACAACAACAACAAGAAAAATAGCAGCAATAGCAACAACAGCAATCAATGTGCGACAAGCGTCAGCATTGGAGGACACTTCATGAGTCCAGTTGGCTGGCAATGGAGTCATGTTGATGAAACTAACATAAAAACATATACACATAAGTACTACAAGATACACACATTCGTATACATTATTCTTATAAACATCGATTCGTTTTGTTGTATCTGTGTGTAGGTTTGAGTTTGTTTGTTGGTTTGTTTGTTGTTGGTTTTTATTGCTAGTCGTCGTGGTCAAAAACACACACAAATATAAAACAACAACAATAATAAAGACAACAAAACTTGTTTTCATATTTTAGTTTTTTGTCATTTTTCATTTTTTTCCAATTTTTCTTCCTTCTTTCATAACATTTTTCTTATTTCCATACATCCTTCATCACTTTTATCTTTCATTTTTTACGCAATTTCAATTAAGTAAAGTTTTCATGGTGAACCAAATAAGAACTCATCAAATTTTGTATAAGATCCACAAAAAAGAAGTATATAGCTTCATCATATTGCAGATAATATTGATGACAATTGGATATGGAAAATAAATCAATCAGTCCTTCAAGGAATATAAGAATTAGTTATAAATTGACAGCGATTAAGTAAGACTAACTAAGACCGAATTCAAAAGGAAAATCATATGAAGGTCGGTAGAAGCTCTTAATTAAGCTCGGCAAAAGTCTATCATGCTTACCTAGGTGACCTAGAGAGAGGTGACAGGAGAGCATGCAACACCTCCTCTGTGATTGTCCTGTTCTTCTTAGTAGACGAACTCGGATTCTCCGGAAACCGTTCTTCGAGGAGTAGGGTAGAAATAGAGACCAACCTTGGACAGTAGTTGATTACTCGTTCCCCCTCACAATCACCATATCATACCACATTTTATTAGGCATCAGGCATAACCTAACCTAACCTAACTAAGACCGGCTTAAAGATGGTAGGTCTAAGAACATATTTCTCTTAAGTTGGCGGGACCTCCGAGCTTCTATACTATACTATCATGAATTAGATTGAATGCATCCTACTTTTTTTTCGATTTTGTCTGCTATTATCGGAGTATCTTCTTCCTACCGACTAAAAAAGCCTACGGTTTCCCCAAAGCATTCCGTCATAGGGAAGGTATTAATCACAACATGCATAATATCGCCAATTTCTCTTATAATGTGGCCATTCGCCTTACAATCTCCTGTGAATTGCAGGAAAATCCAATGCGAGCATACATTATATTTCGTGTTTTGTCTAATCGAGGACACTAATGGATAATGTGATCTGGGTCTTTCATTATGTCTTGATAGAGACTACAGTATGGATCCATAGCGTGCCCAAAACTGGCTGAAGCATCCATGGCCGGTTGCGAATTGAGTTAATTCGAACCATAAGTCCCTGAATCGACGATGAAGACAGTCTGCAATACTAGGGATGAACTCTTGGATGTTCCGTATACCTGTACTGTTCAACCTGTGTTGCCATATGTTTAGCACCTAGTCCCAATCACACTTCTACTTGTCCTCTGGGAATTGCAATTAGGTATATAGCATATCTCCATATAATATTTATAAAATCTAACTATATCACATGCATCTGGAGAACTAAAGCAAATCTGTTAAGTTAATGACAGCAAAGGCATCACTATTTATGTGTCTGAATATTTTCTCTTTAAGGAACTTTGCAATCCTATTTATTTGTGGAACTAAGTGATTAAAAATCAAGATTTTTAGATTTTAATTCAAATTTAAATCAAGTTTATCTATTAGTCTAAGGAAGAACATTAACTAGTCACCTTGTCATTGTGGCCTCAATTGGGTTTAGCCTAAGCTCAGCTTTGATTGGAATATGTGCAGTATATCAATCTTAGAGTATGAGCAAAGCCACAAAACTTTGAATCAAATATGTACATTTTATGTACAAATTTCAGTATTGTCTTATAAAGCAGAAGTTCTACGTCCAAGAAGCCAAGAACAGTTTCTTACTCTTGATAGATAGTATAGATAGTACCATAAGTTTTTGCTATTTTTACTTTTTTACAATTTACTCATAAAGTCTAACACAAGTGATATTGTGAAAATTGTCTTATACATAACACATCTTCAGCTGCTATTAAGTAATTTCAAATATAAATGGATAAAATTAATGAAATCGGGCAAACATTTTCTGCAGATTGATGACGGTATAAATTATTACACTTATTTAAGGAAATTTTTCATATCAACAAGCAAAAACGAAAAATGAAAAATTAAGACAAAACGAATGTCTTTAACACAAAAAAAAAAAAACGAAAAACCAACTTCAACATATCAAATCTGACACTGTGGCCATGATATGGCAACGCCTTCTTTCTGGTGAGATGCCACAAAATGACAAAATGATGACAAATTTGGCATAAAAAGAAAGATGTTATATCTATTCCAAATATTCCCCGTCCCCCAGGACACCCTAGCAATTCATGGAGTTCCTCTTACTTTGCCGTGTCTTGTCTTGTTGTGCAGTTGTATCTCTCTCACCACTTGAGTCCCAAATGGCTCACGCGCCAAACGAGATAATAAATATTTTATTTTTATAGATTCGTTCGTTCGTTCATTCGTTTTATCCTCAAATTCCTCACGTTCTCATTTCGCAGAAAAGCAGACAAAGTAAACAAACTCACACACATCGATAACATTTAATTTATAAATATGCTCAAGTTTATGTTTTGCTCTTCCTGTGCCTGTAATGCCGGCTGAATGTTTTTGGCTCCTTATTCTACTTCCATCCAAATCCCCATCCCCATCTTCTGCTTTTACTTTTGCATTTGTTGTTTCTGTTGCTTTGCTGTCCTCATCTGCTTTTACTCGACGACGAGAGTTCGACGACGCCGGTATGCCGGAAGTGTTCGATAAACGACCTGACTTCGTCATTCCGTTCCGTTTCTGTTCGATTCACTTCAATTTGTACGCTTTCGTTATTAGCAAAACATATCTGCAGTTGAGTGCTTCCTTTTTGTCTATCCTCCATCTGACTGTCTGTCCTGTCTTCCACAGACTTCTCTTTGCCGAAATAAAAATCATGTATACATACATACATATATGTGAATTGGTCGATCTGTCGAATGGTTTGTCTGTCTGTCTGTCTGAGAAGCATATCATCAATTATGGTTACCGGAAGTTGCTTTTTCTACAACTCACTGTTACTCAGTCTACTGATGCGACTGCTTCTGTTGCTTCTAACATACATACATGCCTTTGTTTTGTCAGCTTTAGTTATGTGTATGTGTATGTGTATTTTGTATATTTATACTTATGGTTTTTCATAATAGAATAAATATTGATATGCATATATATTATTGTTTTTACGCTCTGTGCATTTTTAGTAATTTCAACCAATATCAACAACAGCAGCAGTATAGCACAATAACAATAAATTTCTAAAGATATTCTTTAAGATTCTTAGATTTTTTCACATTAAAGATTCTTTATTGAAACCACAAGTTACTGAAATTAACTCCTGGCATATGTCAACAACAACAACAACAGCAGCAAGAAACACTTTTACTATACCTTGTCATAGGATTCGTATTCACTCATGAGATACAATATACTTTATTCTATTTTATTCTAAGTATTCTAAATTCTCGCATTGCGTATTATGTAAATTACTATGAGCAAGCAGACAATTTTCACAAAAATCAGTTAACGTATTTTTGAACATCTGTTGTTATTCTTTTACTGAATGTTGTGGGTGAAAAATCTAAAAAATATGTCTTTATATAAAGCAAAACATCCATACAACATTTCGCAATATCTCTAAACCATTCCACTTACTCACTCTCACATGTTCTGTCTCTTGTCTATATTCAGTTAGAATGCCGCTACATCAATGCCATCCATAGCTTTGGAATGTGATTTTATACTATTTTGTCTTTTGTTTTCCAACACACACACACACACCTACCCAACAAAGGAGACTCCAACTTTGTTCTGTTGTTTTTGTTTTATTTATCTATCATATATATGAGCTTTCCTAAGACCCCCCACTTCCTACCACTTTGGCAAATTCATATATCGTGCTTCAATAAAAATTTTTCAATATTTTCATCGTTGCGCAGATTATTGTTGTTGTTGCTGTTGTTGGATAACGTATCTATGCATCTCTATGCAGTAATGTATATATATATAGATATCTATGTATATCTATATTTTAACAGCATATGTTGTTCATAAAACACATGTACATGCACACACTCATAAATTATAACACAGATAACATACAGATAGATGATATAGAGTAGTAGAGTGAAAATCTGTGACTGTGGTTTTCAACACCTCCGTCCGTCACTAACAACATCATCATCATCACCATCTGTATCATTGTCTGTATGTGTTCAGTTGCAGCGTGTTGAGCACCGTTAAAGTTTGGTGTTGACGTTGAGGTTAACAACATCCTTGCTTGGGGATGAAACTAACAAAAGAATCTAGTCCAAAGGGGGATGACAAGGATAAAATAGTAGAAGAAGAATAAGAAAACCATAACACAAAACAGAAAAATACATCAGAAATCTCTTGTTGCTGAGAACGAATATCTTTTATAGCTGCAGCAGCTCAATGAAAGAAATATGCTTTTGAATTTAAGATACATACTATACACACCCGCTCAGCATGGTTATCAATTTGAAAATAAATATTTTTATGCCATAATATTTTTCAATATCATTTCCCATGCCACCCGCCCAGTGTGTTATCCTTATTTTCATTCTTTAATATTCATTTAATATTAAATAAAAATATAAAATTTCTATCTTAGTCATATTCAATTGAATGAATTCAATGAAATACTATTGAGATATTATTTAATTATTTAAGCATTGGATTGTTAAAGCAAAGTAAATGTAATGTGATATACACACATAAATGTGAGATTTGAACTTAGAATAGAAAATTTTTTATGCGAAATGATGAAGATGAAAACTATGAGTTCTTTGTTTCTTATTTAAGATAAACAACTTAAGTGCTAAATGAGTTTGTCAATTAGAAATAAACTTAGACCTTAACTTTTAAACTCCTAATACAAAAAATTCTCATTAATAGACCCAAATATTTAGTTACAGTATGATCAAATAAATCTGATGTTCATTGCAATTTAAGTGCCTTGCATGATAATTCAAAATTCATTATAACTGGTATTAGGAGAACTCTTTTTTATTAACACAAATTTCAATTCCATAACTGAATAACTCAAATATAAGTTAATATGTATATGTATGAAATGGAAACCTTAAAATGTCCACATATCCTCTGTCAGCCACTTAACTCTATAGTGCTCGCGTTAAGACCTTGTTTACACCCAACATCTTGCTCAGCAACACATGTCGTTGATTCTTCTTTGGTAATGTCATTCGTTGTTCTTACTCAGTATTAGAATGCTATCAATTATATTCACATTCCACTTTATTCATTTTTCTTTGTGAAGTGAAAATTTTCTTCACATTCCGCGTTATATTTTTCATTTCGCATGCATTCGCATGTATCCTCACTCTACGAAAGCCAAAAAAATGAACAAACACGAAAGACGTGAAATAAAACAAGGATAAAAATCAGTAAAACTGCAAGCTCCTGCTAGTGCAAACAGTTCTGCTATCTTCTCGGCATTTTGTTCCATTTGTCAACAAACAAAAGTTGCGAGAGATAGAATGCAGTCGCAGAAAGGCTGAGTGAAAACAAGGTCTAAGCAATTTGACGCCAGCAGTAAAAATTTGGTAATTTTTTTTACACGATGCAGTGAGTAATTCATGAGGCAACGGTTGTTGTCTATGTGCAGCATCCGTCTGTTTGTATGCAAACTAGTCCCTTAGTTTTGGAGCTAGAGAGCTGAAATTTTGCACCAGATGTTGCACATTTGTCGGTGATGGCAAAAAAATCTATTAATAGATCATAAGATTAATTGAAAGGAAACGATTATTAATTGCATCGCGACAAATTAATCGATTAATCGAATAAATTTTATACTACGTAGTACTCAGTGAGTACCAAATGTGACAACAATTTATTGATTATGAAAAACAGCACTATTATTTGTTTAATATTGAATTCAAATATAAGAGTTGTGAAGTTAATCTGCTACATTTTTCCGTAGGGGTTGCAGCCTCTCTTGGAAAAAAGAAGTTCCAATTAGAAAACAATACTTATGTGAGAGAGTGTATAGCTTGATGTCCAAGGTTTTCACTTGTCCCCAAGCGTCAACCACATTATGTTTCAACTCGAGGACCGGAACACTGAGAAACAAGCTAAGTTCGTCTTAAGGTTGCTCTAACTCTTCGTTTGTGGGTAAAAGTCTTATACAACAAACTCATTATCAAAAAAAATATACAACAGTGGTGTCAATTATTTTATAACTAATCGATTATTTTTTCGATTAATCGAAATAGAATTTTCGATACAATTAAATCGTAATTTGAAGGAAACTAATCGATCATTCAAACAGTTGCCATCACTAGTCGGAATCAGCCAAATCGGACCGCATGGTCTTTATGGACTTTAATGGTTTTTATCTTATCGAATTGAAATTTTAATAGACACAGTTTTTATATGAAGCAAAACAATTTGTCCTTTTCGTTTTCGTTTCAATTTCGTTTCGAAAATGAAATCGTACGATTTGCCTTGTGATGAAATTCGATTTTTAAGATTTCAAAACGACATCAAATCGTAGATATTTCATTTAGCGAATTCGGGCTAAACAGTGAATGAACAAATTGGGTGCAGATAAATTGAATGCGTAATGTTAGCATTTTAAGTGGAAATTCAATCAGACATCATGATAATTTTGTACAAATTTGTAAGTTTCAATTGAAATAAAATCGTACGATTTGCAATTTCGTTTTCATTTTGAAATCATACGATTTCCATCAAATGCCTGTCTATGCTGGGTCAGATACTCAGCCATGCAGATTTCAAGATCCTAGGTTTTCTGAATCGCGTAGCTCCCAAAATGCAGTATGAGTACTAGAGTTACTACTAGCCATAAGACAAATCAGGAGGATCACTAAACATCGAGTTAGCTATCGTGAAAGCAGGCTATATGGTGACCACAATTTTGGTATGTCTTTGTTCTTCCTTAATATTGATAATTAATAAAAAGAGAAAAAGAATAAAATTTCACATGTGAATGAGAGATGAGAAAGAAACAAATGATGCCCATGGTGAAATTATGATAATGAAACGAAAAGAATTTAAATATACAATTTCAATTTAAAGGATCATTAGAACGAAATTTTTAAAAATTAAAAATATATAAAAACTTAAAGACTCGGAAGCGGCTAATTCTTAACAAACGATCTATTGCTAAATAAAATACAATGTTTGGGAATGATGTTATATGACAACGTCGAATTTATAAGTACGTGTAAAATAAAAAAATGATGAACAATTTACAAGGAAAATTTTATACATTTATAAATTGAGAGATAAATTAGTCGCATTAAAAGATCTTAAAATCGAAACAATCGAAAATTAACAAAATTATTTTTAAAAATTGTGTTAAAAAAGAAATGGAAAATATTAGATAAACGAAAAAAAAAATTAATGATTAAAAATTTAGTCCCGAGATGAGCCTTTAATAAATTCGAAAAAAAAAAATTTTGAATTTGAAGCTCCAAGTATATTAAATACGAGATTTTTATGTATTTCATAAATAACTTCGTCTTTTTCTAATAAAGAATTCTGTAAGTTAAACTTAATGAACTACAAAGGAAATATATATGAAAAGAAACATTATAACTGATAAGATTAAGATAAAAAGAATCTTTTATATTTTTTTGTAAGAAAAAATCTTTTGATTTCATAAATAAAAAAACAAAAAAAACAAAAACAAATTAACAGCTGATTCTGTGTAGAAGATTTTTAAAAGAATTCAATTTCAATCGACTAATCTTAACTTATAATAAGATAAACAGACAATGGAAACACATACATCAAATCGATTGGAATGGGCTAAAAATAAAAAGAAACAATTGGCAGAATCCCACTGGCCACGTCTCATAATTTCGGACGTCTGTCGTAGAAATGACCCATATGCAGAATCCATTGTATCTATTGTCAAGTACTCCCAATGTGTGATTCATATCAAAATATAAAAAAGGGTCCAGAGTTTTGATGCTAGAGGTTTCAATTACTGCGTAAAAATATAAATTCGATGAAGTTGTACCAAGTTTGGAGTTTGTAACGCAAAAGGAATAAAGTAAAATTTTTCAGAATGATTTTGCACCTTGTCATTGGGATCCCTCTATTAGTAATATTGGAAATAATCAAATTTTTTGAGTTACATAATTTAATATATGTAATTATTTTTTAACGTTAGTTTACAAAATTGATGAAGATTTGGACATAATTTCTTTAGATTGGTCGGGCAGACCTCAATCCAATTGAAAATGTTAAATCACCCAATATTCGAGAGAAGAAGCCGAAAACTATTGCTCAGTTAAAGCAAACGCTTGAAAAATTTTGCTACGAAGACATTTCGGCAGATAATTTGAAAGCGCCTATAAAGCCAAGAGTGACGCTACAAAGTATTAAACAATTTTATTTTTGATTCTAAAATATACAATTTTTTAACCATCATTCTTACAGTTTTGTTGCAAATTAGCAAACTGCGGGCAGCGCATATTGGAGCACAAGTTTCTCTAGTTTTTATTACTTGTCAATTATATTACAAAATCTGTTAAAATTTTAATTGTCTACCTATTATGGTTCTTGAGATAGAGCTTACTGATGGATGGATAGCGAAGTGTTGATAATAGAGTCTCGTGGGTACGAACCCTAAAAAATAAAAGGAATACTTTTTTCTTTCAAATAAAATGACAATGCTGACAGGAGCGCATTGAGAATTAGAGTATCTTGTGACATTATTTCATTTTTACCTTCTCTTTTAAACTATTACTCTTATTGAATACAATTTCAGTGATCCTCTATGACAAAGTGGGGCTTTGCAGAGCTCTTGGTGATTCACACAAACAATACTCAGTGATTCGAGGAAGGGTAAAATATGTTGAAATATCATCACAATCACTTTCCGGTATAAATTTCATTCTCCGTTTAAAATTTTGTAGTTGGATTATCAAAAAAGTTTATAAAATACTGAACGTGCTACTTAAATGGAGGAATGAGTACTACATTTATTTCCAAGACATTATTAACTATAATGTAGGGTTGGTTATCGACCAACAAAACATCGATTAATGACATCGATTTTTATTTTTTTTTTACTAATTAATCGATACACCAATTAATTGTTACTTTAAAAATCGATTAATCGATGGCAAGAGAGAAGCAACGAACTCTAAGTAAAAAACGGCCTTTATTTATTGGCGAGAAAAAACAATATTTTCCCCCGTAAACTTTATTGGCGAGCAAAAAAGAAAAAAATATTGCGGAAGAGCGGGCCTAAAAAATTTCTGTCCCTTCGCCACTAAGTCAAAATACCAAATATTCGATTATCTGAAGCGGAAAAATCAGTATCCGATTAGTCAAATCCAGATTCGATTAAAAAATCATCAATTATTTTTACGTAACATCGATTATTTCGATTAATCGATTCCGATCCCTACTATAATGCATAATAACATTGTATATTACAACACTACCTACTAGGCAATCGATCTTGATAAGTTATTGACAAACTATGGCCTTACTTATTGTACTTTATATAATAAATTATTGAAATACTTATATAGAGAAATGTTGTCAGGGTTGAGGATAGTTATGTCTTTCACAAATTTCATTAAAACAGAAATTATAATTTTTTTTTTATTCTAAATAATTAACTAATAATTTATGTTTTATTCTATCTTTTTTAAAAATCTAAATTTATTTAAGTTTTACATATTTGCAAAAAAAAATCGTTTAAGTGATCACTTAATTTTCATAGAAAAAGATGAGAGATGAGATTTTCAAAGCTTGACAATTTATAGTAGCTTTACAGTGGCTCGTATCACGAAGATTCGGTTTTGTGCTTTACAGTGCTATTTTAACATCACGACCAGCTATTTTTTGTTTTGATTATGTGTGGCGCGCAACAAAAATGAAAGAAGAAGACAGCTGACACATGACACTTAAGACCATGACCCTACACAAAAAAAACCGAATCTAAGCATTCAATTTGAGATTAGCATCTTTCAATCGAATCACATCTACATCACCATCCCTCAATTTTGTCATTTTCCCTTTTGTTGTTGTCAAAATGAACTTGAATCAATAGACGCATCTTCATAGATTCATAGATTAGCTCACTGTAAAGCCACTATTAGAAATGGTGTATTCAAGTACGGGCAGGTGGAGCAGCTGTAGACATATTCTTACTTATTTAATTTGTCTAGAAAGTATATTGCTGTATCTTCAATAGATATTACGATATTTTGTGAAGGACTTCGAAGATTTCTAGCTATCCCATCCTTAAGTCAGAGACATATGGGTCTCCAATATTATTTATACTCACAATTAAGAATAAAGTTATAGTGTAGATAAAAGATGACATGCAAACTTAATGGTTCTATAACATTAAAACTTGTTCTTTTTTCATAAAGAAAAAAATATATTTTATTAAAAAACTATGTTTAACTTTTATGTTCTAAAAATGAAAATGAATTTTTATAAAAATATATTTTCAAATAAAATCGATTAGATATCATGTTATACGAAATTCAATTCCAAACCAAAATACTTATACTTTCTCCTCCTCTTTAGAATTCCAGTAAGTTCATATTTCTATCAGTTAAACTATTCTCCAGAGAGTTCATATTATCATTTTCGGCGACCAATCTCTACCCACATACGATATCTTCTGTTATTTTATCCTTTTTTTCTTATACTATACTCATGTCTTACACTTGATGCCTTCTTGCATCCTTTTTTTCCTTGGTGTTGTTATGTTTTTATTGCAATACAAAAAAATTGTTATCCTGCGCTCAGCGCTCAGTTATCATTTACAGTAAATTAACGAGTTTCAGCGCTCAACTGGCATTCGACAGCAGCACAATTGCGCATTCCTTTTATTTTTTTGTTTCATCCTTTTTTTATTTATTTTATTTCATTTTATTTTCGTTTATTTTACTTTTTTATCATTGTATGCTGGTCTTAAATGAAATTCCTGTTTTGGCAAAGGTGTTCACCGCAGCTTGTGTTTTTTGCTTGTGTTGTTTCTGCAGATTTAAGAATGAAAAGCATTTTGCACTTTATCGTTGAAGCAATGAAAACACCCAAAAAAACAAAACAAGAATCAACTGAAACACAAAACTGGTAAGGATAATAAGCGAAGGCCAGTGTGTGTGTGTGTGTTTATGTTTGTTAAGCGCAAAAACAATACGTGGAAGTAGCTTAAAAGTCGACTCGACAGGCATAGACAGATCGAGTCGAGTCCAACAATACAATTGGCAGGAGGAACAGCAATAGTTTGTAGTACGAGTAGCAAGAACAGGAGCTGCATGTCCTGGCCAGTGCAGTTCAGCTCAACACAACTTAACACAATTCAACTGAAGTTTGCTTCGTTGCAAAAGTCAAAAGCATAAAATCCGATAGCTTCCGCTAAGCCAGCTTATTCAGGCGAACGAGTGAACTGGGGAGCATGTATGTGATTGAGCATACTACGAGTAGAGCGGCTAATAAAACATTTCTAAGGATTTCCAAGGATTTTTAGTGCACTTCAGCGCTTGCAGCTTGCATAGCTGTCTTTATGTTGAAATGTGGCTTTGACTTTGACTGACTTCCTACGAACAGTACAACGAATGCATGATTTCATTGTCCTTGTAGTCTTTTGTTGAAACTGTGTTGAAGAAGCTAAAGAAGCATTGTACTACAACTGCATGCATTCATTCAATAGTATTCGATGAATTTCAACTGTATTCGAATCGAAATGCGCTTTCATTGTGCAATTATTTTTTAATTATTTTGGCAACAAAAACCATACTGAATACGAAACTCAACATGCCAAATAAGTAGTATACAAAAGGAAAAACAAAAGCCAACTGCGCAAGTGAAAGAAAGAAAAAACCATTCACTTTAATTTGTTCAAGCATGCATTCATGGCATCGCATCCTTTTACGCAAAACATTCCACTATTAAGTTTATTTGCTCACTCAAAAATACAAATACTCTTTCTATTGAGATCCTTTCAGACTACACCTTCTGTATCTACAACGATCTTTCTATCTATCTATCTACTTTCTATGTGCGTCCCTTAGTTCCTTTTGCACTAACTTCCTACCTAAGTTGTCATTTAGTTTTTTATATCGTTTGTTCCTTTTTAAGTTTCCGTAAGGCGCAAACTTATCGCTCAAGGAAGTCCTGCTCCATGTCCATGTCGTTGTCTACATTGTGTAAGGCAGGCAACAAATTCAAAGCCAACTTGATCCTTATCCTTAATGATGCTGTAAAATGTCTTAAAACCTTTTTCTTCCTTTTCTTAACGCAAGCGAAATTTATGTTTCAGCTGCTCAGGATTTCTTAAGATACTGAAAATATAGTGTTTGCTTTAAGTTTCACGTTCTAAGTTTTCATTTTCATTTGCACTGGACGCAGACAATAAAAGCAAAGATACAAACTTTTGAATTGGCAACGCTTGTCTTTAACTTTTGGTCCTGTCGAATTCATTCACAACACAAAGTATTGTAATATTTTCTTACTTACCCTGTCTTGATAGCAGTACTCGTACTCGTACTACTTAGTCAAAACTACTAGACTGACTTCAAGGCAATTTTCCTAGCTTTAACATTATTGAAAGAAAACTTGCCTACAAAGTGCACTAAATGAAATTATGGACAACTTATTTTTTTTTTTCTTTTCCTATTCCTTTGTACTGAAAAGTAGACTATGGAGAAAAAGGAACTTGCACAACTTACAAGTTTTTAATAGACCAAAACGACTAAGATGACGACTAGTAGACGAGAGTAAACAAAAAGAGGACTACGTGCAACCGAAAAATACAATATAAAAGAAACTCAACTTCCATGAATCCATGAAGTCCTGCTCGGCTAACAAACAACAACAAAAAAAGGCATCCTGCAACAACTTCAACATTCACATCAACAAGAACAAGAACAACAAATTTGTATAAAAGGAGGCAGTAAACTGGGCATAAACTGCTAAAAAGATGATGATGAATTTCAACACACAAAAAAAAAGACGAAATATTAAAAGGGAATAAGTAAAGTAAAAGTGCGAAAAAGAAAAAGAAAACTACACCAGAAAAGACCAACAATATTAACATAGTAAAAGAATATACCAAGTGACGCTAACATGCCTACCCAAGAATGAGTAGGGCAGAGTAGGGCAGGTGGCAAGTTGGTCACAAGGATGCCAGGCTGAACTAAAGAGCCGTGAATGCTCTACTCACTTTTTTTTCGTGTTGTGTTTGGTGTAATAAACAAACTTTTGAGCAAAGTTTATTTTCAGCATTTTTAGAGTACCAAAAAATACGCAAGCAAACAGCAACTGGAAGTCCCTGACTAAGTCAATCTTCTTGTTGTTCATTCATGTCTCTCTCATCCTTATGGAGTGTGGACATAATAAGTTAAGAACTCAGTGAGTGAATGAATACACGCTTAGTTAGTTATGTAGATACAAGATACTTATACTTATCAACTTTATGCGTCTCTATTGACACGCGACTGCTACTCTCATCGTCGGCATCATTTAACGCCATTACGTGGACGACAACAAACTCAGTTCATGTGCCGCTTGACTGAGCGCATTTCTACTTTCAATATTCAAATATTCTATATATTTTTCTTACTACTACTCTCCATGCATGTATGAATGATATGAAGTTGAACTCAGTTTTGTTGAATAGAAAGTTGAAAGTGAATGTCATGCATGCATGTACTAGCATAAAATTTTAAAGCATATTTTTTTCGCATTTCTAAAGATTTAACTCCTCCTCCTTCTTCTAGTGAGAGTGACTATGTACATAGATTTATTTATACATTGGCGCACGCCCCAAAAGCCGTTAAACTCTTAAACCGCATTGAATAATAAAAGCGTTCTGTACACATATACTCGTATTGTATGTATATACTATAGTTGCTCCTTACTTTAGTATTTCAGCTACTAGTCGTCCTTAGTGAACGTATGAACACTCACTCGTGTGCTAGTTTCGCTTAAAAACTAATTAATCTAAATGCATTTTTGTTGTTATTTTCGTGGCAAACTACAAGTGGCAAGTGAAAAAGGTAAACTAAGTTCGACATAAACGAGCAATAGCAAGCAAAAAGGGAACGAACGGAGGGAAGCAACTAAGAACCGCAACCAATTTGCATGTTTCAAGCGAATATTTTTTAGTTGTTGGTGTCACAACGAGTACTAGTATGCTTCTTTCAGTAAATGGTAAACACGAAAGGGGCTGGCTACATTGAAGCAGTTGCATGTAACCCAATACTAAGGGGCAAGGGCAGGTAGGTGTTGCATACTAAGAGAAGGATTGTCGAGTGAGTGAATGAGTGAGTGAATGATAGGAAGAACTCATATGTGGACAGTTTGAAACATTTGATGTGGTTATCTCTGTGTGTGCACAATAAAGGTAGTAGTAGTATACAACAAAGGACGATGCAAGGATGTAGTTTGTATTTTTAAATACTTGAAAGAATTTTTCTCTTTTATTCGTAACAAAAAATCAAAGTCAAAACTTTGTTAAAGCCGAAACAAGAAGGATGGTAGAGGAGCTGTTGGGCACATTAAGTGGCCAACATGGCGCAGAATTTTTTAACTTGATTTCAATGCTCTGGCAAACACAAGACCAATGAAACCAATGATGCCACCATTAATTGCATTGGCTTAACAGGAGGAGGAGAGAAAACTATTTTAAGTTATGCAAGAGTGAAGAAAGTTCCATTGGGAAGGAACTTCGACCAAACAGTGGCTTTTCACATCGTTTATTATTCACCAAAACCAAAATAACCAAAATGCAATAAAGTACATATGAGGAAGACACTGGATATACTAGATAAGCAAGAGAAAGAAGATACATACATAGATATTGACTATGGGTACACACAAAAAAATAGTAGTGGTCACGAGAAGCTGCTTCGCGACGAGTTAAGTTATTCTGAAAGTTTTTCATGTGGCAAACAAAATCGATGGTTTTCCTCCTGGACTTTTTTTCTATTTCAACTAGTCCTTCTCCATCACTTCGGTCACATGCAATTCGCATGCAAATTCGCAAAACTGTTTTTCTCCCTTTCCCTTCTTATTGCTCCATCACATATGCACATAGATATTCGTTTTTTCTTTGTTTTTTGTGTTAATATTTCGCTTGAATGTCTTTCAGTCTTTAGTTGTTCTTGTGTTGAACGTGCAACATGGAAAAAACTCAAAAGTCAAATGAGAAGAATGAGAAGAATGAAAGAAACACAGAAAGAAAGAAAACAAACTGGGGATAGAATAGTAAAGAAGCAATCGAAAGCAAAATCACATACACCACATAATTTGCCGCTGCAGCGCACATGCCACGTCTGCCCATGCCACATGCCACTTGCAATACTTGCAACTCCTTATCTCCCACTACTCCTAATCCTAATGTACTACATCCACTATCATTTGCTGCCGTTGAATTAGAAAATCTGTTGGTGGATAGCGTTGTTGGAGATGGTTGCTCCCAAAGCGCATTATGTATGCATGACGCTGGCATAAGCCAAGCCCAAAACCAACAATAATAGCAACAGCAACATCAACATCAACAGCAATTTCCACAGTTAAAACACCCTAAGCCAAAGAAAGTCCTGGTGGCATGGACATCGGGTAACGCGTAGTCAGTGGGACGGTGGACCTAGGCGAAGTGAGCACAACTGACAACAAAAGCGATGAGAAGTCACAAAATCGGACGTTTAAATGTTGCAAGTCATTGATGCTTACTTGCTGCAACACGCTGCCTGCCACTGATGCTCATGTCAGCGAAGGCAATTTCTACTACTACTTTCAATGCGATTGTGATCGCTGCAGACTTTTCATGCCTCAGCAGCAAAACTTCAACTACTACTACTTGCGTCCTGTCTCTTTCTCTTCGTTCTAGTGCGTTTTTCTTTGTTTGTGCATTTGATTCCCTCGTTGATAATTCGAAATTTGTATTCCAATCTTCAAATTGTCTCAAAATGGAATTGATTTTATGCAGATGAGCATGAAATTGTCTCAATGCGAATTTTGCATGTTCAAAGAAGTGAAGCGATGAAAAACTCGAGTGTAAATAAATGTTCGAGAAGCGCCCACTCAACACGCCCCACTGTCACTACTATAAGGCGTATTCAAATGGTTTTCTCTTCCGCTGCAAAATCATTGTGAACAACCGGAAGTGTACTTATATTTGTAATTTACAGCAATTCAACTTCCGCTTACTCATTGTCCAACCAATTTTTATGTCTCATTGTCACGAAATTCATTCATTCATATTTGAATGCATCCATTTAAATCGTTTTCTATAAAACTACCCGTAAATCGCCTAAGTACTTACATCATCATCATCATCATTGGAACAAAGAAAGAATCTAAAGATTTATGACTTAATTTTCATATTGCCCAGAAATGAAAAAATTGAGTTTATAGTCCTTCTGCCAAAAATAAAACAAACAAAAAATAAAAAATCTAATCTAAATCATTTTAAATATTTATTCAACATATTCAGGACATCAGTCATTTTATTTACTTTCCTGCTTAAAGGCCTCTCTCTCTCTCTCTCTCTCTCAGCGACTCCATGTCATAAGGTCATGATGCTCATGATCTCATACAAATCGGTTGCATTTCATTTGAATTTACCACCAAAAAAAAATTGAATTTATCTTACACCAAATACAAAAAAAAAATGAGGAAAAATCGCATCATAAAAAATTTGGTGGCTTCACTTGACGCTTTTTGGTTTGGTTGGATTTATTCATTCACATTGTACAGAATACTCAATATTCAAATAAATTTCAAACACAAAAATGCGGGCTATATTTGATGATGATTAACATCATCATCCATAGCATAATCATCATCATCATTATCAGCAGTATATATGTACTATGATGATAAACTATGATGATTGTCAAATTGATGATGGAAATGTTGAACATTAAAAGTCAAAAATGCAAAAACCAAATGATGATGATGATTGTGGAAAGTGGCGGATTTACTCATTTGCCGCAAGTAGGCTATTCAAATTGTGCCGCCCCAACGACCTCTAGAATTCGATAGCCAGGTTCAAAATCTTATTAATTACAATTTTCTTCTTTATAATTATCACTGTATGATTTGTGCACTATCATCTCCTAATTATACCGCCTTTTTCCCGTATTTAGTATGAGTGTGAGCTCGTGGATCGATGTGTAAGATCCTAGATTATGTATAGAATCCAATAATTTAGTTAAGATTGCAGAAGAAATAGTTTAAAGACTGTATGACTCATCAAAGACCGTTTGCAATGAGTTAATTCTTTTGAGTGCGACCCTTTTTTAGCCAGTCATATTGAACGAATTGGGAATCAAGGATTTGGAAGTACCAGTTACTTATCTCAGAACTAGAGATGAGCTAAACAGTGATTTCAAACTCACAGTGATTCTAAACTGTGATTGAGTGACAGTTTAGATTCAGTTCAGTTAAATATGATTTAATGTAATATTCATTTTAAAGAACACTTTTATTTATAGGTATATTTATTTCATAACTAACTTATAATATCAAATTATGAGTTTGCGAAGTCTCTACTGTCGGCTGTTCTTCATTTACTTCTATTGTAATATTATTCTGCAAATAATTGGTTAAATAAAACGGAATTTATGAATTTATCAAAATTACATTTGACAGTACGGGAGTAACATTTGAATGGAGAGACACAGTTTACTTTGATTACCAATCACAGTTTAGGGTGCAACTGAATCAAAGTGAATCACTATGAGTCATCACAAGTCAGAACGTTTCTCCATTTAGTATCATCTTCATCAATCTGCTACATGCAGAATATTGTCGAGTCGGTCATAAATCTCACTTTGTAGTTTCAAACTAAGGAATTAAATCATTGAATCTTTCATTTTCAACCTGTGTCTGACACTTCATTAGTTTTCATTTTTCTTTGCAAGAAACATTGTCTCTATCGTTTTGCATTAGAGAGATAGAGACAACAAATAGTTTATTTGATGAAAGCATAGTTCGAAAATAACTGTTACCATTTATTTCCAATTCAATTTTTTCGATTCTTACTGAACGTTCCACTTATTTTTCAATTGTTTCGGTTACTCACTGGACATTCCACTTATTTTTCATTGGGATTTACACTAATTGCATTGGTTGTACAAACACTTAACAACGAAAAATAAATCACAAGGTTTTTTTCATTCCTTTTACATTTGGTTTTTAACAACCGGTTGCTTGACAGCCTAATGAAAAGGTTTGCGAACTCTGCATGAAAGCTAAGACATTTTTTGAAACGTTCGTGAATGCAATTATTGTTTTCACCGCACATATACAGATCGTTGTACGAAAAATACCAATCAAGCTCTGCCGACAAAGAAGAATTGACAATCAGTCGCGTTGCAAGTAGTAAAGAAAGCAAGCGACGTAAATGTGCTCGGTTTCTTTTTTCTTTTTTTTTTTTGGCTCGTCACTTTGACGGTTCTGCACTCTACATGCCTAAAGAAGTTTTCACTTTTAATATTTTCCGCCCCTTAAATCTGCCGGCCATGTAAATCCACCACTGCTTGTGAATGTGATTGTGATGATGATAACGCTTACTTTGGGAGTGGATTCCATTTCATTCATTCATGATTCATGATTCTTTGAAATCAAAACAGCAAAAAGCAAAATCTGATTGGAATATACATTCATTCATTCATTTAGTACTTCAGATTATTCTATGTACTACTAGTATGAAGCATTTCTTTGGTTTCATTTCGATGCAACCATCAATTGAATGTTATCAATTTTCATTTATTTGCTCTGTTGAGTAATTTTTGGTTAGTAGTATTTGAACGACTAATGGCAAAGCCACCAAAGGAAAAGAGCTCAATAATACTTTTGTATGAGTACTTACAATAATATGTATTTTTTCAGACAGATTAAATTTATTAAATAAAATTCATCCAGTAACTTTAAACTACAATCCTATAGAACCAGTATTTAGAATTTTTCCTAGAATATCAATAAAAACAACATACAAAAAATGCATAAAATTTTAATGCCAAAAATTCTATCTACACACACACACACTCTGCTATCTTAGTATTTGTGTGAAATGCATAAACCAATTTAGTCAAAAAAAATAAAAAACTAAGCCAAAATGTACATCCCCTTGTGAGGGGGAGTCTCCCTCTCTCAGTCTCTGGCATATTGAAAAATATGAAAGGTTTTGGTGTACATAAATAATCGTATGAGCGTATGAAATATTTTGTTTAACGTTTATAGTTTTATGCACTTAAGATTCTCAATATAGATACTCTGTTTTTTTCATTTCTTCTCGCAAATTTATATTCCCATTCCCAAAAAAGCAAAAAGATAACAGCAAAAAAGATGCTGAAAAAGAATACAAACTTTTGGCCAATATTTGCAAAAAAGCTATTGATTGGGTTGCCTTCCTTCTAGTGATACGAGAGAAAGATCAGGGGCATGGAATTTTGTAGCATATTTCCCTTTACAAGGATACATTCTCATTGTTGTTGCTGTTACTGTTCTTGTTGTTTCAACAACTGCTTATGCACATAAATTTATCATTTCAATAAAACATGTGAGAGAGTCTTATACTCTTTTGCTCAACTATCATCATCATCATCATCTGAGTAGTATCATGATTATCATTTTGCGTCATCATGGTCGTTTGCGTGTTGCAATTCTTTAAGCAAACACTGAGTTCTGTGCCGCCATCACCATCATCATTCTTTCTTTACTCTTTCGATGGATCCATCCTGTGAAGCCACAACGCGTTTTCTAAGTAAACGTGAACGTAGCGTATAAATTGCCACAGCACACACACACACTCACTTTTCCATTCCAAAGTTTATTTGTGTGCGTGTGTGTACACATACTCAAGTCATAGTCAAATTTTCGTTTTCTACACTCAGATACACATGCATACTTATGCACTCAATGCAAAGCGATGCATGCATGCATGTTAACTATGGCAACAGTTTGAGAGTCATTGAAGCGTTCTTACTCTGCTTACTTGCTTCAGTCGTTCGTTCGTTCATATGCATAGTATATGCCATACACATAGTATATGTATCTGAATGACGTTGTGGTAAACACAAGTGCATATCTTCACTTTTAGTAGTTAAGTGTATGTGTTTATACACACATATGTATGTACAAATGTATCTACAAGTATGTGTGTTTGGAAAGAAAAAGCCATTGAGTGCTTTTTAGCCAAAGCCAAAGGTTATATTTGTTTTATGTTAAATGTTCAAATATATTATTGCAACACGAAGCTCAGGCTCAAGTGAGTGTGTGGCATCCATATAGTACACACAAATACTTATCTAGATATACTCTATATAGACACATATTATATATCATAGATAGATAGATAATAACAACAAACACATAAACCATGCTGGTTGCAATTTTTTATTGCCTTCCTTGCCTTTCAAGGATCTCTCTCACTCTCACTCTCCCTTTCTCTCTGCCTCTCTCTCTCTCTCTCTCTCTCGCAGTTGCTTTAGAATTATGAAGATATGAAGTGATGTTTATCGATTGTGAAATATGAGATGGTGCAGATCAAACAATGAATTGTTATTGTTATGTATTTTGAAGATGATTGGATTCGGCAGCATACTACTACAAAGTAGGGAGCCTATTTTTGATCCTCCTTCCCAATACGCATAGATACACTCAACCCTTTTAATTTGTTAGTATTGCCATTCAGGCAGGATTATTTGCTTTTATGTATATCTGTGTATTTGTATTTATTTGCCCCTCTTTCAGTTGGTCTGTCTGTTAGTCTGTCTGTCTGCCTGTTTATACAATATATACAATATTATATGGTATGTCTGACTAGAGTAGTATGTGTCCTTCATTATTTGCATAACGAGTGCCATGTTTGGTTTGCGTGCTAACCAACAAAACTGTTCCGCCTTTCTCTCTCTCTCTTTCTGCTTTCTGCTTTCTACCTACTACTACCTACTTATCATGATATCCTTCTTTATATTGTGAATTGCCTTATTCCTTTGGTAGCTAATAAATATTAAAGTTTAATTAAATATGCTTTGTGCCGCGTACTTATTTATATGCGTATCGATTGCGCTTTCAATTCGATTTTGGTTTCAGTTTCGGTTCACTTTAGTTCGGTTCACTTTGGTTGGATTGGATTGGGTTTCGGTTTGGTTTGGTTTGGTTTAGTTTGGTTTGAGCCTTTGGCCTTTGGTTGGTTCGTTAGTTAGTTGGTTGCTTGGTTAGTTGGTTGTTGGGCAACTGACTGAATCCAATGGATTCATATTGCAGCCACCCTTGCTACTAGTGTTGCTGTTACCATTTACCAATGGGCAAAATGCAATTTTCGCTTTTGGGTCATAAATTGTAGAGCAGCAGGCCAAGCATCTATATAGCAATCTTCCATAACCAAAGCTGTGTAAAAACCATTAAAATAATTTTGTTCGTTAGTTGGTTTATTCGTTGGTTGGATAGTAGGGTGGTTGGTTGGTTGGTTGATTCACTCGCCTTTTATTATATTGTAATGCGAAAGCCTTTTACACCATGTCGAGTCAAAGTTGGAAGCCGCTACTAACCTAAAACTCATATTAAAAATTGACTTTTATCGTGATTTACAATCTTGTTGGCCTTTTAAATGCCAACGTTGACGTTATTCACTTACTGTTACTATGTTGTTGCTATTGCTGTTACTGTTACTATTGCTACCATAGTCCACTGGTTGCGCTGCTTGTGGTTACCCAGGAACCCACCGCAAATACCACACCTCTTTTACCTATGTACTACTATATTACTTCATGCCTGGCCTGATTTCTTAGTCTCTCTTGCATTTATATAGTATATACTATAAATACATATGTCTGTATACGTATATATATATATATATCTTTCTATATGTTTTTTTTTTATTGCAACATGGCTTCTATTTTCTTGTACTTGCTGCGCTACTTTTGCCTTATGTCTTCTTTGGTTTCCACTCACTCACTCACTCACTGACTTCCTGCTTTTGATTCTTTACTCTTTGTCCTTATTATAAGTTTAACAACGAAAAAATATTTCTTCTTGGCTTAGTGTCTGACACACACGCACACATGTACCATACATACACTCATAGTCACATACAAACATATATTGGTACAATTGCGGCCATGTTGGCATAAGGTTAAGAACCCCCCTTATACTCCCAATTCCATAGCCTTCTCTTCATTCTTGATTCAGAGTTCAGTTCACTTTCTCATTCACATTTTTAAATCCTTAAACGAACATTTTTATTCGCTTCATATTTTCCAAATGTAATTCTATTGGATTTCTTTCTTTCGTTCTGTGGTACCTTTCTTTATGTTTAGCTTTGGCTTTCGCTTTGGTAACAACAACATCGTCCTTGGCTTCCTTATATTGTATCTCTCTTCTCTTCCATTGGTTTAGCTTCT
The DNA here is from genome assembly GCA_037043315.1 of Amiota communis. Classification (NCBI taxonomy): domain Eukaryota; kingdom Metazoa; phylum Arthropoda; class Insecta; order Diptera; family Drosophilidae; genus Amiota; species Amiota communis. Next base: position 200,836 of record JBAMAV010000506.1, read on the forward strand.
TTAGATTTAGCCAACGAAAGTCAGGAATTTCATTTCATTTGGTGCTTATCAATGGCGCTTTGGGTTTTGAAATATTATGTTCGTCTATATCTGTGTATCTGTATGTATTTCTGTGTGTGTTTTGCCAATTCGAATTGGAATTCGTTAATATCGAGTGTTGAGATTTTTGTGGCAAGAACTTGTGGTATGATGGTTTTTCTTTTTTTTTTTTTTTATTTATATTGATTAAGTAATGTTAGTAATGCTTTTCTTTAATTAATTTTCTTCATTTCAATTTCTTTTATTTATCATTGCAGAGACTGCAGAGTTGTTCGCGATCCACAGACACTTAAATCAAAAGGATATGGATTTGTTTCTTTTGTCAAGAAATCGGTAAGTAAATAAGTAAAATGCACTCAATAATATTTATGGAATAAATTGATATGATATAAGAAACACACTAAAAGAGAATGAGATTATTCAAATGTGTTATGAATTTGAATTTAAAGTTAATTTTATGAAGAACTAGCGCTGCCCGGCGCTCATTTCTACGCACCCTACGTGATGTTAGAGAGTGATTTCTTTATTCATTGTTCTTCTCATAATTGTATCCCGGAAACATGAAATCAATTCTTTCTCTTGAATGAGTGAAACGTGATCGATTGGTATAAAGTCGTTCACTGCATTGTTCGGGTGTTATTGCTATACAGCTATAAATCATTAACAGTTTAACGGTGTAGAAGGTGATCTCAACAACGCTATGTGGTGGTGAGTTACAACAAAATCGCAGCCGCCATGCGTTGTGCTGTATGAGTTTGTCAACTGTGATGAAAGATTTTCCATTATTTAACTAAACAAACCAAAAACATTGCTAAACTTTAACTGAATTTTTTTCGCAAGTATTCAGTTTGATAGCTTATAAGCAGAAAACAGCTGTAACCGGAACAGATTGCTTTGGGAGTTAGATTGATATTTTATGTGTGGTCATGTTGTTTCTTCCGAACGGTATCAGTCATGTAGCCGCGTGTTTTAGCTTTACCTCTTACGAGCAACAGATGCCATTGCGAGTCCATTGATGACACCTGAACAGCAATCAGTGGCTCTTAACCTATGAGAGACCATTTGAAAAAATTTCTATCTTGATTATTTTTTATTACTACAATTTTACATTTCAAAGATAAATTTATTAATTTTAATGAAATGATGACTCATGTAAGTGCCGAGAACCCCTGCTCGCATGGATATGACGATGCAAACAAAGTTAAGTATCGTATATCAATTTGTCGAATGTTTGGAAAAGAAATCGCCTTTTGTCTCCAATAATCTTCGAGATTAATTCCCGTTTCAAATGTATCTTTTAAGTTACTGTGGTGTTGCATTTCAATCACTTATTTTAAATTTCATCAGACTTCTTTGAAACGTTGACAATGAAATAATGCTAGATCAGTTTCCGAATACAATCGTCTTTGCTGTCAGGAAAATAGCGATTGAATTCAGTTTTTAAATTTCAAATGGAGAATCATATTATTTTGTATTTCTTCTTTAATCTCAGCACACTGTCTATCTAATAATAATACTAAGTGGCCTACAACCGTGTGTCGGTTTTGGCCGAGTCAAAAAGAGTGTGCCAACTAGTTCTGTCCTTTGCTCGCTGGCGTCATTTGGAGATTCCCAGCGCAGCCGCTGAATTTTTATGCACTCCAATATATATATCCTTGTATATCTCATACAGCTCGCTGTTCCATCGAATACGGTACACACCGTCTACGAAGAGAAGACCGAAGATTTTATGGAGTATTTTTCTTTCGAACGTTCTCAATGCATTCTCATCGCTATTGCTCAACGTCCAGGCTTCTGCACCATACATAAGGACGGGGATGATGAGTGCCTTGTATAGCGTGAGTTTGGTTTGCCGAGAGAGGGCTCTGCTTTTCAATTGCCTACTGAGCTCAAAGTAGCACCTGTTGGCAAGAGTGATCCTCCGCTTGATCTCTAGGCTGACGTCGTTCTTGCTGTTGATGCTGGTTACAAGATAGACAAAGTCCTTTACCACTTCACGTTTTGTCCAAGACGCGAAAATTCTTTGTTTGTTGACAGAAGATACTTTGTCTTGCCCTCATGCACCGCGGGACTCACTTTGGCCGCTTCTCTCTCTAGACTGGAGTACGCTGAATATACAGCACGGCTGTTATGACCGACGATGTCTATGTCGTCGGTATATGCCAGCAACATGACACTTTTGTAGAAAATAGTACCATGTCGGTTCAGCTAGGCGGCCCGAATAATTATTTTCAGTAGGAGGTTGAAGAAATCGCAAGAAAAGGATTCGCCTTGTCTGAAACCTCGTTTCGTATGAATTTTGTTTTTATTTTATCTACTTATGCAAATACTTATATTGCTCGTGCCTTGTAACTTCAATTTTCCTGACCCTTGCAGTTAAATGATGAATTTATTTAGTTGCGCCAAAAAATCTACCAAATAACCAAACGCATTACACGTATTACTGATCAAGCAACTCTTTGTTCTCCTTGTTAGTAAAGAATATTAGTACTTCCTCTCTCAGTTTGTACAACCTCAATAGCATGTTTTCGTTGAACAGCCAAAGCACTTCCGTGTGGGAAAACTATGGTTCAGGGTTCATATCAGAGTATAATTCTTTGAAAAGACGAGTATCCATGGCGTTTTACTTGAAGCCGTCGCTGTGTCAACTACTTGCCATTTGTTTAATATTTTTAGGTTAACTTCCAATTCGGGTGCTTCCAGGGACTGCTTTTAATCAAACTAAGAATTTAGTTTAGCTTTAGTTTCGGATTTCAAAAATGCTGCTAAGAAACTGTTATGTCTCATCAACCCAGCATCTTTTGTAAAAAATATTGTTTGATTGTTTGGCATCCCCAATCTATTGAGTTTTATTATGGAAAAGTATAAATTCAGACTGGATATCAGTTAACAAAATATGATGAGGGGAGGATATTTTGTTTATAACATTCACTTAGGACATGTGTCATTAGATTAGGCACAGTCATACATAAATAACTACATATTAAGCCCTTGAAGGTGAATTACTGAAGCAGGATATGAAGGTATATTTAGTAGCAGCAAAAGAAAAAGCAATGTGGGGTTGGGCATATTTTTGTTTCTAACTAAACCACCCTAAATTTGTAACAAAGTGCACCAGGTTTTTCATATCTGGAGATGAAACTCTAACTATGCCTAGGCTAAAGTTGAATATGAATACGAATGAAGGCCCAAGCTTCTTACATTTCCTTACTTATTAGAAAATGAGAATAACTAGAGTCCTAATATGCAAACTTCTAAGTCTACTACTATTGAAGTTGATATTACTTTGAAATATAATGATGTTTATTTTCATTTGACTGAAAGTTGATAGGTGCTTTTTACCAAATTCTAAGAAAAAAAAGTGAAATTGAAACCAAGGTACTAAGTTCTGAACATGTGACAGCATTAAACTCTCCAGCACTAAAAACTGATTTAAGTTTCTCTTTGTTGTATATAGTAGATTAAATTTCAATGCCTTAAACCACAAACCGAATCCTTTAAAATCTAGCTTCTAATTCCTTTTGTCCCAAATCTAACGAATGAACGAACAAACGAACTCTTTGACAGTCCTTTTAGTATTTGACAGCTTGCTGCTGCCTTTGATATTCGTTTTATTTGAGTTTACCTTCAAATTCTTAATTAAAATGTAACTCAAATAAATCATTATCAACTAACCAACAACAAGGACTTCCACAAGGAAGAAAACAAAAGCATTGTCGGCTGACAAGATTCTTTCACTTTGTTGAAGACAGAAACACACAAAAAATGAAATAAAAATGGAATAAAAGATGACACAAAGCAGGCTTAACATATCAAAGGCAAAAGCGAACAATCTCCCTACCCTTCTATCCCAATCTCAACCTTTGTTCATACACCATCAACAGAGAGAGATCAACCTGTAGATTCTTTTACTTTATTTTTTTAATTTCTTTTTTGTTTTTCGTTTTTGTTTTTGTTCTTAGCTCAGCCGACCATAAAAACCAGCAAAAAGTTTCATATGTTTTGAAGGTATTTCAAAACAACTTGGCTTGTTACATACGACAAAACACCTTATTTGAGTTAGATAGAATGATGCTAGATGGATGGAACTCAACGAAGCACACGCATTTTTAAGATTTAATACACATTTCTTCTTCATATCAAAGCAAGAAAAATAAGTGAAAAGAAACCGCAATGCTTTAATTTCAAAGCAAGTAAGCAAACAGTCACAGAGAGTTAGATAAAGTATCTCTTTAGACAGACTTCTACATCAGAGGCAATGGAAATGTCTAAAACTTTTTCGTTTGGGCATGCATGCAACACATGTAATGTATCTCACGACCCTAAAACCACTTACTCATCCATACATGCTCCCATTCTTCATGTAACTGTAGATATTTACACATCATATTCAATATATAAGAACCACAAGTGATAAGGGTAAATTCAACATTAGATACTTTTAGATCTTTTCGAATCTTAGTTATATCTTCTTACTACTTACTATATGCCAGTGTGTGTTTGTATTGTATGTTATATGTTTTTAGGCCGCAGATTGGATGCTTTGCTTTGCTTTGCTTTGCTTTACTTGTGATTTGTCGTTTGCAATGATTGAATTTCATGTGCCTAATAGGTAGAAAATTCGACAAAGCTGCGATTTATATCGAAACAAGAAAATGAAGCTGGGGAAAAAAGGACTTTAACAAAATGCAACGAAGCAGAAAAATCGAATGATTTGCACATAAAGAGAGATGATGCAAAGTATATGGGACGGATACAGTGACTTAAAATCATCAAATCACATCAGAACACATTGATTCGTTTCAATGATAATGATGATGAATAAATCTTAAAGTCAATTTTGTTATAGTAAATGACTGAAGAAGAGTTGATTCAAGTCAATTATGTTTTAATTACAACATGATTTTAGAATGCAACTATGCGGCAAAAATAACTTACATTATTTATAGTGTAGATAGATACAATAAGGAAAGGGGCTGGTGGTGGGGAGTCACATGTCAACAGAGAGTGTGCAAATACAACATAATCCCTGACACTTTCACTACTACTATGAAGGCAAAAGACTAGATCCGCGTCTTATGTTTCTTCTGCTCCTGTCGCCTTTCATTCAAAGGACAGTGCTTGTTATGGCATTTGTCTGTCTGTCTTAACGTCTGTTCAACTTCTTATACCATAATATTTGAGTGTATATATCTATGTGGGTGTATCTGTTTAGCTGTGTGGGTGATTGTGTGTGGGTAGAAGTCCTGAGCTGTTAATAATGTCAGATTTAAAATGTCTTACGAACGAATGAAGGAAGTGAAGCTGTTGCTGCTGCTGTTGGTATTGGTATTGGTGTTGCTGTAGCTTTGATTTCTAATCCTTGTGGCATGTCAACTTTTCATGCAACATGCTTGACGTGTCACGCATTTGTCGTTTTACGACTTTACGTTTAAAAAGTTTCTACGTTTAAAATTTATTAAAATTATAAAATGAAAATGAGAAAGAAAAAGAAATAATAAAAAGAGAATTATAAATGTGCAAAAACTAGTTAATGCACACACTCAAACACACACACACACAGATACATTGATACATGTGTGCAGCTGTGTCACAATTTGAATTCCCATTATTCATTTGTATTAGAAAATGAACGAGTTGCAGTTGCAAGATGAAACGTCCCAATTGCATTTGCATTTTCGAACTTTCTCGATTAGTTTTCTCATGCTGCATGCCACACTTTCATGCACTTCCCTCCTCTATACACTATTGCAACAATTGCCAAATGAAGAAAAATTTTTACTCAACGCAAAACGAATCAAATACACATAGATATATAAAAAGTTACACACATGAAGAAAAAGAAAGTATAAAAGAACCAACAGCAACAAAAAAAAAGTGAAAGAAAATTTCCAAAAATTCCAAAAATATTTCAAATTAAGTTTCTGTATGCGTCTGACGTTGTTGCCGCTTCTATGCCATCAAAAGAACACAAATACACACACTCAAGCACACTCAAACGATACATGTATGTGTGTGTGTATGGATGTATCTGTATATTGCATAAGAGTAGTCACTCTTTGACTAAAGGCAAAGGCGTTCGTTCTATAGTGTGTTGTGTGGTATGGTTAGGAAGCCTGTTTTGCAACGCTGTCGCGCATTCAAGCGTACGCTGCTTACCATTGCCTCCTGCTCTTCCTTCCATCCTTCAAGCATCTAACAATTCCTGCCCCTCCCTCCAATCTGCTCAGAGCTCAGCTCAAAACGTATGCAGCTGATTTAATGCAAATTTTATTTATGCGAAAAGTTTTATTAAATTTTTGTGCAAAGTTTATATTTTCTGTGGTTTTGCGGAAATTGAAAAGTTATTTTTCGAATGGCTTATAGAACAGGATGATGATAATCATGATCATGATGATGATGATGCTGCTTCTGAAGAAGCAACAGAAACAGAAAGAAGATGCAGATGAAGAAGCTTAATACACACACATGTATAGAAATAAAAACATTTATAGAATGAGTACGAGTATAATGAAGTTTGTTAGTTAAATGTTAGAAAAAACATTTAAGGTGTGTGTGTGTGTGTGTATATGGGTCCTTAAAGGAAGTAACACACGTCAAAAACTAAATAAAAAAACATAAATTGCAATCTGCATCATATAAGTAGTAGCAACGGCAAATAGAAGTGCCAAAATAAAAAGTTTTAAATTATTATTTCCAACAATTACTTTTGAATAGTCCTAAGGACAATAGGCCTCTTTAAGAAGAGTATTTTGTTTACATATCAAATCTCAACTTTATAAAGAAAATCTCAATCACAGATGCAAAAGCTTTGCATATTTGATGTTGAGCAGAAAAATTGTTTCGAAGTAACAACAGAATGACAATATAAAATTTTAAAATTTCACATACAAAAAGATATAAGATACACAACAACAACAACAACAACAAAATATTTGGCAACGCATACAAATTGCCATAATTTAATAAACATCAAGCGAAACGTAAGCAGGGCAAACAAGTGGAGTAAGGATAACAACCAAACAAAATGTTTGTGCCCCCTTTTTTTCATGGATTTCCTTTCTCCCTTTTTCATTATACATGCTGCGTGTCATTAGCATCATAAATCAAACAAACACATGAGCACACATATACACAGCATATATACAGGGAGAGAGAGAAACACATGTGGAAGGAACATTGGGAAGTGCTCTTAGATACAACCTCATCATATATGTTAGTATAGTAACAACAGCAACAGCAAGAACGACAAACGACAACCGAGACATTAACGCATTTCCGCTGAAAATTCACGCACACATTAAAGCAATAAACATTTGCCTGAACAGAAGCAATAGCAACAATAACAACAACAACAACAGCAATGAATATAAGGATAATAATAACAAAAGGAAGTAGAATAGAGAACAACATAAAATGGCGACAATGATGATGAGAACGACGTTGACTTGGTTATTGCTGCGGCTGCTTAAAGATGCTAATGCGTTACTGTTACTCTTGATGTTGTTCTTGTTGTTGTTATTATATCACTAGATACTTTGTTACAACACTTAGTTAAGGAGGCTGCCTGCCAGTCTACCATACACACACACACACACACATTATGCTCCTTGCTGTCCTTGCTGTTGCCATTGTCTCATAGCGGATATTAACATATTATTGTAGCTACTTTTCGCGCGTCATGCACAAACAACTACATACACAAACAATCACTCACACATATGTAAATGCATATGGGAAACCTTCACACACACACACATACATATACTCTTAGTTATAAACATTAACAGCAACAAGACGCTTAGACTCTTCTTCATGGTATAGCCTTGCATACCTTGGCGTATGAGTAACGACATTTAATGTCTGCTTTTTCTCGGTGCTTTGCTTGTTCTTTTCTCTGCTTTTTTACATTTTTTTATTTTCTGCTCTTTTCATCTCCCCTCTCCCTTTGTATATTTATTATTGTTACTATAAGCGAACATTCATCAACATCATTTGCATGCAGTCAAAGTAGAGTAAACTTGCTGCTCCTGCACCAAGGCAACCACTGCCAAAGCCACCATTACCACCACTTTATTTTCACTTGCATTTAAACTGCTTTTCCAGGAGTCTTCTCTGTTTATTTCTATATTTATACATACTACATATTTTTATATAATTCCTTTCTTTCCTTCTACTGTTGTTGTTCTTGTTGTATTTTTATAAATATTTTTACTTTTCTTTTTATATTTTCCTTCATTTTTTTTTTTTCCTTTTTTGTTTAGTTTTTGTGTTGTTGCCACATAATGTGCTCAAATTTATTTAAAAGTTACTTTTTGTCGCTAGTCATCGTTAGTCTTCTTTCTCTTCATGAACATCATGTTGTTGTTGTTGTTGTTGTTGTTGTTGTTGTCTGTAACTGTTGCAAGCATATTGACAATGCGTGCAACGAACAAGATATAATTCTTTTATAAATCTTCTTTCCCCCCATTCCTTGAGTAATAGCTTTTGTTATAATGAAATAGGAAAATGCTTTTGGGTTCATTTATAATTTTCATAGCCTAATGAAGATTATGATGATTACGATGATGATGGCTTGCATCTATATTTTTTGCAACTTCAACAGTACAAGATTTCATCAGTTAATTGCAAATTATAAAAAACTAGTCAAATTTAAAGAAAATTTTACAATAAAATTCATTAGTTCTACCTAGACTTAAGGATTGAATAATAGCAGATTAAGTTAGCAACAGTTAATGAGTTTGATCAAAGATCATTAAAAATATAGACTAGACAATTCACTTACGAAACATCGGGTTCTCATTTTTCTCTTTTGGAATTTGGAGTCAGTAAGTCTGTAGCTATTGTGTAAGGTTTCCAACAAGAAAATACGACTAAATTGTTGTTGAAACCTTCAGATTTTAAAGAGAAACATTGAGATTCCACAATTTTTTGATCGAATACAATATGAATAGCCTAGTCCAGGTCTATCCAACCAGTACAATTGCAGCAGAAGTCCATTGGTTTAACGTTGGCACCTTCCAATGGTTGACTTAAGACCACTGTGCCCAGTACATGGATTGAGCGTCAATCAACGTCCCCTTGGATATATATTCACAGGTACCAATTTCCGAGCCATACTTATTTTGGTCATATAACTCCTACATTGGTCAGGATCAAGGCCTTTCTAAACCATTGCTGTTCTGTGGATCGCAAGTTGTATAACGCAACTCCACCTCGAATTCTCAAGCTACCCGCATTTGGGTCTTAAACCACAGCCACCACGATCCTCCCATAAGGGACAGTACCCGCTGGTCACGACAAAACAAGCTCCGAGGGCTGCTGACCGCCCGTGGTACTAGACTCAGACTTCGTACCCGAGGTACTATGAATTTCAACCCCAAACAGTTCGTGGGTTGGTGGGCCAAAAATCAAAACAGCTCTCTGGAATAGAATGCAGGCATAACCCACAGATGCCACAGTATACACTAAATTCATGGATATAGCTTTCTCACTGTTCAGAGCAAGGTCTTTTCCTATCTCTTCCACCAAAAAGGCATCATTCATAAGATCAAAAATCAAACAAACTGTAAAAAGGACTTAAGGAAATGGATAGTTGGCTGAGACCGCTACTGTTCCAAACACCCGTGGTACCAGAAAATACATCTGAACAGTCAGCGTGACAAAGTCACTACCAAGACAGCTGCATCAAGCGCAGGAACTGGTGCCCCCCGCACACACTCGCACACAAACACGGATCCGTTAGGTTACAAATGGACGACGCCTCAAAAACACTGCACGTACAAAATTATTTAGTTTTCTAACACTTTTCCTACTGCAGAGCGCCTGACTCACAGAGAACACGCTACCACGTTTCCCCAATAGAGCCACAAGGGCACTCCGTACTGCCATTCAGGCCCCTTAATTGCAAAAAGGTAATAAGGGAACCATGACTAGTCAACAGAAAAAAAGAAATTTCTTTGGCACGCTGCTCTGTACATTATTTTTCTTTTTGCCCGCCTCTGAAGTTTATAAAGGTTGGGCAGCCCTGGTCTACTCTTTGCATTTAATGGTGTTTAGTTTGATTTACTTTGAGTAACTTTATATCCTAAATCCCTTCACAAATTTTCTAATGTTGCCTAGGTACCACCATCCCCCATTCATTCATTTATTGTATTATACTAAATCATCCTTGTCATCCATCGTTCATCGTTTTGAACTCTTTGACAATTTAACTTTTCATTAATCATAAAATTTAACCGACACTTTCTTGATGAATAAAATGGAGAATTGAACATGGTCACAAAATACTAGTATATATTTGGAAAACCATAAATTTCTTCTAATAAGAATCTGCTTCTTTATTCAATAATTAATAAACGACATTTTGTTATTCTTCCAAAGCATCCTTTTATATACACAACGTTCTAGGAAATTATATACAATGTTTACATAATGAAAGGGAGAAAATGTAACTTCGGTTGACTTAATTAATTTTGGTCAACTTTTTGGGGAACGATGAAAATTTAAAAACATTTTTATTTCTACTAAATTCAATTTGATCAACTTATGTAAGACCTTCTTTCTGCCATCATCAGCATCAGCATCAGCATCAACAACTGCAAAGTTCTGTTTACCACTTTACCCAGCAGCAGCAGCAGACTCCTTAACAAATATTGATTGCGTTCCTATTGCCCATGATAAGAATACAATAGTATATACTTAACCAAAACCCCAGTTCATACCCAAACTGAGGGAATAAAACAAATATTTTATAGCCACCCAGACAGAAATTTAGATAAAAGGCAGAGAAGACAAGGAATCCTAAGAATAAAAATATATGTATATGTATATATGAATTTTTTTTGTAACTTCTTTTGGCCTTAAATTCTTGGCATCTTTTATTTTTTTCTAGGCTAAGGTAAATACCTTCATTAGACCAAGGCATGTGTTTTGTTGGCCAAGTTACTTTTGCGAAGAATTCTTAAGTGGTTTAAAAAAAAGGGTTCACTTCTTTTTCTTTTTTGTCACACGCTTCATGACTTTCACAATAAACTTTCTCCCCCACACGGTGATGAGTTGATGGGAATGTCGGAAGGGCGACAAAAGAAAAAAGACTTTTAAAATGTTTATTAAAACAATAATAAAATGGTTTTGGACTGTGTGACAAAAGACAAAACATGCTAAATAAGAAAAGGACAAGCAACAAAACAAAACAAAATGAAACAACACATGAGAATATAAGAAGGAAAATAAGATAGGAAAAATATCAATGAATGAAAGGACAAGTGAAGGAGTCAAACAAAAAGAGGATAATCCAAGCTTTATGTTTTGTTACTTTCATGTATTCTTTTTCTTCTTCTCTTTGTCTTTCGAAAAATACTAAAAGGTAAAAAAAAAATCTTGTATTCCAAAGGAGTAAATGACAAGCAAAAAAAGAGAAAATAAAAGCCGCAACCGAAAATAGGTAAAACAGAGTGGATGAATGAAAAGAAGACAGCAATCCTAAAAGGTTTCTCGGCTTCTGAAACAAAACTAAGCCGCTTTTATTTTCACCCAAAGTTTAGTAGGCATTTGGCATTGGTTGGTTAGTTGGTTGGTTGGTTGGTTGGTTAGTTCCATGGTTGATAACATTCATTAACGTAACCATTTAGATAAGCTTAAAGCTTTAAGAGACTCCCAGACACCCACACACAATCAGAATGCCTTTAAGTTGTATATGAAAAAACTTAAAGTTGATGCCAAAAAGGATGGATGACCAACAACTGACAATAATCATAACAAGAGAGAAAGAAATATGTGGTGCGAGTGCATGATTTCTGATTTGTATTTATAGAGGAACTCAAGTGGCAAATCGGTTACACACTTGAAATGTTGTAGTCCCATTTGTTGCAAAACTCCTTCCATAACCTTCGTCATCATCATGTGTGTGGGTGTTCAAGTTTCAAATGTACAAAATGTTCAAGAAGAATAACAAACAAACAAACAACACCAAGAGAAGCAACAAACTGAAAATCAGTCAACAGAAAAATTTAAGTTAAAATGTAGCAAACGACGATTATGATGATGATGATGATGGTGATGGTGACTACGACGACGACTATGACTACCATGAGAATTTTTTAGTTCAAAGTCACGAGTATCCCAGTATCAGATTATCCCAGCAATTGTAGGCGTCGATAGCAACAAATACTGATGTACCATACTGGTAAGAGATGGATGGCAAAAAACCATCCTGGAATGAAATACTCAGAAAAAAAATCTGTCCACAGGAAAAAGTATTTCACGCTAGAATGATTCGTTGCCGAGACATAATTCGATCGAATTTATTTTTCTTTTTATTTTTCACAACACAAATGGGAAGGAAAATCAAAAGACTGGATGAAGCCTTATAGATGTTTAAAATGAAATGGAATAGAAGAGAATGAGAACTCCATGTAGGAAGTGGTCATTGGTGATTGGGAGAACTTCAAACTAAGGAAGTAAATGATAAGGAAGTTATTAATCAATATTGTAGTACCATTTGATGAAAAAGTCAGTGATGTTTTATGGTCAGTGATGTGTTGAGAATAAAAATGATGAATTCTATGCTAATAAAGTTTAAATAAAAAATTCTTCCTTTTTGTAGGCGTTCAAAGTAATAAATGTTCTAAAATTTTCAAATAAGAAAAAACAAATATATTTTCACATAAAAAAGATATCAATCTTAAGTATTTAATGATGAACAATAATATTTGTGAAATGCTAAAAGATAAATCGAACAGAGAGAGAGAGAGACAGAGAGAGATAAGTATTTTATGAGAAATACAAAACAAATAAAGTGGGTGCTATTAGTCCTGGATAAACAAGAATATATTCTGATAATGGGGAAAATAATGTGTTTGTGTGTGTTAAGTTAGAAGTGTTGAAAAATATTTAATTAAACAAAGTAAGTAAGTAAGTGATGATAAAGTAAGTAAAGTGATGTCTTAATGGAAAAGTTAAATTCTAAGCAATCATTTCCATAGAAACTGTGAGTTGATGTAATAATTTGATCATTATGTAATAGGTTTTAGAAACTTTTCATAACTTTAAATAATGTTAAAAGTTCTTAACAAGAGGAGAGAGAGTGGATAAGTGTTATGTGGAAAATACAATATTAGGTTTATTTATTAATGAAATTAGTAAATTATATTCAGATAGACTTAAGTGTCTTAAGTTTCTTACATGAGCTTTATTCGAAAACTTATCTTTGGAAAAGATAGTTGATAACAATGAAATTTGTAAAGTATATCACAAGTTATATAATCTAATTATCTACATAGTTAATTGTACGTACTCTCAGACGAAATATTGGGTTTATGCAAAATGATTGTAACAAATCAATCGCCTCATTCTGTTTGTTTGAATTCGAGAAAATATTATAGGAAACATTCAATCAAATCCAATTATATTTCGTGTTCTTTGAAACGAACATTCTCTTTATCAAGTTTTTATCATTTCCCACAGCAATTATATTGCCTGATTTAAACTTCTTAAATATTTTACATTGGGTAATTGTTTTCTTGAACTATCGTGAGATTATAAAACGACTGTGCTGATTTTCAGTCATAATTTGAAAGGTTTGTAACGGATCCCATTTTATCAGAGGTGGAGGTGGGTTGACAAAGAAAACAATTCGGTATTTATCTTTTATTAAAGAAAAAATGTACCTGTTGGTACAACACTGCACTACTATACTTATATACTACAGAGTCTGTACAACAAACTATGCTTATATGTAGTATATGTATAAGTAACTATTAGTAATTGATATGAGGCAAATTATTCTTAATAAACAGCAATTTTTCACCGATTTCTCAATGGTTCGTAAATTAAACCGGTTTCACTAAATAGTTGCTCGCTCGCTTGGAACTGACCCTGGCAACGACAATAAATAAGCACGTATGATGTAAAAAAAAAAGATTGAAAATTGTATTATATTTCCACCATATTAAAGGGTCTACGTATATTGAAACCGGGTTAGGGGTATTGTACTCATTTATCAATGATTTCCATATGGTGAGTTTCGTAGTGATGTCATTACTATCTTCCTCATCGAGTAAACACTTTGCGTTGTCGGTGAAAGCTGTGAGCTCATACACTGTTCATCGTCAACTTGATGCAATTCAATCCCAGGTCTTTTGGCGACAGAAGCTTCATCAGCTTCACTTAAACCACTTACAATACCCAAGTCATGTAGCGTTAGCAAATGCAATAGCTCAGATTGAACTTTGCCCTTAACAATTTCCTCAAAAAACTTTAATTTGTACCTTGAGTCCGAATATGTAGCAAGCAAATACAATGTATTACTTAGAAGGCCACGAAATCTTGACTTGATGTCTTCAATAAGTTTTTTGATAATGATTTTGAAATTTTGATCGGTGCCAGATTTATTTATAGGATCTGAGAGAAAGCGAGAATTGTGACGTCGGACCCAATGACTAAATGTAAATGAGCCTCCATTAAAACTCCGTTAAAAACATGCAGAGGCAGATGCGGTGGTACGATTTCTTACGGTTGCTCCGTAGATGCGGAGGCGGGGTCAAACATTCTGTTACAATCCTACTTGTAAGCAACAGGACTCTAATCAATGATTAGTCAGCTCTCAGCTTTGATCCAACATAAACAATAAAAGTGTTTGCAACAACAGCTGAGAATTTTTATGAGCATGGAGCGGATTCCTAAGCTAACATTACTTAGTCTATAATATATTTGCAATACAGAAGCTGACATGTTCAGTAGCAAGGCAAAATGCGAATCACTAGCATTATGAGTGCTGACAAAATCGGTAGTAAGTCACTTTAGTCCGTCTACTGGTTTGATTTATTGAACAATGTGAACAATTTTCCATCCCTTAAAGCAGCACACATCACATAAGAAATATTTTTAAACTCCACTAACTGTCTTTTTTCTAAGAACCTTTCCAACGACATATCAATTATCCTTTTACTCATATACAAATGAATCCGTCACTACTTCTACCTATGTCCATAAATTGTGCATAATTGGATGGAATCTGAATTAATTGCTGGACTATTATTTGACTCGGCAATAGAATCAGAATCAGTAATTGCATTCCTATTAGCTGCATTATATTCATTTCATTCGCAGCATTTTGCAAGTGCTGATTAAGGGGAAGAAGCACAGAAACACATTGTGCTTCTTTGAACATCCATTTCAGACTCACCAGTTCACATGCCCTACCTCACAATATAGACTTGAGCAATAGCGACGTAAACGCTTGTTTCCACCGCTTGTTTTCAAGTGCTAGCGGTTACTGTTACTCAGGTGATAGGTGCATGTTACCTTACATAAATAGATATAGGCAGAGAATGGCCGAAAAATTCTATAATACGACAAGAGCAATAATCATATTATTAGGTGTCAATGAAAGAATTGCCTTTTTCGAAACACCATTTCTATGATAAACAGAAACTTTGTCTTAAATTTAAATGAAAGATACATCATACATAGTCAATATGAAGAAAAAATGAATCATTTTTCAACTATTCTTAAGTCCTGTTACTTTAGCAAATTTCGCAACTTTTGAATTTTTGACCTCACAAAATTTCAAAACCTAAACTCACTGAATTATGTATGTTAGCTGTAGAATATTATGTGATCTCTAATTTATTCAGGTATCATCGAATGATAAAAAACATGTTTCACAAAATTTTTATAAACATTTTGCAAGAACACAACATCAACCGACTATGAACACAATATCTGCATGCATTGTCAAAGTAATCGCTATTCACTTTGTCATTTGAGATTTCTGTTTGTGTAGTAATATTGTTTGATTACATGTAAGACAATCTTTCAACTAAATATTGTAGGCACTAATCACTTTGATTGTCAGGCGAAGACCGACCTTTATTGTATTATTTATGCTTCAAGACTATCAATATTACATTCTCTAACTGTTAACCTTATGTACGAATGCTTATACTTTACATGATAATGTTATCTTCTATACACAATAACTACTCTACTACAAGATTTATATTGGCAAGAAATGAGTTAAAGATTAATAATAATAATTTAATATTATACAATAGTAAAAAGACTTCTGTTATCAAATTGTTTTCTACAGATGAATTATATGAGTATTAGGTTGATTTTGTTTATATTTTGTCTCTATTTTGCATGAATTAATCAGGAATGCAAACCAGTTCTGAACCGTTTGGGCTTCGAACCGAACCGTTTTAATTTTAAAAAGACAAAACCGAACCAAAAACCACTCCCAAAAAAGGCTCGGTACGATTCATGCTAAAAATGCAATTCTTATGATAAATCTACTAAAATTTATTTGATTTGACTGCAGCGGAAATGTAGTTGCAGACCTTTTAGAAGACATTCTTTACTGAATAAGTGAATAAAAATGATATCATAATTTACTTAAACTATTGCAATGCAATTGAGGAACAATGCTTTTTAACTTGCTTTCATAATCAAATGTTTCTTGAAATAATAATTAAGATACTTAGTGCAAAAATATTGAACCATTTGAACCGCGGTTCAGAGGTACCCATGAACTGGTTCTTGTATCGGTAAAAGTTTCCTCTAATGGCGCGGTGTCGCATAGAACAGAAACGGTAACAGAACCAGACTGCAGTACATTTGCACCTGATATTTGATAGATTTTCAGGTGCCATAAGTGGTTCAAACCATTGAACCGAACTACACCGATTTTTGAAGCGGTTTGCAACCCTGGAATTTATTGCATGTCTTGAAATTTAAATACCATTAAATCAAAGGAGAAAATATATTAAACTAATTTTGAAAAAGTGAAAACAGTATGTTCTCTTAAAAGAAAAGTTAAAAGTTAAAAAATTGGAAATTTAAAATGAAATTTCTTCATTGAAGTAAGTTCCTTCAAAACTAAAATCTTTCTGGCGTTTCAATTTCTTGTCGAGCTCGATTCCAATTAAAGTTTCAAATAATTTGGGTTCACCACAAATAAATGTGTCTAAAACATACATTTAGCCAACGAGAAAACTTAAAAGTCCTGCCAACACTAATAACAACAATAACAACAACAACAAGGAGAATAATGTTGTCATGTGCTCAGCATGTTTTCTAAGCAATTTACTCTTTAAATGATTGATAAAGTTTTGTTGTCTTGACCAATGCGACAAAAATAAAGAAAAAAACCAAAGGAAAGAAACGAAATAAGAAAGCAAGAAATAAAGAAATGTTGAACAGTAAATACAGTTGCAGGACACGATACTGAATGGACGATGTCCTGCAACTGCAATGATATCAATGTCCTTAACAATTGTAGTCGTTCAAGACAACAACGAAGAAAGGGAAACTTACTTGTGACACACACACACACACACACACACTCCTTCTGTATCTAAGAGAAAGACATATGCGCAATGTCTGTGTTTGTGTGGGTCTTAGCGAATGAAGTTCGTCCCCCATTTGTGATCCTTCCGCCAATTCGAGGGCACATAAAAAACTCGTACGTGGCAGATAGTCCTGACTAAGATACAAACACCGTCACGTAAACACGACCGCTTCAATGATGATGACAATTTTCATTGACATTTTGTTTTCGATTGTTTGACAGATTCAATCCAACTAAAGTATCTAAGCGAATCTAAGTATGAAAAAACGATTCTTCTTCCTTCAAAAGACAAGACATGAAAACATGAAAAATGTGAGAATACAGTTTTGTATTTTTTGCTGAAAGCTAAATGTCGACAACAATAAATCAACTTAAAGGGTTCACACAAATTGCATTTGAGTGTGTCACAAGGTGCCCTCTTGGAAATTTTTTTGGAAATGAAATATTTTATATTTTTTTATTTCATCCACTCATTTAAAGAAAATTAAAGGGAAAAACTGTATGGGAAATATAATTGTATACTTATGACAAAAAGAAAATTTAAATCATTTAAATGGCAATTTATGCCTTGTAGGCAACATTGTTTGCTTTGTCACCGCATTGCGCTTCAGCGCCTATCTCAAACTGGGTCTAGCTCATCCTCCACGATCTGGGACCCAACTCAGGCTGCAAGGCTTGAGAATGTGGCATATTCATGCACGGCCCTTTTGTAATCAACGATGCGTATCAGCTCCAACAACAGCAACAACGAATGAATAAATGAACAACTGAATGAATGACTGAATGGAATGGAAAAAATTGTAAAATTTATAGTTTATGCAAATATTAAAAATGCTCTTGGAAATAAAAATGAATACTCACACACACACACACACACTCACACAGATACAGATACGAATACTTATGCAAACAATACAAAATATAGTGGAGCAAGAGTCGCGTATCTGAAAGTCGAGTTCTTCTTCATTATTTCTTCTTCATCCTTCTGAGTACCGAACGAAAAATTATTACCAAAGTTGTGTGACAGTTGAAATAACAAGGATATCGTTTTCCTCCGCTGCGCTGCTGCGCTCGTTTTGCATTTCGTTTGGCAACTTTTTATTCTTGTTGTTGTCGTTCTTATTGTTGTTACAGTTGTTGTTGTTGCTGCATGAAGTCATCGGTTGCGGTTATTACTGCTGCTGCACACATTTGTAATCATAAAGTTACAACTACAACTACAAGAACACAAATAGCAACAACCACAGTCACAGTAACAGTTACATCAACTTACGTTCAAAAGAACGAACGAACGAACGACAAACTCTTCTGCCTCAACTATTCTCATTCCTCTTATGTTGCATGTCCTTCCTGTCCTGGCCGTGCCTGACTGCCTGCGTAGCAATCCTGCCTGACCTCGCCTTCCTGGCAACCCATTTCCTGTTACGCCACTTACATGTAAATGCATTGCGTGCATCATAGATACACACTCACACACACACCAATTCACAAGTAGACACCACTACACTTTTAACAGTAAATCGACACATAAAAAACCAAACGTTCAATTTAAATTTTATTAAAGCATTTATAACTTTAAAAATGGTAAAATAAAAAATACAATTGCATACTTTTGAGGTGCAACAATTAAAAGAGCAGTGCTGTAGGAATTGATGCAATTTTGGTCAAAGGTATAACAATAAAAATCATATTCTTCATTACTTATAAAGGATTATAATATTATTGAAGAATCATCCCAATGATTTAGTGTACAAATTATGTCTGTCTGCCCTGATCTGCCTTCAGCATGCAAGTGAATCAAGTCAGCAGCAGATGATCCTAAGCTTGATATAGTTAGCCACGGATCATTTGCTGCTAAGTAACAGTTATAGGTAATCATTTTGGAAAACATAGGATTGCTTACACATCTACATTGCTGCACTAAAAATAAGTTGCTCGTGTTAAAAATGACTTAATGAAATGTGTAACCGGTTAAAAAAGAACTCATATAATAATAAGCAAAACCAAATAAATTGAGTAGATAAAGTGCGGCCCAATATAGCACGCAACTCAATATTTTATACAAAGAATTCTTGTAACACAGTAAGACAAAGAAAAGAGAAAGTCGCTCACGAAATTATGGTTGCTCGAAAAATTGTTGTTTCGCTCTCAATCCCAAAATTATAATAACAAGTCTGTTGCATTTTGTTGTTGAAAGCCATTCTACGATCACCAGAATGAAAGATACGAAATTCTACTATTGCGAAAACAATGATTTACCCGGATAATTCGAATTCTTTTGAATGCTTAAAATTTTCTGTTAACAATTCAATAACTCGAATTTACTCATTTTTGCTCTCGTAGCTCATACAATTTGCACACGAACCAAAAGAACTGAGAATTTTTTAGTGAAATTGATTACACATGTTTTGTTTTCGTTTGAGTGCATCAATGCAGACGTCTAGTATCAATCAACACTCCCTTGAAATTTCATATCCATAAGTCCTGATTAGTAAATTGCTTGTTTTAGTGCCTATAAAATAGCAATTTGTTATCAAATCCAATAAATGAATCACACAAAATTATTCAATGCTCTGCATTTTTAGCAGTTAAACACAGATGATAGATTCAAAATGAACCAGCTTACAATTCTGTAACGATTTACTTAACTTATTAGAAATTTTCCTATCAAATATTTTATTGTACTTCTGGAAACTAGACAACTATAACCTTAAAAAAGCATCACACAAAACTAATATTTTGAATAAAGAAAGCGTAAAGACACAATACACATGATGTTGGATAG
Organism: Amiota communis; assembly: GCA_037043315.1. NCBI lineage: Eukaryota > Metazoa > Arthropoda > Insecta > Diptera > Drosophilidae > Amiota > Amiota communis. The sequence goes on from JBAMAV010000506.1 coordinate 221,013, forward strand.
TGAAATACAGGTGGAAGCCCTGTGAAGGTGTCAGCTTGAGTCGAGAAATGAGCGAGTAGTGAGAGAAAATGGAAGTGAGTAGAACAAGTGGTACAATGACAACGAACAGTCTATTGAATTGTTGTAACCAACTTTCAACATTTCAACATCATTATCTTAATAAATCCTACTCCTTAGTCTAAAGATAAAACCTATGTTTGTTTTTCTACACTCTACGAGGACGGTTCATTAAGAACCCGTGTTTGACGATAGTGAAGTTAGTACTATCATCGTATGCTGCCATCTATCAGATGACGCTAATACAAATTTCAGACTGATTGATAGGTTAGTTTCGATTTGGCAGCCATTCGAGTCAGACGTGTTTCGTGATATTGGCCAAGATGGAAAAAGAGCAGTATCGTTCAGTAATTTGCTTTTTGTTTTTGGATTGGAAAAAATGCGAGGAGATAAAAGCAAAGTTGGATGCTGTTTATGGGGACACGTCGCCATCTATGACCACAGGTAGATATTGGTTTAACGAATTTAAACGTGGGCAAACATCCGTTTTTGATGAGGAGCGATCAGGAGGCCTGGCAGACTTGGTTACCGAGGAAATCATTAAAAAAGTCCACGACATGATTTTCGCTGATCGACGGACGAAAGTGCGCGAAGTAGCAAAGGCCGTAGGTGTGTCAACCCGAACGGCAATTAATATTTTACATTACGAGTTGTCACCGTTGGATTCATCATTAAACTAAGCAACACCAGAAACTAAGCAACAATCAAAACAATGCATTTCTCCCGGTGAATCTGCACCAGGCCCCATCGGACGGTAAGGTCATAGCGATGACTTTTTGGGATGTGAAGGGCGTCATCCTCATGAATTTTTTAGAAAAAGGAAGAAAGATCACTGGACAATACTACAGTGAGTTATTGGACTGCTTCGACAAAAAATTTAAAAAAATGTGTTGTTTCATCACGATAACGCACCAGCACATTCATCTGGTGTTGTCTCCGGAAAACTGCATAAATTGCTTTATGAATAGCTGCCGCACCCCCGGTATTCACCCGATCTGGCTGAAGAAATCGCTCGCGGGAAAATTTAGCTCAAACGAGGAAGTCATCGCCGAAACAAAATCGTATTTTGGAGAGTTCGACAAATCCCATTTTTTGGAGGGGTTGAAAATGGCCGGAACGTTGGGGAAAGTGTATCTTTTTAAAAGGGCACTATGTTCTAACACGGGTACCGCCCTCGTATGAGTAAAAATTCTGATTTCGAATTTGGGTGATTAGCGGCTTAAGGCTTATAACTTCTGTTTGATCAAAGGTCACATTAACTGTATTTTAGAAATAGCAAATAATACTCAACACATATTTTGAATACGATCTACTCACTGACAAACAGAAACAAATGAAGCTGAGCACTTAACCAGAAATTCTTATTTGCGATCTCTGCTGCATTTTGTTTTCCATGTTTGCAAGACAATCGTTAAATGAATGTTCTTCGAAATCTCACATTTGATCTTGCGTTTCCTCCCATTGTGTGTCCTTGGAACTACTTATTCTGGAAACAAAAGACTTCATTTTCTATAACCATTCTAAAATCATATATTCGAAGAAAGTGTGGTTTTGCACAGAATTGCATTCTCATTCCACAGTTTCCCCACACCATGCGTTTTGCATTTCAATTTCAATGCATTTCATTCCCTTTGATGATGTCCCTTATAATCATCTTGAAGATCATCACATTTGATTCGCACGAATTGTATTTTTAATGCAAAATTTAAATTATAATGTTGCATTTTTGTTTTTCTTCCATTTAAAAAAGCCATAGTACAGAAGAAACTATGCAAATATTACGCATACGCATTGTATGCATTTCATTCACTACACTTCTGGTTTGACTACAGAAAATTGTGAATTGAACAAATTTAGTTGACTTCAAACTAGAAACAAACAAAAAACAAAATAAACAAAAATATCCTACGAAGAATTGTAAGAAAATTCTTAAAAAAAAGCAACAATTCAAAGCAATGAAGAAATGAAAGACACACAACAAATTTCAAATAAAAAGGAATCGAGTGAACAATTGTACCAGACAGAACCAATTGGAGCTGTGCATCGATTACGGGCATAAATCGAACACACAAAACTAAAAAGAATGGGAAAAAAGGAAGAAATCATTTCTTAAAAGAAAGTTAAAAGCGAAAGAAAAGTGTGTTTTTTTATTGTTGCTTTCACACGCATACATGTGCACACACAAAGAATTGAAAACACAAAGGATACATGAAGGATAAGTGGTGCAAGCAACACCCGCAACAACAGCAACAACAACAATTAGCTTTTTTCCCTTTCTTCCCTTCTCTTCATCTCATATTCCATCGTCAACTTTATTTTACTTCTTCTTCTTCGTGTACCCTTCAGCCAAAGTCACAGTCTGTTGCTGCCTTCATCAGCTATACACCGTTTTACTGCGACTCCTCAACAGCTTTGACTTGAGTCGATTCAACTCGTCTCTACTCTACTCCACTCTACTTGATTTGAGACTCGTCGTGCACAAAAGGATAAAGTTTTTGGCTCAATTCGCTTGCTTTTCTTCTTACTACTTTTATTTTCGCTTGTTTTTTTTTTTCTTTTCTTTTTATCCCAATTTCTTTTAACACTTTTTCATTGTTGTTGTCGTTATTGTTATTGTTGCCATTGCTGCCTGTTCAAGTTTCAGTGCTCGTCAAACTGTTTGTTTATGTTTTTACTGCTGCTGTCACTTGGACCCGCGGCGCAAATGCAAGCCTCTTCCACACACACCTCCGTCCACCTACATTTCAACTCTCTTTCAGGCAACTACACTTACTTTAGTCCTTGCTCAGTTCAGTTGACATTATCGGAAAGTCAATTTAAGTTTGCGCCATTAAAGTGTGTTAAGTTGGGGGTAAGACAGGAAGACAACCAAACTAAACCAAACCAAACCAAACCCAACTAAATCGAAACGAAAACAAGAGTAACGACCAGAGAGAGAGAGAGGAAGAGTATGCAAGAACAACATGGTGAAAATGGCAACAAAACTTAAAATAAAGCGGGTCCTACTATACGAAGGATGACTAGGACTGGAAAAAGTGGTGGAGCATGGTTGGCAAACGTGTAGAAAAGTGTTTGGCAAGGAGATTAAAGACGACAGCTTTTAAATAATTTGCAAGACAAGCGAATAGCGCATCGAAAGGCAACACAACAACGATAATGATAATGATGATGATGATGGCTAAAGGGTGTTGAAGAAAAGCCAAGAGAAGCAAAGTGAAGGGCAGTGAAGAAATGTAAGATGCTTAAATTATTTTTACAGCAAATTGTTAGCAGGATATTGAAAAAGTATTAACGAACTATTGTACAACAAAATGGGGAACAAAAGAGAATGACTTGAAAGACAAAACTGCTTTGGTCTTTACTTAATAATTTTATACGCTTTTCCTGTCTTCTCATTCTAATTCCCATTGTTTATAATTTGTTATTCTTTTTCATTTACTTACAGGAAGCGGAAACCGCCATCACAGCCATGAATGGTCAATGGCTTGGCTCGCGTTCAATACGCACAAATTGGGCAACAAGAAAACCGCCAGTCGCCAAAACAGATGGTAAGATCAATCAGCTAGAGATATGTATATTGTTTTCACTAATCTCTTATTATTTTTCCTTTGATTTGTATTTCTCTGTGTGTTTGTTTAGTGAATGCAAAACCCTTGACATTTGACGAGGTCTACAACCAAAGCAGTCCCACAAATTGTACCGTCTATTGTGGTGGCATCAATGGCGCCCTTTCCGGTTTCCTTAGCGACGATATATTGCAGAAAACATTCGCACCCTATGGTACAATACTAGAGATAAGGGTATTCAAGGACAAAGGATATGCATTCGTGCGGTGAGTTTTACTAAAACAAACACCCCCCAACCCTTAACAAATTATAAAATAAACTAACAGCACAAAAGCACAAAAAACTATGGTACATTATAATTTATTAATATCATGCGGTTCCGAGGGGTGCAAAGCGGTGCAACGATGAAATAAAGTAAAAAGTTTAATTGAGTTGAGTATGCGAAACAATGCGATAAAAAATGAAACAAACAAACAACAGAACAGAACAGAACAGAACAACGACGACGTCATTGAATTTATCTGACTGGCAGGAAGAAGAAAGGGGTCACAAAGTTCACAAAAGGGTGAAACGCAGGCAGGCAACCAGGCAGAGAAAAAAGGATCATATAAATAATGTTGAAAAAGTCAAAAGGGGAGAACCGAACAAAGAAATACAATAACGAGAGAAAGTTGTAGCGAAATTGTCTGTAATAATTTTTCCATAACATATTTTGTTCTTGCTATTTTATTATTTATTTATTTTTTTTTTTTTTATAAATTTTGATCTTTTCGATTATATGTAGTAGTAACATAGTATGAACAAAAGTTGTTGCAACAACTTTTAACTTTTCATTTCATTTTTAATACTACATTGCGTATGCGTAATTTTATTTAAACAGTTGGAAATGCTTCAACACGAACGAACTTTTCAAATAAAACAAATCGATAAAATAAAATGTTCCACATTACTAGAATAGAATTTTATTTATATTTTTTTTAAATATATATTTTGTTAAATGCAAAAAGAAATAGAAACAGCTTTAGCTGAGTCTATTTTTTGAATCTGTGTAAGGATTGTCTGTCTTTTAAGATCAAAATTATTGCAGAAATAAAGAAGAAAGTTGTAAAGTATTTCATTGTTTAAATATAAATGTGTGCAATATAACAAATGGGAGCTCTGAGAGCCTTATCAGCTAAAGTTAGGACATAAAGGGTGATATAACGAGCATTAGCAAGTGCATTGAAACTCTTTACTTTGCTTTCCCTTATCTATTTATTAATCTACAAAAGGGTCTTATTGCCCTCTAATTGTGGACCTATCTTCTAATATATGAATATCAATGTTTGTTTATTCATTTCTTATTCCTGCCATAACGTTCATCTGATTGCAATGAAATTTTATATAAATGTTGGTTCCAGTAGAATAGTTTTGGACTCGATATATGGCGCTGATGTCGCAAAATTAGTACTCAAAAAAATTAATAAATCAAGTCGTGTTTGTCAAACATACCTTCTTAAATTTTGATGTTTTTTTTTTTTTTTAACAATAGATTCGGTTGGCCGTGCGACGCTGGTCCGGGTGTGTTTGTAGATAATTAGCTTAAGAAACTCAAGGTCCATTGCTATATATTTATATTTTTTTGCCTTAAAATTGCCCATTGGTATCTATTAAAGCCATTTCTCCTACCGAATGATTCAGCGAAGACTACCACCGGTGCTTCCCAATAACACAACTCAGCCTTCGGTGGAACTCATTTGAATTGGTCCGGACCAGCAAGCTAGGAGAAAGTAATAAGAAGTCTAATCATTTTCTGCAGGGGTTATATTAAGAGTTTTTCTTACAGTTTTGTTAATTTAAGAATACTTCAACCTAGCGGTACTAAATAAAAGAAAAGAAATAGTTTTGTAACTAACGCTAATCAAGTAGTGTACATTCGAATATATGCAAATGGTCTTAAGACTAAGAAATGTAGGGGTTATGAGTCATTTCAGCAGATATAGGGTAATCTCCTCCCGAATGTTTTGGCGAAGAATACCTGTTCACTAGAACGCATTCAAAGAAAGGTTCCAATGCTTTCCAAAAAAAAATTCAGATAAGTTAAGCCATCGGAGGAATTCATTTGAATAAATCCGGAACATTAAGCTAGAAAAGTTAGGGCAATTAATTGTTAAATTTGACAGAATTCTTTAAAGATGTAGATGCGTCCGTTTTCTTATATTTATTTTATTGTTTAAGTTTCTTTTTATACTCTTCACGGGAGTGAAGTCATGAAGTTTGTAACACACAGAAGGATACATCGCAGACCACATAAAGTGTATATAATTGTGATCAGCTCGATAAGACGAGTTGATTTAGCCAAGTCCGTCTGTCCGTCTGTCCGTTTAACCGTCTGTATGTATGCAAACTAGTCCCTTAGTTTTTGAGCTAGAGAGCTGAAATTTTACACATATGTTTCTTTTTATCATACGCTGCACATTTGTCGAATCGGACCACTAGGGGCGGTACCTCCCATACAAACCCCCATTTAAATTAATGTTCTTATTAGAAAAAGTTTTTTGTGTTTTAACGTATCGAACTGAAATTTAGTTATTATAACAACCATTCAACAACCATGTAAATTTCATGATCCTAGGTTTACCAGGAGGGGTACCTCCCATACAAACCCAAATCAAATGACAAACTAATTAAGAATAAAAGTACAATAAAAGTGCCACTCAAACTGTGTTCTTTGTTGATAATTAAACTGTAACAGAGAGAAAATATAGTGATGCCAAGAAAGGAAGGTTGGATGCAACCCGGAGAAGCGTGTCGAGTGTAGAGTTGGCATAGCCAATGATAGCCTTTTTTCTGGTTTATTATTAACAATTGCCAATGAAGTTATAAATAAGTTTCTTAAGTAAATAGTCATTTCATATCAAGGCTTGAAAGCCATGACATAAAGATGCGTTCAATTTTTTCTCCATAAGTGTACATGTCTTGTCCTAATTTTCTGCACCTTAAATTCTATTTCAACTTTTATGTGACTTTTGAAAGGTACATAATCTATACAATTAAACGGCAATAATTTGGATTTTGGAACTTTTCTTGCTTAAACCACTAAACTGATTTATTAAAAAAATATACCAATTGAAAGGCTAGATGTATTTTATCAAAATAGATCCAGAGATTTAGGTATAAAAAGGTGTTCAAGATAAACGCTTTATAACAAACAACGCACAGCAGTCGGTGTTGAATGGGAGAATAGAGAACATTTATGCCTTTCTTTTCTCTTCTATGGGTGTAATCTTCGGTTGTGTGAAGCCGTGTGATTCTTGTTGTTCTACTTTCATTGTATACACAACTGAGATATGCAGTGAAGTTAAAAAAAAAGCTCATGAACGTTGAAAAAGATGTGCGTTCCTTTCTTGAAAGAAACCATTCGTAGAACAGCAACAACAACTTACGTACGGACTGAACAAACAAGTGAGAATATAAACAAAGATCTTTATGAGAAATGTTCGCTCATATTATTTAAACGTTAAAAGCGTTTTTGCCTTCATGATGTGCAATCCGTTTATCACGTGATAGTAGTATTGAATAATTTTCTAAGTGAGAAAATTGAGTTGACATCCGATCTTGTCAGCGATCTTTTTGCAAGAGCACTAGAAAGTGATTTCAATGCTCTTTTATACTCTGTACAACGCTGCCTACTGCTAATACACTTGTTATTCAGGAGTTGTGATATCTTTTATTTAAAAAAAACACGTTACACAGAATATTAGAAAAAGCCACAATGATTGTTGTATGGTTTTCGGCTTATTATTATTTGTTAATTCAAACTGTTTAAAAAAAAAATTGGGGTAAAAATTTGTTTGAAACATTTTTCTTGAAAGGACAATGTTCAAACTTAACTCATTGTAATGCAATGGTTGAACATACAATAACTTGTTGTCACAATTTAGACAACAAATGCAAAAACTAAGCCAATCAGACACTTAATTCAGTTAGTATTTCTTCAATTTCTTGATCTTGGAACAATTCTAATTGTGCCAAATATTCTAATTTCTATATAAGCAACTTTACCAGATGGGGTATGAAAAGATACTTGAGCTTTGGGTTAAAGCAATGAGATTATTCTTGATTTTTTATTTCTTTTTAATTTTCATTTGCAACGATAACAACTTTTATGGAAATGTTTTCCATGTTTTGTGCCAACAATGTTTCGTTCGGTTATTTCGTGACAATAGTTAAGGTTTTTTAATGGTTTCAAATTTGTTAAGAATTTTTATTTTCCATAACCGCAACAACCAACACCAAACCACCACTGATAGTAGAGAGTGAGGTCATTCAAATTTTATGGAAAAATAATAAAAATAATAATAAATCGGTTAAAAAAATGAAACAACAACAACAACTTATATAATGCCACAACAATTACAACAACTAAAGAAACAAGTAACAAAAAAGAAAAAAACATTTCATTTTATTAAAGAGGAAAAGTAACAATACCAAATACAACAAAAATCAAACGACAAAGCACAACAACATCAACAATAACAACAACAATATATGGCATATAGTAGTAACAACAGTAACAATGGCAGGCATCAAGGCATCAAGTAGAACCAAGGAAAACACATTAAACTATTGTGCCGCAATTTTTATTTTTTCTCTCCTTTGGTTTCGGTTTTTTTTTTTTTTTGCATTTTTTTTTTTTTGTGTTTTTCCATTGGTTGTTTTTCTTGTTAGTGTTGTTGCAATTGAATGCACGCCATATCGTTGTATACCGTTAATAAATCAACAACACTTTTCCACACAACAATAACAATAGCAACAACAATAATGTCGATGTACAAGGCAAAAGAACCAACAACAGAACCGCAATAACAGCTTCATGTAAAAACCGAAACCAAAGAACAACATACACCATGCACCACTCTTACCCCCTAACTTCCTTTACTCATTGCCTCCTTTAATACAACTTTAACAACAACAACAACAACAAAAACAGCTTTGTAATCGGTTCGGTTGTTATTGTTATTGTTGTTGTTGTACCCCAAAAAAAACGAGGGTATCACATCTGCCGCTCTGTGCCTGATAGGGTTTTAATGGTTTAACCCCACCACCACTCACCCCGTCCTAAGTACAACTCATGAAATGAGCGAGTAACGAGCGCAGCACGAATGCGAATAACTGCAGCAAATTCTGCTGAAGCGCCACAACCATATTGAATACACCCCTGAATGCCTTCCCCGTGTGAGTAAGAAGACCTCACACGCTTTTATCATCATTGCCCATTTACCCTATTACCCGCAAGCCACTGCTTCCCGTTGCTCGTCATGCTTTTGTTGAATGTGCTTTGTGAAGTTTCACGTTGTTTCGTGTTGTTGCATGCATTACTCGCCATACCCATAGCCATTGCTGCTGATGCTACTGTACTCCTGCTCCGATTGTATTGTTTTGCGTTTTGTAACATAATGAGCTCCGGGACTACAAGTGGCCCCTACAGCTGCAGCAGTAGCACAGTAAACCTGCCCCATTCAATCACTCTTAGCCCTTCCCCACCATCTCACCATCATCATCATCAAGATATCCCAATCGAAGAAACACAACATCAACTGCTGCAAAACAATTCCATCGACGCTTGTACCACTTTTACGCTTTTGTACTTCCAAAGTACGCTGACTTGTTTCTCTGGTCTTGTTATTGCTACGAAGAAGATCCTCCATCCTCCCATCAATTCATCGTCATCATCCTCATCATAGTCATGGTAGTTGTTTTGTAAGTTAGCTTTGGTCCTGCATTCACTAAAATAGGAAAATAACAGAAAAGTCCGCGAGCGCACAAATTGCAAATGGAAAATTCTATTCACCAAAATATTGAAGGACCTCCTTTCCCCTTCTTCCCTCGGACAAAACAAGGGTTAAAGCGTACATTTTGCGTTAGAATTTACATTAAGTGGGTTACCAGATCTAAATAGAGAAAAGGAACTGAGCTGGGGAGCTGATGGAGCTGCTAGCTGGTCATACAAAGCCATTTTAGCACAAAAATTTCGCTTTTTAGGAAAATTCGGTTTCATTTAGTGGTTGTGACCTCAAAGGGTGGGCTTGCTGCCAATGGTGCAGCAAAAGACTTTTTGTTAAAATGACAAAGGATGAAACCAAATTCTAAAGCCAAACCAAATGACGCCACAAGCCGCTTAACATGATAACGAACAAAATGAGCTTAAGCGAATTACTTAATGATATTCTACATAGATACAAGATAGTTCAGAGAAACTAATCTGAACTATGGTACTTTATTCCCATTCCATTTTCGCAAAGTTTCTCAACTAAAGAGGCCGCTACCCATGCTATTGTGGCCGTCAACAACACCGAGATCAATCAACAACCCGTCAAGTGTGCGTGGGGCAAGGAGAGTGGTGATCCAAATCATATGACTGCTATAGCTGGACAAGCACTCGCCACAGGATTCCCCTTTACTAGTGCTGCAGCGGCCGCTGCTGCAGCTGCTGCTGCTTATGGACAACAAGTTGCAGGCTATTGGTATCCACCGGCACCAACATATCCGGCAGCTGCACCGGCAAGTACACTTCAGCCGGGACAATTTCTGCAGGGCATGCAAGGCTTCACCTATGGTCAATTCGCAGGCTATCAACAAGGCTACATGGGGTGAGTTAATCAAACTTTTCTTCATTATCCTAATTCTTTTTTATCTTTATATGCTTCAAATGCTTTAATTTTATTCCTTTTTCCTTTACTAATCTATCCTAGCATGGGTGTCCAAATACCTGGCACCTGGCAAAGCGTACCGCCTCAAGCTCAGCTAACCAATGCTGCTGCTGCCCCACAAATCACCCAAAGTGTGGGCAGTGCATTGCCACAAACAGCAGGCGTAGTTGCTTATCCAATGCAACAGTTCCAAGTAAGCCCACAGGTCAGTCTTATTTAAAGAGCCCACACATATCACAATTTATCTTTAATATTATTTAACAATAATTTCAATTCATTTTTATCTCCTTTGATCAGTTGGCGGAGGATGAATGGTTGGCACCCAGTTTGCTCGTGTAGCTGCCATGAACGCTGTCAACGCAGCCTGTAACAACATCAACAACAAGATCAACTATAGTCACCAGTGGCAATGGTAATGGAAATGGAAGTATGGATGTCACTGGATGTGCCAATGGAATGACAACAAATGGAACAACAACAAATGGATTGGCATGTGTTTGTTCAAAGGCAGCATCAACAACAGCAACATATATGCAACATAATCATAATAATCATCAGCAACAGCAGCAGCATCCACACCAGCAGCAGCAACAACAACAACAACAACTCCAACAACCACATTGGATTCTTCAGCAGGTACCAAACAACGAGCAACAGCAACAGCAGCAAGGCATTTTGGAATTGTATAAAGAACATCACCAACAGCATCAGCAGCAACAGCAACAGCAACAACCCTTACAGCAACAACAGCAAATGTTGTTCTATAACTAAGTTTTTTTTTTTATTCCAAGAAAAATGAATAAAATTTTCAATTGAATTTTCTTAGGAAACAGAAATGAATATAAGAGAAGAAAGGAAGCATAAATATTATAAAATTAAAATAAATCATATATAGTATATTATAGATATAAATACACACATCAATACGAGTATAAAGATACATGCAAATATACCCTACATATACATAAACACATATTAACATAGTAATATATATAAATATACATAAATATATAAAAGCATTATAAAGGTCGGGAGCACGTGCAATATACATAAAATGAACAAAGCCATCAGGAGGCGCAAGAAAAAGGATAAAATTTGGCAAGGATAATGCTAAAACTATTCGAAAATATAAAAAAAAAAATATCTATTAAATATAAATAAATTATTAGCTAAATGTTGATCATAGAAAAAAATACGTTGAGATAAACAAAATAAAATTTAAAACAAAAAAACAAATAAATAAAATAAACAAATTAATTAAATTATATATATATTATAAAATAAATGAATGTATGTACTAAGTATCAAAGATAGATAAGAAAATGAAAGATAAAGATAAAATAAATAAATAAATATCTGTATTATTATTCACTAAATGCTAACTACTATGTTAGAACTAAGATATTATGATGAAAATGTATAGAAAAACGAATATGAAGAAAAAATATGAGTATCATTAATTTCCAATTGATATTGAGCAGGTCTAGGATCGATTGACATAGAATTGAATACGATTTTAAGATGGCAAGGCATTGGCCAAATGTAATAAGAAAATTAGCAAAAATTATTTAGTTTAGTGAACTAGAAAAGATTAATGAAAAAAAAGAAAAAATAAATAAATAAATTAATAAAAATTGAAAATTAAAATAGGGAAATATTTGTTGTCAATAGGCAGAGGAATTTGCTGATATTTATAGCAGAAAAAAGGACATAATTTGATAAGAGAAAGTGTTATTTTCTTTTTAAATAAATTGTGAGAGTATTTTGTTTTCATTCAAAGAAATGTTTGAAAGGATTAATTTGTTTGATATTTTTTCAGAAAGATTTGATGTAAAGAAAAGAAAAAAGCAAATTCAAAATATTTACACCACTCAAGCCAAGTCCTTGTCGGTCAGAGATAAAACTGTAACCTTGTATTATCAAAAAACTTATAAACAAAATCAAACTAAAATCAAATCAAACACAAAAACAATATAAATATCTATTTATACAAAATACAAAATGATATAATTATATTTAAACAAATATATTTAAATTATAAAAACAAAAAATAAAAAATAGTAAAACTGCACTAAAACAAATATATGTAGATAGACCTAAGTGAGTGTAACTGCACAAAAAAAATAAACCTATTCTTTGAAAGATTATTAACATATGAGAAAAAAAAAGTAAATTTTACTTTGCAAATCACCAAAAACACAAAGAAAGCAAACTAAATTATCTATGAAAATTAACAAGAACAAGAAAAAATATGCAAAAATGTGAGCAAAAATATAAACTATTTTTTACAAAAATTTCTAAAAATGTATAAATGCAAAATATTTAACAACTCAATTTCTATTGACATGAACAATTCTTTTGTTTCTATAATTTATGTGATTTAAAAAAAATTTATAAAACAAAAATTAAAATTTGGAAATGAAAATAAATAAAGAAAGAAAAAACAAATATTGAAAATTATTTGCATATTAAAAATATATACATATATATTTATATAAATAAATGTGTCATAAATATAAAATAAATAAAATATGTATCTCTTAACAAACCAAATGAAATTATTTTCTAAGAAAAAGCATAAAATGAAAATGAAAACATATATATATTTACGAACAACAAAACCAAAAATATTTAAAATGTTATTCCAAACAAAAACTAAAACAATTAAAATAAATGAAAATAAAATAATTAAATCATATAACAAAATAAAATAAATATACATACCCACAAATATATAATAAAACATAGGTGTATTAAAAATAAATATAATAATAAAAAACAATAAAAAAAATAAAAATTAAATTACACAAAAAAAAATATAAAAAATACCTAAAACTATAAAAAATTATATGTGCAAATATGTATACATATACTTATATGAAACACACCACTCCACATAGCTAATGTATTTAACAAAAGAACAAAAATATATAAAAATATACATAACGTATTTATGGTATAAACAGAATCCAAAACAAAATGAAAATTGTAGCTGAAATATAAATTTAAAACAAAATAAAAAATATAAAAAAATTATATACATATATAAATAAATAAACATATGACGAGTATCTAGAATAATTATATTTAGTTATGAAAATGAAAAAGAAACTAGTTGTCTAAGCTATAAATTGATTATGTGTTGTCTATGTACATAAAAAATAAAAGAAAAAAAACAAATATCAGTAACTTCGGTTTCATCGAAGCTTTAATACCTTTCACACACATACGGAAATATATTTAGACAAACACATTTATAAGTGTATAAAATTAATTAGAAATTACAAAATTATTCAAATATTGTTCCATTTTATAAAATATCTTAATTTTTTTTCCCAAATCTTCAGTCCGTTTGAACAAAAGAGTTGATTTTGTATCAACATTCTGACCCACATAAAAGTTCCATCAGAAATGAAAATATTCATCAACATTCAACTGTTTTAAAATCAAAAATAATCATCATTTCTATCTGGAAAGACAGGAAAATAATGAAAGGAATTAAGTGATTTGATTTAACATCAAAGTTCCATAGCACTGCATATTTATTAAATCACTAGCGTATCCGGCATGTTTTGCTACGCTTCCGACGTGATGTTAGTGCGTGATATTGTTCTCTTTTTAGGTTTGAAAAATCAGACGAATCAAATATTAATATTGACTAATTTCCTGCTATATTTGACAAAGGTGACTTGATTGATTTTAAAGTACATATGTCTGTGGTGTTTTATATGCAAAGTTAAAAACTGTCTGTATTTCCAAAACTACGCCATCTACTAGATGCAAATCGGTCGGTCCAGCCGTTCTCGAGTTTTGCGCTTACCAACACTTTTAGCGATTCCTTTTTAAATATATATAGAAAAGAGATATGTTTCAATCTTTATGATTATTTGATCAATGTACCATAAAATTTAATATTTGTGCTACCAAGTCTTCAGTACATTATTTCTTATCAAGAAATTTTGACATTTCCTTACATATATTTATCAGGGACCGAAAGATTATTAAGAATTGGTGTTAAATCGTTGCTCAGTATGCTCATAAGACAATTGGTATCTAATTAAGTGATCGCCAGTTTTTGTACATGTCAAACAGGTAATACTAGTATTATGTATGGTAATGTGTATGTATCATTTTTTAGCTAACATTATTTTATCAGATAAGGAGTTCGAAGTGTCGTCGCTTCAGCCTTCTTATAGGCCGATCTGGTCTTCAATAGAAGCCCGGTTGAGATCACGATGTTGGGTGATGTTACGAACATACCGTTCACAGCCAGTGAGTAGGCGCAAGGCTTTGTTTTGCATGGTTTGGACCCATTTCCGATTCCAGTTTGCAGCTATACACCAGACTTGTATACCAAATAGCCAGGAGGGCGTAACGATTTGATGGAACACAGTTCGCTTTTTGCCTAGCGATAGTTTGCTTCTAATGTTGAGTTTTTTTCTTTACTATGAAAGTAATCTTTATTTTTCAGAATAATTTTTTTTATTAAAATTTTTTGAAAATAACATACCTTAAAAAATAAAAATGAACGCAGTTTTGGACGATCACATGGGTGTATTCTCCTTGCATATAACATTTCTCTTTCAATGTGATTTTTTTAGTTTTAAAATTAACCAATAATCATTATTTGCGGTGCCTGATATTTATGGTAGATTTTACTGGCAGACTTCATGTTTTCCTTGAATTTTATTACAAATCATAAAAGATCTACACAATAAAAAACTTGTTCAAATGGTGAATAAAGTTTAAAGTAATCGATAATAAATCAAACCAATCCTTCAGCATGGAATGAAGTCATAATATAAAATTTTAAAACTTATTTTTGATATAATGGGTTTGATTTTATCATATGATAAAAACAATGACTTTCTTACCAACCAATTTATTAATAGACAAAACAGACAATTTGTGGTCATATTGCATTCCTTTAGTAATTATTTTAATATTTTAGACATGCCTGCTTTATTATTTTGTTGCATTTCCAACTACACAAAATACTGAAAATACCAGCGATGAAGGGTATAAAATACTAAATAATATATTTATATATATAATAAAAAACATAAACATGCAACATGAATGCATGCATTGATTAAAATAGTAAAATTACCAATACTAAAACAAAACATATGAGCAAGAAAAAAACCAAAAAAAAACAAAATAAAACAATTGAATTATAAAAGTAAACTAAATAAATGGAAAATAAACATGAAAGCATAAATCAATAAAAATTAAAAATGTAAAAATAAAAATAAAATATACACACACATTCATATAAAATTTAAAACAGAAAGAAGAAGAATAAATACACATAAATATGTATAACTAATAAAAAAGAAAAAAAAAATCAAACAAAATAAAACAATAAATATAAAATGTAATCAAATCCCAAAAATAAAAAAAAAAATAACAAAAAAAATTGTTGTTCAGCAGGCACATGAACATGTGTAATAGAGACAAGAACAATTACACATACATACAAATACCACACAATACACTTCATAACCAACATAATTGCATTTGTCATAATGATGATTATCATTATCACATATGAAAAAACCCATCATAAAAAATACTAAAAATATCATAAATAAAAAATAAAATAATAGACAATTGAAAAAAAAAGAAGGAAGCAAATGAGGAATGAGTAAAATTTGAACCGAAAGTGAATCTGATAAAATAAAATTACACATATACGAGTCTTCTATATGATACATACAACCAACCATACAAAGATAATCGCCATAATCATACACACACACACAATACAACATAAAAAGAAAAACACCCAAACTACACGACACTCGCATACAAAACAAATGAAAATATAGAAGAGAAATAATCAAATAAAATGAAAAATGTTAATCAAAAATGTTAATTTTTATTGCTTTAATTATTATCGTTATCATTATCATTATTACTAACCTTGTTATTGTCATTATTGATATTATTATTGTCGTTGTCATTGCTGTTCTTTTTGTGTCTGGTTGAATTCACAATTCTGTTTGAAATTGAATTTTATTAAACCAAAGAACAAAATGGAATCACACAAAAGGATGGAAAAAAATCCAACAATAATTAAAATCAATTAAATTAATTTGATGCTTAGCTAAGATAAAGCTGATTATGTCCTGTCAATGAAATGAATGAGTGAGTGAAGAGATAACCAGCCTTCCTTGGCCCCATTGTGATGGTACATAAATGGGTAAGTATGTTGGGGAATGAGTCGAGTGAAGAATTTATTGTGACCAAAGCATATATGTAGGCGTACTCTAACAAAGCTTATTTGATATTTTTTAATTAGTTCAACAATCCTCAATCCTCTTCCCTAACCCATTTGACCAATTGATTTAGAGTACTTCAGCTACAAGCACTCACTCTCATGTTGTCGTCATCCCCTATTGGATAATTTCATTTCCTGTTTAGAGCTTTGACTAATATAATAACTCACTTACTCGACATCCCGACACACGGATATTTCATGAAGGTATGCAGTAACAATATCATGAAGGACATCAACTATATTGAGTCATGCAATGAGTTGAATTGAGTTGAGCTGTGTTCAGTTCAGTTGAGTACAGTTGAATTGAATTGGCGCGCAAATTAATTGCCAAAGCTTTGAATGTCGCCTAAAAGCATGCTACGTTATTTATATATGCTACTAACGCCCACCCAGAAACATATACATATACATATGTATGGATAAGAATCCATTCCCACTATGCTATTGCATTCATCGCAATTGCAATTGCAATTGTAAGTTGTCGCTGTGAAACGTGCATTTGTCGAAATGCAATTGACGCAAAGCACGCAGCAGACAAGGACTTCAACGACATGAGCGATAAAGTCTTGCCTGATGCCTGTCGTCATTGTTGCGTGCCATAAACGGAAATACAATTTTCATTTTCATTTTTTCTTTTTCTTTCTGTTATTGTAGCTGAGTTGCTGTTGCTGGTTGTTCCTTGTCCTGTGAGTATTTATTGTGCTTGTTGAATTATTATTTACAACAAAAATGATTGCCACTTTGCGTTTTCTTAACATTTCAGTACAGAAATTATTTCTTCGTCTCTTTCCCATTGATATGCTCTCCTTAGTACTGCTATGGTGCCTTCAAAAGTATTGTGGTATGAATATGAACATGGTGAAAATGGTAAGTTTTGTTAGCTTCAAGCGGAAATGAGCTCTATAAGCGAAACAGCGATTTGCCTCATTTCCTTGCGATTAAGCGTCGTCGAAGTAAGTGAGCACGTGATTTTATTATTGGTCCTCCTACACACCTTTCTTTATTTCATTCCTTTTTTATTTCCCTTCACTTTACTTGCCATGACTTTAGGTTTGTTTTATGCTTTTGTTCATTGCGGTTATGTCCTTCTTTGTGTCGAGGATATGCTGTCGCAGAACTTTTTAATTGTGAAATATATGCGGCGATTGTCATTAGCTTGGTTATTTATTTAAACGTGCCTTGATTCGTTGTTGTCCTTCTTTCTACTCATCTTCCTATCTCAGTTGACCGGAAAAGCTTTGGTACTCTGAACTGAACTAAACTGAGCTGAGCTGGATTTCTCATTTGCTATGATTTTACTATTGCTGCTGTATCGTCATGGTACGGTGCACCTGCAATGACGATGTACAATTTTTATATTTCATTTCATTTTTTAGTTGGCTTTGGATATGCCAGTCACGTAAAATCAAAGCGTAGCGCGCACTTAAAAACTATACCAACAGCTACAACGAATCTTTGCCTGCCATATGCCGATGTTGATGCTCATAAGGATGATGACGATGATGCTGATGCTGATGCTGATGATGGTGATGCGAATGGAAGCGACGACGACAACAATAACAACAACGAATCAAGCATAGCCTTCAGTATCTGGTTGAATGTTTGCCTTTGAAACTGTTCTTGTTTTGGTCCTTTAACATTTTTTTCTGTATTTTCGTGTGTGTGTGTGTGTGTGTGTGTGTGTATGCAACTCCATGGTTGCAACATGGCGCAACGGAAACTGCAATTCTCCAATAGTTTACTGCATTTTGCACTTTGCTGTCACTGTTTAATATTCAACGCTGTTTAGCGAAACGAGCAAATCGAAAGGAGAAATGGATGAATGGATAAATGAATGAAGAAGCATGGATTGTGAGGCATATAAAAAACAGAAAAAATAGCAACAAAAAAAATTGTACAAAAAAATGTTTCGCAAACAACAATCGAAAAAGCTGAAAGGCAAAAATGTGCTTTGTCAGCAAATAATCCACGTGGAATTGACTTTTTTCCTTATTTCTGCTTTAGCAGGACACAATTTTGATTATGTACAAAGGACGAGCAAGGGTGGCAATAGTGCATCACACACACACCAATTCGGCCTGAGGAGAAACTAAACATTTATGCGCATTTAAAAAAGAGAATAAACTATTGAGACATTTAAAGTTTTCGAATAAAACCTTTATTTAATCGAGTTCTAAAAATTCATTGCATACCCCCAGGCACAAGTACAATTTCCACCATTTTCGTTCAACTGAAATATTTCATGAACAATTTCAATATTTATATTTTTTGTTCAGATTTTATTAAAACTGAGCATATAACCAAAGGCGTCAATTCATTGACATGCCCCAAAAAATGATTTTTGTTCTCAATAAAATTACAATTTAACTTAACTGATATTTTCAGTAAAGATGGGAAACTCACGAAATAGATCGATGCCAATGCTAGGTAACGTTCGGTATAGAGAAAGACATCTTTGAAAGTCACATCTTTATGCCTTAAAAGAAAATTTAAAGAGAAGCTTTAACCTTTACCAAGTGCACAATTTAAAAGTTGTTAGTTGTTCAGAGAGCAATGAAAAGAACAGTGTCGAGAGTTACCAGACGAGTTAGTTACAGTTCTAAGAGAGAGCAATATGAAGATGAACTGGTCTTGAATCTAGCAAAGCAAGCAAATGAGGCACCAAAAGAATTATGGAATGGAGACTACGATATAAGTGAATACAAGACTTACTTTCAGTACTGGAAGTAGCAGACATGAAGTGGGCGAATGACCATGGCAACACTGTCGCTGGGACTAGGTTCGTCTTTAATCTATTGCAGGCCCTTGGCACATTACTATGGTATTTTGTTAGAAAAGACAAAGAAAGTAGCTAAGCAAGGCTTTAGATTTATTTTTATTTCTTTACAGTCACATTATGAATATATAATCTATCTATATAACATGCAAGAAAACAACAACGAGAACAAACAAACACAAAAACATCTCTACATTCGTTAGTAGCAAAAATTTAAGCAAATGTGCGTGGACAAAATGAGAGCGAGAAAGGAACAATGACTACTAAAATCAACCACTAACATCATGACGGAGCCGTATCAATGCACGCCGGGCTATGCTAGTATGTTGATTGAATAGATACCCTTCTAGATTTGAGATGGGTGGAATCGTTAATGACTTCTTCATAATGAGCATATTACATTCTATGGACATCAGTGACAAACAAATTAATCTCTCTTTTCAATTTGGAGAAGAAACATTATCCACAGCAATTAGTTACTATCATGCTAAAAAAAGATTCTCGAGGTGATTTCTACACACATGGAAAGGTGTCTTTTAATTTTGTTTCCTTTCAAAAGATAATATATTTCCAATATACTTTTAGTTCCTTCATTTCCACTATGAACTCTTTTCAAGTATTCTGTTGCAAGCAGACATTCTATTTCAAATCTATCTCCTTAACGTCTTTCAGCAAATTTTTAGCAACTTTTTCTTCACTCTTCGGAATTCAAAGTTGTCAAGTGAAAAAATAAACCAAAACTTTGACTAATGTTCTTATACAATCTTAATCTCTGTCTCAAATGATTTTCATTCGGCTTCGCGCATGCAAAAGCTAATAAGCAAGTAATCAGTTATTTTCGTTTGGTTTTTTCGAAAATCATAGGGCCCCTATCGATAGCAAGGCCCTGACACGTACCCAGAGTGCTCAGTGGGAAAGACGGCTTGAACAGTCAGAGTTACAACACTTTAACAAAAAAATGAATGGGATGATGACGAAAGTATAAACGGGGCAATGCACAATTGGTCTGATGGCCCATAAGAATGCTGTGAAAATGAGGAAGAATCAGAGAGTATTCAACATCTCCTATGCAACTCCCTTGCTCCTCTTGGTACACGAACCCGTTTTCTCAGGAAACCATTCTTCGGTGAGTTAATAAGCTTGTGCAAAATAACCATTGGAGAACCTGGCTCTGTTCGTGCACTCCTTAGTTTGGTTCTAGAAGCTGATGAAAACCTCTGAGACCAACTATGGATAGTTTCTTTTTTTCTTCAACTATAATCACACATCCAATGAGCCGCTAGGCTTCTGGGTGAACTCGCATGTTCCCAGAAGCAGGCTAAATAACCTAACATATTAAGTGTATCAATAACATTAAGAGAATAGCAGGTAACTGAATAAACTCAACTTAGAACAGAGAAAATTTAATAACTTTGAAGGATATACAACATAGAATGCAATTTTTGATGGTAATGATTATGATATATTCTAATATTGGATGAATTACGTAATTAAGACAAGCAGCCTATTCATTTAAATTGCCATTAAGTAGGAAATATGGTCTTAATAGTCTCAATACTGAAACCAAAATTTCAAATTCAATACTTGACAGAATCATATGATTTTTTGGGTTCCCAAAGAGTTCCAAGGGGATTCAATTACTAAGCTTTGCCTGTCCGTCCGTCCGTCAGTGAGCACTATGTTATGAACCGTAATAGGTGTACGGTTAAAATTCTCACAGAGTGTGTAATTCAATTGCCTAAAACGACAAATAATAAGAATAATATAAAGTTAAAGAAATGAAAGGGAAACTTGTTTTTATCTTCTGTTTCTTAATTTTGTAATTTTTTTTTTTGTAGTAAACTTTTAGGTGTTGTTTGAATATTCCCCTTTTGCGACAAAAAAAACAACTTTAGGTCCAACCAAACAACATATTAATAAAGAACATATTGTGAAAGTGTGAACGAATGTATGAAACAACAACCGGGCAATGCGCAAAAACTAATATTCAACAAGCTCAAAGATCGATACAAAAAGCAGTTCGACAGGAAACGTAAAAGCGAGTGTGGTTATAAAGTTGGAGATCTAGTTGCAATACGTCGCACACAGTTCGTCGCCGGAAGGAAGTTAGCAAGCGAGTACTAAGCTCCATACGAAGTAACGGAGGTGAAGCGGAACGGGCGATACCAAGTACGCAAAGCTGCCAGTGTGGAAGGGCCAAACCATACCACTACAAGTTGCGACAATATGAGGCTATGGCGGTACGTGGTAGGCAGCGAAGATCCGTAGTCATCAGACTAGGTCAGGTATGGCCGAATGTAACAAGGGATGGTAAGCTGGTAATCGTTTCGACCGATAACGATACTAGGCAGAAATAGAGAGAGGCGATCAGCAGCAGTAGTCAGTCGGTCGTGAAGCAGCAAGCAGTGAGGTTCAAGAAAGAAGAGAAAAGCGGACTATTAATACTATATAATAACATATAACAACTTATAATAAATTAAGATAAACAAATATCTTACATGTATGGAACCCTTCGAGTGCGTTTCTCACTCACACTTGGCTAATTTTTTGTTTTATTCTTAAATTAAGAGTTCAAACAATAAAATAAAAAAATAGAAAGCAGTTGCTTTTGTATCTACTTTGAATGGTGCTCATTTGTGTTCAAGTATCCTGGATTCTATGTTTAGCTCATTTTGTGGCAGCACTTTAGTGACTTCTTCGACTACATTATATGGTATATTGTACTACAATAATACAACATGCATTCACTTCAATGCACTTTTTATATGTTGTTTCAGTTGATGTTGATGTTGCTATTGCAATTGCTGACATTATTTCTGTTTTTGTTAGTTCGGTAGCAGTTGTTTAGTTTGAACATGCATAAACAACTGGCGAACAAGGACATCAAGTATAAAACTACAAAAGGCAGTCAAAAATAGAACAAAAAATAGGGAAAAAAGGAACTAAATAAGAAAAGCAAAAGAATACTTATAAGCGAGTAGAAAATATTTTTATAGCAAAACTTTGAGTGTTTGGCTGTTTTATTATGTTTGCGATAGCATAGGACCCTCTACATATACAACAGTTATGAAGTTTTACACTCTCCCTACATTTTGGCACAATGCAGAACTACAGGAGAGCATTTTGGAAGCCAGGTAATGTTGTACTTCCCCTTTAGCATTTGCTGCACTATTTCCTTTTGTCGTTTGTTTAATATTTTTGTTTTCTTCCTTGTAAAAGAAACACTCAAGTTTAGTTTTCTTCCCCCTCCACAACTCTTCCTTTTATATTTCTTGTGTTCTGAGAAGTATGAGAAGTAAAATGCTGTTCCTACAGTTGTTCTTCCTTTTATTGTATTTGTTGTATTATCCATGCCATCCTTGCTGGTGATGCTGACGCTGATGTTGGTATTGGTGCAGGTACAAAAGTTTTACCTTTAACTGTGCTAAAAAACATTTTTATGATTATTTAACGCTTGTGCTTCGCTGACTTTTGTTTGAGGTTTTTATTTTCGTTCTTCGAAGGTTTTTGGGCAATTTGCACATGAGAACTTTTACTGCATTCAAGTATCAAGGATATTTTCCATGTCCTTTTTTCCTTATATGCATTCATTTTGTTAATTGAAGTATGTGTGAGAGGGGGATATTTGTGTATTGTCTCTATTTCTATTTGATTTCACACTTTTATCTACTTTACAAATTCTTAACTTACACGTCGTATACTTAATACTTTACTTAGGAGTACTACTTCCAGCCAAATTTAGCTTATTATAAACAGTAAAGCATTCATTATTCACACCATGTATTGACGACCGCAACTTGCCATTATCCTTTCAACTCATTTACTTACTTTCACTTCCTCCTGCCCCCTTTATACTTTCTGTGTACTTTCATATTAACAAAGCATATCACTTTCCCATGCTCTCGCTAAAAGCAAAATGTTAATGACAAAATACGACTTGTGCTAAAAGCAAATGATGCGCTCAGCTTAAAAATGCCACAATGATCTCTCCACTCACATTAACACCGACGCACTCTTCTCTCCCCCATTTCTGTCCATACTTTCTCTTGTGACGCTTTCTAATTCGCGCGTTCAAGCTCAAGTAGCATCACTGTCGACAAGGCTCCGGAAACCGCACAAAAGCAGCGGCATCCATTAATTTTCGTATAACCACAAAATTCAAAATTGTTTATAAAGCAACGCAGCAGCAGCAACACGCAAAAACTGGCTGCCAAAAGGCAACAAAGCTGGGCAGGGTCGGGGCGGGGCGGAGATGACGACAGCCCCGGCAATGATGCCAGAAGTTGAAAAGTGGTAGTTGCTGTACTTGTTTTTAACGAAAGCAACTAATACCAGAGACTAGGAGAAATGTTGTGTAGTCACAAGCAAACAAGAACCAGAACCAAAGCAAGAACAACAAAAACAGCAACAAACGAAAATTAAAATGAATTTTAACGAGTCAAAGCAAAATAGAAAAGTGTCAGCAGCGAAATGCATACCAAAGCCAGGTCACACAGGATATGGTACTGAATAGAAAACAAAGCCAGGACTACACTATAGTACAACACTAAATTGCACTACACTATACAACACTCCACTCTACAATGCCGCGTTGCGTTGTCTCCGGTGTTTGTGTTTGTTTGCATATCCTGGCCAAATAATTCGTGGGTTGTTTTTAATAAACCTAACAAAAAGGAAAGATTGAATATTTTTCAAAATTCATCTTATATTCAATTAATTTTATATCCTCCAATTAATTAGTTTTCCGATCATTTTCTTTTTAAAACATGATAAACACAAGAAATAAATACAAATAAAGTTTTTCATGATA
>JBAMAV010000507.1:0-35502 GCA_037043315.1 Amiota communis
ATTGGTGAGTGAATCGTGATCAGCAACATATAACAATAAGGCCCGCTTTTGTTCTAATAGACGCTCCACCATATAAAATGTGGAAGTCCATCTAGTGGTAATATCTTGCATAAACTGATGCTCGGGTAATTTTAGCTCTTTTTAAATCGTCAGCAGTTTTGCATTAGCTAAGCCCGAGTGGTTGAAGTGCGTAACAAGGCAGCAATTATTGATGTTACTTCAGGTTGGACTTTCAGTGACTTGTTTATAGCTCTTTAAAGCGTATGTTAAATGCTTTTAGCTGAGTCATACTCCCTTCACCATATAAGTGCCACTATCATGACGAACTAAATGAATTTTAGAATGATCAATAGCCCGTAGTTTTGATTAATAATCGAAATAAGAAACTAAAAATTGTTCAATGCACATAAGTTCTTTCGGAGAAATGATGAAATGTATTTAAGAAGACAACATCGTTGAATTCCTTTTTGACATAAAAGATTATTTACACATAAGTTCTTAGTTTATATGCAGTTCAATTCGATTTTATTGAACTATTTTTAACTTAAATAGACTTAAGATTTTTAGTTAAAATATTTATGAAACAATGAAAGATGTTACCAAACCTGTCTTCACTTAAGATATTTTGACGTATGCATTACTGTTTGCGAAAACTTATAACTATGATCTTATGCCATATTTTTAGAAAATTCTTTAGTCGATATACTTGTTTTGAAGCGGTGTATAATAATAACAATCTAACTCAATTTACCCAATTTTCGACATAAGCTACTCTGACTTGTTGACACAGATATGTATGTAAAACTCTTTCATAAGTAACTAAATACATAAACGTTTAGTAATGAAACCATAATTTATTGTTTATTCAATGCAATTTGATGCACTTAGGTAACCGATGAAAGGATAGCTTAATCGCTGTTTATAATTTTGGAATTCATTTCCAGTTAAGGGACTGATGAAATACGAGGGCTGCTATTTATATTTCGGGAATTATAAATACTAATGTCAATACGTAAAATCTGGCAACGCCATAATAAACTTTGTCATTTTTTAGCACATATGTACGTACAACGTTTTTATGTACAATTGGTTTTTTTTTCGATACCTTCAATATGGAAGGAAATCAACAAGCACACTACTAGAAACAACAATCTGCTGTTCACTCAAGAAAATCTTTTTGCTACCGAACTCTTAAGCCATAATTGTCGCCTGCTAATCTGCGTCTATTCGCAACTTTCTCCAAATATAACGACGTCATTAATTTGATAGTAGTGCACTATGGGTAATTTAACCACTTTTTTTTGGTTAAAGTCTTCAAAATTACGTTTGTCGACTGTCATTGCATCAGAAATGTATTCAATAATAGTGTTTCATACCAGAAATTCTGATTAAATGCAACGCTGCCCAAAAATAGCTTCTAAACACAGCTGTTCCTTTTTTTTTAAGTACTTATTTTAAAAAGATTTTGGCGGAATAGTCTGATAAATGTGGTTCGTATTATGTGTTGGTATACACCATATGTACAAAATTGAAGTGGTCTCATTATAATGGTGTGTTATATGAAGCATTTCAAAAACACAGCTTTGTAAATAAAACTCATTTTTGTAAAGCACTACAAAAATCTTGATAGCACTTGGAAAACTATTTTGTATATTCAAAAAACGAACATTAAGCCGGTTGGACATCCTTCATTGTGATTTAAAAAAAAAGAAAGTGTTTTTTGAACTATGAAGGGAGATTAAATAAAAAACAAAAGAAAAAAAAATCAAAGCAATGACCCAATAATTTCTGTGATGAGTTCATACCTCAACTTTTCCTTTTTCGCTTATTAAAAAGAGAAAAATGTTGAAATTCAAAAAAAAAAAAGAAATAAAAAAAAAAAAATAATTAAAACAACAAATTTTATAATTTGTGTAAATTATACCAAAGAAATTTTAAGAAACAAAAAAATAAATTTAAAGAATACCATCATTCGATTAACAGAATAAGGCAAAATAAATAAATTAATCCTTCTTAAATGTATTTGATGGATTGAATTCTATATCACAATAACCCAGATAAAGTTTTTTTAAATAAAAAAATAAGAAACTCTAGTATTATCGAACAGGGAAATGTATATAATCCAAACAACTCATTCCACAGCTAATAATAATTGCAGAGACTAGAGAACGTACCATACTTATTTATATTGATTAATTATCAAATGGATATTTGTATTATGCATATGAAGTATTCCACAAATGTATATCTCGCATTAAAACAAAAAAAAAAAAAAGATAAATGCATTAAAAGTTTTCGAAAATTTATAACAAAAGAATACGAAACATTTTGAAATTTGCTTAAATGAAATAAAACCAAAAAGCATTTTAAAGAATAAAAAAGAAAAAAAGAAAATTGTCACCATAAGACTTAGAGAACATGGAAAATAAATAACTAAAATCCAACTTTAATCTATTTGATGGATTTTATCACAATATTATGACAGGCTTATATCACTACTATAACTCACTCCCGTGCTATAATTAAAAATTTTGCCAAAAACATTAGCCACTAATATCCTTAGTATCCTTAATCATACTAAAGTCATATTCAGGCTTTTAAAATGATAATTTTGCTATATCACAATAGGAAGAGTTTCAGTGGACTAAACAAAGATAATACTCAATCGATTATAGCAGATGATGGAAAACCAATATATCACCACAAATCGAGTTATGTTAAAACAACTGGAAAAGAAGTCATAAGGAAAAAAGAAAGGTAAATGAAATAAAAGTTTCAAAATGAAAAAAGATAAATGCAAAATAATAACATTTTAAAGAAAATAAAAAAAACAAATTGAAATTGTCATCATCAGACTTAGAGATCAAAGAAAATAAATAATTAAATTCCATCTTGAATTTATTTGATGGATTGCATTCTTCATTACAAAATCCCAAATAATGATTTTTTTAATAAAGAAAATAAGAAATCAATATTAAAGAAAACCAGAAAGAATGCTATCATTGGCTATGCCAAAGATGTGATACTCTTCACGCACCTCCGGGTTGCATCCAACCTACCTTTTTTAGAATCACTATATTCTCTCCATTACAGTTTGGGTATCAACAAAGAACACAGTTTGAGTATGAAATATGAGCACAGTTTGAGTGGCACTGTACTTTAATTTTACTATTAATCTTTATAATTTTTGAAGTGAAACTTCTTTAGCAAAGGGGAGTAAATCCAAAAAAATATGAGAATGAAATGTGACGAAAATCAAAATGTAACGATCAGCTTTGAAAATGTATGTTTATGCATGAGTAAGAGAGAGATAAAAAATGCTTTACTGATGTGTGTTTTTACGAAGAGCGTACGAACAAGTGACCGAATAACCGACCACCAGCCGAAGATGCTTTTGTCTCTCTCTCTCTCTGTCTTCGTGTGTGTCTTTCTCAATTTGCGTTTGTCGAGAAGGGAATTGCGGCCCGTTGCTATTGTTTGGTTTTGTGCATAACTTATCAACAACATCACACCCGCAATTACTACAGTTGCATTTTTGCTCTTCTATTCAATCATATGTGCTCATGGAATTTCATGTATGCTTTTCATTTGTGTGTGCCCTACACGACGCCGATCTCGCATATTAATTTGTGTGCATGTCGCTGAGAGTGCTGTTATATGTCATATAAATCAATACGTTATTAGCCCAATTATTTTAATTATTAATTATAACATGCTATAATGAAATATATAAATGAATAATATTATAGAACACAATTCTAGTAATCATTTTAAAACTATAAACTAAAACTTGAGTCCTAACATTTTGAGCGGCAGTTTCACTTGAAAAGTGTGCTTATATAAGTGAGGCACATAACTTTTTTCTTTTCATATAATTTGGTTTTGTATGGAAGGTACCACTCCAGCCAAACGAGGGTCTTGAAATATACATGGTTGATGAATATGGATCAGAAACTTTTAGTATCCAAATTTCAGTTCGATACGTCAAAAAAAAAAAAAAAAAAAAAATGTAGCAGTCAATGGGACTGAAGTCCGAAGTGAAAACGCAAAAACAGCAACACTTTTTTTTCATGCTCATGCACATCTCTGATTCACATGTTATTTAGTACCTACTCGTTTGTTCGTTAAAATAGAAATTCGATCACCCCGACTATATTTCAGAAAAACATTTGCACACAAATTCCTCTCACAAAACACATTTACTCTCTACGACTGCATTTCACAAAACCAATTTCGCCTCTACATGAACCAGGGGTGTTCAACCCGCCGCATGCGACAAAGCCCAAAGTGACAACAGAATAAACAGAAATTTCTTTAGCCCGCTGCTGTACGACCTTTTCAAAACGGAATAACGGGATAGCATGTCGGTGACGAATGCATATTTTTACCCTCTACCAAAATTTGGTAAACGCGCTTATAGAAGTTGTCACTGCAAAAATTTTTCTAATAAGGACAACAATTTAAATGGGGTTTTGTATGGAAGGATTTATCCGTGAGGCATTTTTCTCTTGTATGGATTTCAGCCTGAAGAACTGAGTTCCATACTGCTAAATAGTCGTTTTTTTATTATTTTCCCCGTAGACACCTACTCCAACACTGGTGTTTGTTTTATAATCATTTGTATACCACAAATGGGAGTCATAGGTAAGCTTAGGTCTTATCTGTTCCCAGCCCTATCTGTCTGGAAAAGTAACTTTAAAATATTGTTTATTCAGACATGTGTCGGTAATGCTCAGGTTGAGCTCATCCCGCAGTAGGGATTGGCCTGAGTTGACCAACCGAGTTACTATCATTTATATGGATAAACTTTGCCATTAACGACAGTGCCTCTTTCTTTATAAACAAGTGGATTGGCGGAAGATTCAGTAGCGTATCAAAGGCAGCTGTTGGTACCGACCTTATAAATCCATTAACATGCACACAAGCCAGATGTCCCACCCTAACAATCTTCAATTGAGCTGTTCTACTGTCTAATTTAGAGCACCAGATAGATGAAGCGTATGACATGATCGGTCCAGTAATAGCCGTGTGCAGCCGCAGTGACATTCTTGGTTTCAGTCCCCATGAGTCTGTTGCTGGTTCATATACTTAGTTGCCCTATGGATTGTAGGTGACTGTTCAAAAATCTGTTCTCTCATCAAGTGTAGGACTTTACTTAAATTACCTACGCGACGTTGCGGAAAAGGAAATACAAAATTAATTGGAAAACCAAAATGTCTGCGAAGCAAAGAATAGTATAATGCACGAAAAGGAAACTGGTTTTCTGATCTTGACATTCTCATCAGACACTCTTCCCGAATACATTTGCCAACACATTCCAACATCAAAGCATTGCAATAACTGCTCATGTTTCGGACTTACAATATTACTTACATACAAATTATGTACGAACCAGTAGAAAATCTCTAATAAAACGATCTTTAGGCAAAGTGTCGAAAGGAAGAAGAAGACACCCGAAAGTTAGATGAAAGTTAGAGAAATACTTACAAATTAAATGATGAACAAACAAAGCTATTAAAATTCGCACTTAAAGCGTTAAACAAAATAAATAAAATGAAGTATTTCAATATTTACGAGTTGAAATTTGTTGCTTCAAAAGTTATAGCAGCACACACATGCAATCGTAGATGCAGATACACAAAGATACTACTATATGCAACAATGTGCAAAAGTAAAGTAAAGCAAATTGAGCAACGCGACGAAGCAACGAAGCAACTAAACAAAAGGCAGCTGCATTTAGGCATTTTAGGTTTTGCATATTCATCTTTTCTGCTTTATTTGTGTGTGTGTATCTACACACAATATCTATATTATGTGTGTTTGTTTCTGTATCTATGTTTTTATGTAAGTTTATGCGTACAAGTTAGTATATTTATGCCTAAAATTTCAAGCCAGATTCATGACTTGTCTCGTCTGGTTCGAGCTGGTGCAGCTTCAATTTGGTTTGTTTTCATTTAGTTATGGATTCAGTTGGTTTCAAATGGTTTCAGATGGTTTCAGATGGTTTCAGTTGGTTTGGTTGAGTGCCTTGCAGGTCATAAATTCATAGCATATTTAATATGCATATTTGCAAATAAATGATTTATATGCATGTGCATGTATACAACATATATTTATGCATATGTTTATGTGTCTAGGTTTTGATTTAACTTTTCATTTTACATATAAAATTGCAAGCAAAATATCAAGTTAAATTTATAGGCCGTAAAGCTTTTGCTTAAACATAATGAAAATATTGTAGAATTAAAATAAAAATCAAGATATACGTATTATACGATAGTACTAAAGTAGAACTGAACTGAACTGAAAAACAAAACGATTTCTTCCTTTAGGCACTCTACAACAGTACAATAAAAGTATAACATACAAACATACATATGTATTTATGTATGTGTATGTGTGTATATTAATGTATCCTTTTTTTCTGTACTGTATTGTATTGTATTGTATTTGCAAGGGTTTTTTTTTTGTCCTGGCCTCCGGTTTAAGCTTTATTTAATTTTCCAATGTACCAATTTTGCTCGATTCAATTCTCTCGGTCGGTCGGTCTTCAGTCAGTCAGTCTGTCTGTCTGTTGGTAAATTTACGCCTGAAGTCATCTTTGTGTCTGTGTTTCGACAATGGAAATTGCTGCGAGCCTCAAAAATTTGCAGCCACAGAAATATCCTTTTCCATGTGGTTTATTCCATGCAGTTCAAGCTGCTTACCAACCAACCAACCAACCAACCAATCGACCAATGGTCCCATATCCCTTTACCTTCTTCGGTCGTTCTCTAGATACTTTTCTGTATATACTTTTTCATTATCTCCATTTTTGCTCTTATTGGTAAAGATACGCATTGTTGACTTCATTTCCTTCGTATCTTTTAGTTCGAGCGCAATGCAAACTGTTCGGATTTGCAACGAATCCAATCGAATTGAATTGAGTTGAGCCTTACACAGAGTAGCAGATATTCATACTACATATGCATAGTGAAATATACATTTGTATTTGTGTATTTTGTCCAAAATGTATCTACGATTTGTAGACTACTCTATGTAGTATGGTATATGCAAATGTATGCATTCAACTCGTGTTCAATAATTGTGGTTATTTATGTATGTGAGAGAGTGTGTGTATGTTTATGTGCTGGAACTAACATTCTTACATAATGCTAAAGTAAATATTTATTTGGCAGTTTATCGGAACATTTTTGCTTTACAGCCAGCTTAAAGATACTTAAAGTAATTGTTCGTTGGACCTTCTTTCTACACACACATATCTTGAGTGTAAGTAACTAAAACAAAAAGAACAAGGTATAATAATACCAAATAGTGAGAAGTCAATAGAATGAACATGACTAAAGAAACATGTAAAAAATTTTCATCTTTTTGTAACTGATGATGATCTACAATAGATACAAGTACAGTTGATGTTTGAGTGTGTGGTTCATAGATGCATAGCCTTAGGCTTCATTTTTTTCTTAACTTACTGTGTTTTTTTTTCCAAATGTTCTTCTCTTCCCTTTGAACCCGAAATCGAATTCGCTCTGCACAGATTTTGGAGATTTTTATTTTCTGTTGTTTTGTAGATGCTTTGATATTGTGTACAAGCAAATCATATTAACACATGCCAACAGCAGCGAGGTTGTAAACTAATAAAATCGTTATTTGCCAAAAGGATTGAAAAGCAATAAAACGAATTTCGAGACCAAAGCGAGATGATGATGATGATGGTCTTGTCGACATAAAATCAGTTGCAAATAAAAAGAGTAAAAGTAATAGCAAGCTAGAGTATCTTTAGATAGACATGATGGCATTAACCCTTTTTTTCTTTGACGCACTGTTGCTGTAATTTATGTTTGGCGTAATTCGTTTGTACGTTTTGTTGAGACAAAATTTATGCGCTAAATTAAAATCTTTATCGATTACGATTGCGATTGCGAATACGATTTTATCTTTATTTCTATTTAGTTGCTCAGTGTACTTAGGCATTGGTCACTCACGAAAAGATTTTTATTGTGGGTGCCATAAATTGTTGTAAATTGTTTCTTATATGAAATTAACTATGACTTTGATGGGTTAATAAATTGTTAACTTAATGTATAAGGATGAAAACGTCTACACGTCTCATTTTTATGCCAGCAGCAAGCAGCATGCCTCAGTCTGTTTGTCCTTCGATGCTGTTTTCCTTCATTGTGAGCAATTTAAAAACATTTATGCGTCGTTTGCCGGTCGCTAGTCTTTTGACTCACAAAGGCTTCACATCAAATCAAAGGCATTTTAACTCAAAGTGAGCAAAAGAAAATAAAAAAATCTAGAAAATCGGGAAAAAGTTTGCAATTTTGCCAAAGGAAAAACACATGATGATGGTGGTGGAACAAAAAATGAAAACTTTTGCCAATTCAAACAAACAAATATATCTAATGCGTGATTTGCTAGTGATATTGCTACTATTGTTCTTTTTGTTTTGGTTGCCTCTTAATGATGTTGTTTGTTTGATTTTGGCATTGCCATTCCAGCATAATTTTCTTCTTCCATCTTTACTGAGCAGATTGAAAGTGTTCTTTCTTATTGTAGTTTGAATTGACGCGAAACTCGTTTTAAGTTAAAATTAAGTTCGATTTTTTATGCATAACGCAACACAGTCATGGCAGCATGCAGCATAAATTTCATTTAATGAGCATCAATTCAAACATCCGTTTCCGGTTTACCATTTTTTATGTATTTCTGGTATGGTAAATGTGATAATATGATATGTGGTCTTACTGTTGTAGTTTTGATTACAGTTACGCATTATTAATACATAACGTTTGTATGACAAAGTTTTACGACATGCTGACATAAGCCAAACCCAATCCATTGAAAACTAATAGTATAACCAGAAGAAGGAGTAAGAAGCTCTCTGATCTTAATTGAGTAAGTTCTTCTTTTGCTTATACTTAATATTATTTTTTATGATAATCATTTCTATTATTTTTTTATGGTATTCTAGTTTATTATGAAGTTCCGCTCATGATGAACATGTTGACGATGATGATGATGATGGTGATGACTTTTGCCAATTTGTTAATAAAAATTCATATTATTTTAGTTCGTTTCCTTCTTTTCTCCAATTTCGGGCAATTTTGATGATAGCGAATTTTAATAACATAACTTTTTCCAAACTAAATTTGGTTTTTAGTTTGAAAATTCACTTTCTCTTCTTCATCTTTATGTGTTTTTTTTTTTTTTTTGAAAATTATAATCCAACAAAATTAAAAATTATATGCACGTTTCTTTTTGTTTAGTAAATTTTGGAGCAATTAAAATGAGCGAAATGAGTTCGCTTTTGGCACAACAACCGAAGCCGAAACAGGAATAGCAAAAGCAAAAGCAGAAGAACTTAAGCAACAACAAAAACATGATACAATAAAAGATACATAATAATGATGAAACAATTGTTGCTGCAACGCAACACTAACCAGACCAACGAACAAAAACGAAACGTGGTCAGAAAGTTGAAACTAATTATGTTAAAAGCATTTGGTGAACCACGCAAAATTAGTGAACTGTACGTCAAAAAAATAAAAACACAAAAAAAATAAACAAAAGAATGTATATTTTTGTATCTCCACACACATACACTCACTCAAATACAATATAGTATGTGTGTTGCTGTGTATAGCAATGGTTTAAAATATAAAGACAAAAGCATAGATGACGACAACAACATACCATACTCGTATATACAATACCATATAATCATCCTTGTAGTAGTAGTTGTTCATGTTTTAGTTATGATAATGCTAAATTAAATAAAAACATGCAAAATAATTCGCTGAGGGTGTGCTCCATGTCCTTTTAAGTTGTAATGAAAGCGTATTACTTATGGTGGCAACTGTTGTCATAACAGCCTGAAGGGATCAACTTAGTTCGTATGTATGTATGTATGTCCTCTAATGGTTTCCAGTTCTTCTTTGGGAAATGGATATAATAAAACAGTAATTTTTATTTAATGAAAAAGTGAATAAGGTTATACTAAAAGTTAATGATAATAAGAAGGAATTCGGACACTTAATTTTATGAAATGAATTTTTGCTTTTCATAAAAAAGATACTAAAATAAATTAGTTTCAACATCAATCAAATACAGGTAGTACATATTTCTATTTAAAGAAAGAGATATATATATATACTTTTTGTCTTAAGTTTGCTATGGCACTAAATTACAATTGAGTGTAACAACTTTATCATACTGTTTACAAACAAAAGAAATTCAAATCATTTGCATAAAGACAATACACAAAGCAATTCCATTTCACATATTTTTTTTATCCTTGTACTTCACACAATCATTGTGGAAAAAAATAGATACAAATATGTAGTATGTAACAAGAGGAAGAATAAAAACTGTTTGATTCTGGAGAAGGTCCACATACCATAAATGTTTGTAAGCTAAAAGAGTTGTTTATTGTTTGAAAATATAATGCATTTAATTGAATTTGTTAAGAACACCAGTCAAACTATGCAGGTATGTAGAATATATTAGTCAAAGCTCAGCTTCGGCATAAGAACAGTGTTTGCGATTCAGATTAAATAAAGCGTTCTGTTCAAAGGACATAAGCTTGTGTATGTTGCATGTTAATTAACTTATGTTAGTTAGTTTAAACTTCATCTTAATATAGATTATAAAAAAAACATATTAGTTTTAGAAAAACATCTTTGTGCATACAGATACTTTGAAGCTCTCTTGCTACACAAGAAAATACTTATATTTAAACTTATAAGCGGCAATAAAAATACGCACTCTTTTAAAATTTTTAAATGTTTATCTTGTACTATTTATGACATAGAGCTCACAGGCGGGCGGATGGACGGACGGATGAACGGACAGCGTACGCTATACGCTGGAACAGAATTGTGAAGCTGAGTCTGAAGCCTATCAAAAAATCATATACAGCTGTTTGTATGTGAACGAACACAATATGAAGCTGAGTCTGAAGCTGAAGCTGTGAAGTCAAAATAATTTCACTTCAAAAGTCAATGTAGTTTGACTTCACTCGGCTTCAAATCATATGTCTCTTTCTGTCTGTCTCTCAAACGACAAGCATGGCTGACTGCGAATCAAACGATAAATGAAAAGGAATGAAAACGTATTAAAGTTGTTTGAATATGATTTTTTTTTCGTGACAGAATCATATTTTACTCTGCCGATCAAACGGACGCAAGTGACGACGTAGTGATCCAACGGCGACTTGCAGCTCGACGTGGTTATCCAAGGGAGGCAAGTGGTGACGTGGTGATCCAGTAGCAACAGGCAATGCCAAACACCCAAAACTTCTTTCTTTTCTGGTCCAAAAATCCGATATGGAGGTTTTTTTCATTTGTCAGTTCATCAAATTCAATGTCATTCTCTTCTTCCCTCCTAATTCAGCACTGCATTTATTAAAGTGCTGCCAAGGTGTCCTGGAAATGATCGATAGTTATTGAAAAGCCGAACTTTCGTAACAGAAAATTAATTTCCAAGTCAATGAAATATATGTATGGTGATCAAAGTCCTTTCAACGTTTTATATATGGTTAATAGATTTCTTTTAAAACTAAAGCATAATTTTACTTATTAGGCCGCTTCGTTGGGTGTTTAAACATGACATCGACACAAAAGTGAAATGGCTACTTCAAATTAAATGAAGTTAAAGTTTTAAGTTTTAACAAAGCGATTAAAGACCTAAAAGTCAGACTTAAAATTTGGAAAAATGAACAATTTGAAAATTATCTAAAATCACTAACTCCAACGTCTGACACTAATTACTCTTTTTGGAAAGCAGCTAAAGACTTAACGAATCGCACCATTCACCAGCCGCCATTAAAAAAGTCGGATGGGACATGGGCTAGAACCAACTCTGACAAAGCTTCCCAACTTGCTGACTATTATGAAAAGGTTTTTACTGAAAACCAAACTAACAGCAACGCTAATCTTACTAATTTTACTAACAGGACTCCTCCACCGCAATACAAATTAAGAAAAATCTCAGCTAACGAAATAAGACACTGCATTGAAAAGCGTACTAGTCACAAAAAATCTCCAGGATATGACCAAATAACTGGAAAATTACTAAAAGAGCTTCCTCCAAATAGAATTATATACATAAGAAACTTGTTTAACGCAGTACTAAGACTAAGGCACTACCCGACATTATGGAAAATAGCTGAAATAATACCTATACCGAAATCGGGCAAAGATCCAACTTTGACGTCATCTTATAGGCCAATAAGCCTTCTGCCTTCATTATCAAAAATATTTGAACGACTTTTGCTTGACAGAATTCAACCAATACTGGATGTGAACAAAATTATACCTGATCACCAATTCGGATTTAGACAACGTCACTCCACAATACAGCAAGTCCACAGAGTGACACCCAAGATACTATCAGATCTAGACCACAAAAAGTACTGTGTAGGTGTTTTTTTGGACATAGAAAAAGCTTTTGACAAAGTGTGGCACGCTGGACTTCTTAAAAAAATTAAGACTATCCTACCAAATGATCTTTGTGATATCATCAGGAGCTACCTTGATAGTCGCTACTTCTATGTAAGGTGTAAGGATGAAACCTCTACATTAAGGCAGATAAAAGCTGGAGTCCCACAGGGAAGCGTGCTTGGGCCCTTACTTTATACTATATATACATATGACATTCCAATCCCAGAAGACAATTCGACAATGGTGGCCACCTTTGCTGACGACACTATTCTTATGTGCTCAAACAAAAAGCTTGATGTGGCAATAGATAAGCTGCAAGCAATATTGGACGAAACATGCACTTGGTTTGATTTATGGAAAATTAAGATAAACGAAATGAAAACATTGCAAGTGATATATACTTTACGGACAGCTTATCAGCCAAGACAAGTAAAAATAAAAGGTACTGACATTCCATTAAGCAACGTGGCCAAGTACCTGGGCATGCATATTGACAGCAAACTGACTTGGAAATATCACATCCAGAAAAAGAAAGACCAACTTGTACTAAAATTCAGGCAGTTATAACCGTTTTTCAATGGCATACAACTATGGGGTACTGCCAAGAAAACGAACGTAAATATAATACAAAGACAACAATCTAAAATCCTTAGAGCTATAGTTAATGCTGACTGGTACATAACAAATTATGACATACATAAAGACCTCGGTGTAAAAATGGTGCACGACGAAATCAACAATGCAAGCAGAAGATACCATAGCACCTTAGAACGACATTCCAACGTTGAAATGATTGACATTCCTTCAGACGAATTAACAAGACGTAGACGATTGAAAAGGAGCAGACCAGTGGACTTAACGTAGCTGCTCTACTTCATACATTTTAACTTTACATATTACATATTATACCTACACTAATATGTACATGTGTTGGTCTTGGGTTGTTGAGAGGAACGTTGCGGTATCTCGCGAGAGTGGGGCAGCCGCAAGTAGTACTCAAAAATAAACCAAACCCTCCATATTATTTCAAACTGACAATTCGAAAATGTTCGTATTTGTCAAATATAAACCCCCTTTTCAATGTTAAAAAAAGTATTAGTGTTTATTTTTAATGTGTTGTTATATAATAAGAAACAAAACAAATGTACTTCGTCTATTGGGAAATAAAAAATAAAAAAAAATAAAAAAAAAAAGTTTTAAGTAGACTTTCTAATCCTTGACCCGAAACCCATTAAAGACCTCTTTGGCATATCAAACCAGAATGTTTTCTATTTAACGTTTTCCTGAAAAAGAAGATTTTAAATTTCAAATTCAGTTTGATGAATGTATATTTTAATATTATCAAAATTAAATTGCTTAAGAATGATTTTAATATTGCAATATTTAGTGGAGATTAAAATTGATCAGTGAAATCAGAAACCAGAATCCCCATGATGAAAGGTATAAGAGCTATTATGAAAGTGAGTGGTTGAAAGACAGAAGGAAGAACAGGCAAATGAAAGAATGATGAACATACCACCACAAAGACATGAGAATCAACAACGATGACTGACAGCATGAGCGAAATGAGTAATTTGCTTTAGCAACACATCAAGATGGATGGGTGTCACTTTGGATGGGTGTCATAATGCTTGTTCTAGGGGGTGGCAAAAGAAAAATTTATAATAAAACGAAAGGCCATAAATGATATACTTTTTCATTAAATGCAATATTTTTCCAAACTATTTTCTCTTCGCATTGTTCTCAATGCATTTTTAATAAATGTGCAGTGGAGCATATCCGTATTGCATATTAAGCAGCGGATGGAGAACAAACACATTGTATGAGCTATCAGTATAAGAGAGAGAGAGAGAGAGAGAGAGAGAGAGAGAGAGAGAGAGAGTGATAGGCAGTTAGAGAGAGAGAGGTAAGAAAAATATGCAATATTGAAAACTGAAACTGAAAGTAAACTGCAAAAATAAAAAAAAAATATATAAATAACATTAATAACCTTCGACAGGGCAACATCACAACAAGGACCTTTTCGGGCGATGCCATGAAATAAGATGAAGCATGAAGGGGCATGCGGTTAATGGGCGACACTTTAGTAGCAATTTTCTTGAAATCTACAAAGATGCAGCAACTAAAGACTATACTACCAAACGATGATGAGGACGATGACGACGATGATGTCGTGAACAACAAAGTGAAAATGCTTTGCAACATTAAATTATGTGTGTTTGGGTGTGTTGTGTTTGTTCGTTCAAATGGAAGCGTTTGTGGTGTAGAAAATTGCAGCAAGAACAACACAGCAATAGCAAAACCAAGAACTGAAATAGTAAATGGCAACAAAGCATGCAATAAACACTTTGTCATTGTGCGTTTCTCCTTATCAGAGCAGAACGTTATACCAAGGATGTCAGTCAGTCAGGCAGCATGCAACCAGGCGGGCAACCAAGCAATCCTAGGCCAGAGCTTGTACATGAATAGGCTGTATCTACTGTTAATAGGTATGACTTTATAGAAGTATATGTACGTATATGTAGATGTATGTTATGTCTGTGAGAGTGCGTATCCTAGTTATGCAAATTCTCGACACGTTGGTGGCTTCCACTTTGCTTGACTTAAGCGTAGCAAGCAAGTAAGCAAAGAGAAGCATCAATTCAAGGCATTTAATTAGGCAAAGTTGCCCGGGTTCTGGTACTAAGTATATGCAAATGCATATGTTAGAAGCTTTGAGCGCTGATGCAGAACGTGACATACTAACGGCCAGTTTGCTCACCGTGAGCAATGAACAACAAGAATTAATTATGCATCGATTTGACTTAAAGTGCTTCAAGCCTACTTCGTACTCAGCAAATGCTTGAAACTTATGGCGCAAAGTCAATGTAATTTTACGCTAAAAGCTAAGAGAGCCACGAATGCCACGAGCACTTAGCCTTAGCCATCATCTACTTGCACGCCAAGCCACCTTAGTATCCGACCAAGCATTCGACTAGTCCAGGTGTGGGTGACATTCTGCCCGTGGCAACGACTAAAGTGAGGAAACTTGAAAAAATATTAAAAATAGAAAGAGTAAAGAAACAAAAAAGAAAAAAACTATTATGCACACAAGTAGCCCCAAGCTGGTTTAACTCAAGTTGACATGAGTACAAACACACAGATACACATTTACCCACATAGATAAAAACACACACTCTTATGTACCGAACATGCCCTCGATGACATACAGAACAGTGGAAAGCACCACTCACCCGCTTGACGCTAAACTCACCCAACTCGTTGACTAAGTGACCTTTGTGAGCGGTAAATGCGCTCTCTACCTGAATCACAGGTTGTCTCACTTGGTCGTCATCATCATCATCATCATCATCATCAGCATTGCCTGAACGAACGTAAAGTTTACTCATCGCATGCGAATGACACTCAACACAAGAGTATGGACCAAGCAACCAACCAACCAACCAACGTTGTTCCTCGAAAGAAAGCCAAGCTACCAAATAACCGACCGACTATACTTGCATCTCTCTTACTGCATTACATGGTGAT
This sequence comes from Amiota communis, assembly GCA_037043315.1. Classification (NCBI taxonomy): domain Eukaryota; kingdom Metazoa; phylum Arthropoda; class Insecta; order Diptera; family Drosophilidae; genus Amiota; species Amiota communis. The sequence continues at coordinate 15,972 of JBAMAV010000507.1, forward strand.
GGTGGTGCTGGCCAAGCTGCTGGAGCTCGAGTGCAATGAGATCTTGTGTCGCATGTCACCTTTAAATAATGTCTCTTGACGCCTTTCAACACAAATCGCATGTGAAAAGTGCTTCACACATGAAGTGTTTGGAATTTTAGTACGTTTTGGATTATGATCATAGAACACGCTCACAGAGATACCAACACATACCAAAACAAAAAAATAATGCAGAAGTGTGAGCAAGTGAATGGAAGGAAGGAAGAATGGAATGTGTTAAGAAATTTATATTTGAAGCATTTTTACTTTGTCATATTTCGCGGTGTTGTTTTGTATTTGTCTTCAACATCTATCTTCCTTCTTTGGATGGGATAGTTGGAGAGTTCGAGGATTGTAAGTATTGCAAACTCAATTTTTACAAGGATTTGTGTGCGCCTTTGTTTCTTGTAACAAAACACTTGTCATAAATTTCATTTCAAAAATTATTTTTAAAACTTATAGAGTTATGTTCTCGGCTTCTTCTGGTTGTACTGCTGCTGCTGCTGTGGCTGCTGCTACTGTCAAGTGCACATTACATAATTCAATTGAGAATCCATTACCCAAACTATGATTTCATTTTAGACATTCGTACACATATTTGTCCTTACAAAAGCAAAGCCAAGCAAATCTAAGCTCAACACAACTCATCTGTTCAACTAAACATCATCAACAACGAGACGACGACGATGAAGATGATGATGACGACATTCTTTGCCTTTGTTAACTTTAATTTTATTTTGCAATTTTTATGCGTATTTCCTGCGAGATTTCCGCCAAGTTGAATTGTCTCTACAATACTCTATCTTATATTCATGTTGCTCGGTCTCAGGCTCAGTCTAGGTCTCACATACAGTCTTCGTCTTAGAAGCAGTGACATCAATGTAACTATGAATTTTTCTATATATTTTTAAAGAAAAGTTGAGTTGAGTTCAGTTGAGTTGAGTTGAGAAAAGCAAAATAAAATGAAGCAGTGACATTTGTCCAGGGAAATGAGTTTGAGGACATTGAATCATAACATAAAAATGGCAGAGAAAAATTCTAAAGAACAACATTCATAGATATTCAGTTATTGTGAATAGATATATATGGTAGATAGACATGATGATGGAGGAGGAGGAGGAGGAATAGTAGCATACACACATGACCTTAGTTTTGTATCTTATCGAATTCATAGAGAGAGAAAACAACAGATAACGTTGACATTTCTTATAAATTTTTGATGGGTTTTTGTCTATTCCATCTACAGAATAACTAAAATATTTTGCATAAAGAGATACTGTATCTATTAATTTAAATATTGTCAATTGTGGTTGTATATTTTATATTGTAGTTTATTTTTTGAAATAAATTTCAAATTTACTTTTGACACTTAACATTTAATTTGAGTTTATTAAGGACTACAATACTACTGCAGGAAGTCTATTAGTTCAAGGAAAATACAATACAACATAAGTAGTTTTGTTTGGGAAAGGTAGAAATAATTTCAAATGTGCCAATGGCAAATAAATTAAAATAAACTAAACTAAACTTTAACATTTGGCAAATGCTGAAAGTACAATTTAATCCTGTTGCTATTTAACGCCTGCTTTGTCTTTACATAGAAATGCTTTACTATTTTGTGTATAGTATTTTGTTCGATGCATTGCACTGCTTGCCACTGAAAAACATGTCAACTTTGTGTCCTTTTTAGTGCCGACGGACATCTACAAAAAAAAAAAACAATAACATACAAAGACGTTAAACTAAGCAAAATACAAACACATTTGACCAAATTGCAACCTAAAAAGCATTCAACAGCAACAACAAAAATACATAGAAAATAAAACAAAAACAAAAAACAAAAAATTAAAGCCAACAGCCTAAAAGTAGACTACACATAAACACTGTATCTGCAATAATATGTGTGACACACATATGCATATCCATATCACACATACAATGTAGAAAACAAGAACAGCAACAACAATATCTAGAATACTACATGAATGCATTCATGTTATGTCCTGTCTAATCCTTTCAAGCTCAACGGAGCCATTTCCCAGCCACACACCATCGCCACCACCATCACCATTACCATTACCATGGGAAATCCTAAAACTCTTTCCCATTTGAAACAACCGACCATAGAACGAACCTCTTCATTCGTTGGTTCGTTGTTTGCCGCATTTGGCAAATGTTTTCTGTTTTAGTTTAATGCTCCTCATTTCTATGAGAGATGGAACAAGGATGTACATAGTAGGCAAGCGATTGTTCTGCTTTAGCACCTCGAAAAACTGTTTATACGATAATTTAGTTGGCTTGTTTTTCTTCTACATGTTATTCTTACTGTAGTTGTTGTTAGTGTTATTGTGTTTTTCTAGTTTGTTTACCGTAAATAGTTTTACTGAAGTTGGCAGTGCTTTAGTCTGGCATTGAAACGAAATAGAATACGACAAAATATTCACTTACACATTACTTACTAACTACAAGTGCTAGTGCTGCCTTCTGTTGTCCCATCCTTGTTTTTTGCTCTTATGTTAAACTGTCTAACATCATGATATACTTACAAGCATTGAGTCATTAGCCTTAACCCATTAGTATCTTTTAACTTTGTAATATATAAATGAGTTTAGATTGAATCGGTTCGGTTCGGTGACACGTTTGTGTGACTTGCGTGTTTGACTTACCGGAAATTGTTGTCTGAGCGTGTTTTTGATGCGCGGAAGCGATAACAAACTATGCCGGAAATGAGCCGCCATTAAGGCGCCAAAACATAGTTAAAGGTGTGAACCTGTCATCGTCATAGTCATCGCCATCGAAATGGACAAAGAGCATTGCAACTTAATTTTATTTTTAGGTTTTTTTATAAGTATAGTACATTGTGTGCGAAAAATTTCTCAAATCGAAGTGGAATTGATCCAGACATAAGAATAATTTAACTACTATTCTTTTCCTATTAATCAAAATATATATTGTATATGCCAGAATCTCCTTGATTTATAAAATTTCTCTTTTGATAAAAATTTACTTCAATTTGAATAAACTGAGTTAATTATTTTTAGACATATCTGCACCAATAGTATGTCTTTGCAAATGTAGATGTCCAAATAATTCACATACCAAACAACTGATATTGTATTTCTATTATGAGGTAGATGACCACTAAAATATGATTTTTGAAATTCTTTTCTAAGGAGGGTTAAAGTTTTTAGAAACAACTGAGTAATTTTAATTTATTTTAAAATCTTAAATGAAACATAATCTAAATTCTTAAGTCAGTATTACAAAAAGTCAGTAAGATCTTTCAGTAAGTACTAAATAACTTTGACTGATTTTACCGATTTCGTTTAATATCATCGTGATCTGAAGATCTCGGTGAATGGTTGTGTTCTGAGTAAAAAATATTCCAAGCAGAAGCTTTATTTGTTCAATGCTTGAATTAATTATACTTAAAACAGAATGCATTTTTAAAAGAAAAGTTGTGCCCAAGAAGTAAAGTTCTTTTCTTTTATTTATAGTAAGATACTAAGGCTTGCGATTGATATGAGCCTGGCAGGTTAATCTAATTTATCTTGCGTTATGCTTTAGCATTTACAACAATGCTAAGGCTTCAGTATTTGAAAACTTGCATTACAATAGACTAGACGCATCCTGAGGATCGTCATATGAGGCTAGAAAAATTGAGTCATTTGTATACGTGGCTGCTAAGAAAATATGAGTAAATATAAAATATTTAATACACCACAAACCTTGTTGGACATTCATCGATTTTTTATCTTAAATAGGTGACACTTGTAGTGTACAATACGGCGATTCCAATTCCAAGAAGATTGTCATTCCATCATTGAAAGCAATCTGTATAGCGATTCTCTAAGTGAACTGTATATTTCAATAGTTTTGGAATATAATTTTCTCATTTATCTGGAGTGGCTAAATGCTGAAATTATATTAGTACACCGACCCATTCCTAATATTAAATACAGTGTCTTAAAATGAGTTGTCATACTAATAATACAAAATTGTGCGATCCTCTGTACTTTGTTGGTTCGAAGTTCTTTTACACGGCTTACTGCAATTGCAAAAGAAGGTATGAAACGAAAAATCGTAACGCTGTGTGACTTTTTTATGCGTTAGTTTTTGGTATTTTTGTGTTTGTGTGCGTGCATTATTCCAAATTTGTGTATGTGTGAATGGTTTATTCTTATTTTTGTCTGTGTGTATGTGCACTATTTCTATTTTTATGTGCGCTTGAAGAGTGTAAAAATGTTTGTTGTCTAGTTTTTTCTAACAAATGTCCATACAAACCATACAAGAATTAAATGCAATACCTCACAAAAACATTTACCCGCTTCGAAGACCACTTCAGACAATAGTAGTCGTTGGCCGAGCACGCTAAGTCGTCGGTTCAGTATATGCACAATAATGCGTACATGAGATCGCGTTATAGGTGCGATACCCAGTTATTTCAAGAATTTTTTTTTTAAATTTCTCGTTATTTTTGTTTTCTAAAATAAACAAAACAACAACAACGTGTCCATTATCTTTGCTCATTGTACTGCCATCAATTTTAATTCAATTCAATCGGATGTTAAGAAGTGGTTCTAATTTTGTGTGTTTTGATTTTGCTAACAAACTAACATCCTAAGCAAGTTAAATAAAAATAAAAACTTGAATTACTGTAGAAAAAGGAACTTCATTCCGCTCATGTGTCCCACGACACCTCACTGACTTTATTTATAATTTCAAACGCACGCAATCTTTGCCATTACTACCAACTTTGTGCTGATTTTCATTATTAATTTGATGTTTTAAATTTAATTTGTAGAGCGAAGGACTGGTTAATGTCGTTTTATAGATGTAAAAATAAAACCAGTCGGTGATTATGTATTATTAATTCAATAGAATATACATATGTGAAAATTGGTTGAAAGAAAGTTGTGAGACATATTTCAGATTTGGATAAATGGCTATCAAAACCAAGGTATAAAAACTAAAAACTCTTGTTAATTTATAGTTTTAACTCTAAGTATTATATAATATAAATAAATAAAATAAATAATACTGTTATGAGTTCATTTAGTTGATATACTCGTGTCGGCTTAAAGAAATGTATTTCTTTTGCAAAACATTATAAAATGATTGTCGCTCCGAAATTTGTCTGCTTTGGAAGTTGTCCAATTAAAAATGATATTGGCAATGGGAAATTTCACTGTTTCACTATACAAATACAATTGAACCTTGATTATCCAAATTGCTCATAATGGAAAATAGAGATTTCCGGATTAAGCCTTTGATTGCTTTGAGTAAATGAGTTTGTATGCGGTTCACTTTTTAATTGTTTGACAGAATAATACTAGTCCCTATTGCCTCATTCATGAATGAATGAATCTCAAATTTCTGAATTAGATGAACTGTGTTTACGATACATAATAAGAAATAATAAATAATATAGGATTTAATTAACATAAACAATCGACGGGTTACACATGCATAGATATGTTTTACACATAATTATGGTAATTCATTGGTTATAAAGAAAATTAATGAATTCTAGGAAGATTAACACATTTAGAAGAGATATAAATCCAACTATGCTTTACAAATGTAACTGATTATTCAAGGACTGGAAAATTCTGGTTCAACCGGAAGTAGATATGTACATAAGTAGACCATATTATGATGAAAAAAAAATACAGATTAAGTAAGTATAAATTTTTAAAAACTACTAAAAGCAAAATTTGTTTTTTGTCTACTTCACTTTGTTATAGCCTCATCTCGTCTAGCATTGAAGTGTGTTAAAAATGCTGTTTGATCCTTTGGAGTTGTTGCAATAGTTGCTTACTACTAGACTACTTACTTACTTACACTTAACTCAGCTTAGCACATAAAAAAGAAATGAAGTGTGCACGACAAGAAAATTTTAGTACAAATGCAATTCATAAAGTGACAAATGAAATACTAAAAACCGGGAAAACATGTGAAACCGTGTTTTATAGAGTTTAAACAGAATAGAGCAGAGTCAGTAACATATGTATGGTTATCCACGGCTGTGTTATGATGATGTGTTGTACTTTGCCTTTACTTCTGTTGAATATTTAAGCGCACTAGGCTCACAAGTGCTCCAAGTGCTTAAGGTGGTACCCACTCATCATTGCCAAAGCCGTCGTTGCCATTTCCATCATCATCATCATCGTCGTCTTCTCTCTTTACAATTTTACACCCATGGAGCACTATAGTAAACTATGGTACATCCACTTCGACATAACTCCTAGAAATTTCGTTGTTGGCTCGATGTTGCCTCTTTCATCCGAGCATCTCATAGTTTGCGGCATATGCGCCGCAAGCAAAAGACGGTTGATGATTGTTGTCGTTGTTGTGTCGTTGTCGTTGTAGTTGCGGCAAATGTCCTAAAAAACTGTTTTTGTGCATTGCTTTTTGTTATTTTCTTTCTCATGTTTTTGTTTTTTTTGTGTAGCATACTTTATAGCGCGCCAAGTAGTTTCATTCTTTAAGTGTATGTATGTTTGTGTGTGTGTATTTGTGTGTTATGTTTGGGCTTGTGTGTTTTGTTTGTTTTGCATTTTGTTTCGGTTTTATACTTTGTGGCAGCATCCTTGATGCAAGGTGTTGCACGCGATTGAGCATCCATGTGAGTGTGTGTATGTGTGTTGTTCTTCCACTTAACTGTGTCTGTGTGCCAGAGTTTGTTTTGTGTTGGTTGCATTATAAATGGAAATTTGTATGCTCGAGTGAAAATAGCTGCAGGTTTTATTTAAAGGCTTTTGCATGCATATACATATCTCTGTCCATTTGTCTCCATTACTTTACCTGGGCCTCTGAATTAGTATCTATGAGTGTATGTGTATAGTATTTTTGTATACCATATATGGTAGTGCTAAATTATGCAGACACAGTTAAATTTTCATGTTGAAAAAGTTATTTTATATTATGAAAAATCCAGGCAACCACCACATGTAGTAGGCATATGCAACAAAGCGTTGACAGCTGTCCAAAAGTCTATTAAAATAATGCAATGCGCAACAATTCATAGAAATTTACATTGCATTCTCCATACTTTCCCATCTCTTGCCCATTATTTTTCTTTATATTTTTAAATATACCATTAACCAAATGTGTGTGTGCTTCTCTTAAATTTCTTTGGTTTCATGCTTGAACCTTCTAATGTCAAATCTTAAAATGTGCTTAAGACGATTTTCCAAGACTTTGAGTGTCTTTCAATTGCTTACCACCCTCATCCTCGCCATCATTCTTATATTTTCTACTTATTCCTTTCCTCGATACTGTGATGTTAGAGCGACGCTTATATGTCGCATTAAATATTCAGCAAAATGTCTTGTGGCATTTTCTTTCAAAAATAAATTAAAGCATTTACCAAAGTATCTACTGACAGTTGATGGCAATGGTTTTCTTGTTGTTGGCTTTACGTTTATTTATGGCCATGATTTACTACATGATTAACACACATATGAAATGTGTATCTGTATATACCATATGTATTGCTTGATTGACATCACTAAGTAGGTTTCATAAAGGATCCGGGTTTCGATACATCCCATTAATGGAAGCAACTTAAATCGCTTAAAATTTGGTGGATACCAAAACAAAGTTCCGCATCAATAAGGTCAATCAAAATTAATGTCTATAAAATATAGAGAAGTTGGCAAGTGAAGGAGGAGGAGAACGGTGGGATCCAATGCGTGAGTGGAAAACACTAAAATTCGAAGCTAAAGTTACAAATTCAATTATCGGCAAACTGAAATGTTGGAAAGAAAATTGAATCAAAGTGTTTTTGCTTTGGCCAAAAATGAAATTGAGGTAGCATAACGGTTTTATATCATCAGCAGTTCAGCCAGGTAAAGTGAGCAAAAATAAAACCCAGAAAGAAGGCTATCATTGGCTATGCCAAAGATGTAATACTCTTCACGCTCCTCCGGGTTGCATCCAACCTTCCTCTATTAGCATCACGAAATTCTCTCTGTTACAGTTTGAGTATCAACGAAGAACACAGTTTCAGTGGCACTTTCATTGTACTATTATTCTTTACAAGTTTGTCATTTAATATGGGTTTGTATGGGAGGTTCCTACCCCTAGTGGTCCGATTCGGCTGATTCCGACAAATGAACTGTACATGACTATGTACAAAATTTCAGCTCTCTATCTGTCCGGCCAGACTGACATGGCTAAATCAACTCGTCTCATCGAACTGATCACAAATATATATACTTTATGTGGTCTGCGATGTCTCCTTCTGTGTGTTACAAACTTCATGACAAACTTATACTCCCGTGAAGAGTATAAACAACAAAATGTATTGCAAGAGAAAAATAAAGCATAAACAGCATTAAAATTTTGTTGTTTTCCATCATAGTCATCATCATCATGATGATAGCAATGTTTAAAGTAACCTCTGTTGCATAAAGATGAGCTACCAGAGATATGTGTATGGTATACCAACCAACACAGTAGACAGTGTGAAATTTGTCACTGAGGTCAATAACTCAAAAGCCGGGTCATGTTGCAAGATGCATGCACATGAGTGTGTCTATGATCAGGCGATGCACACAAAGTTGCTGTTGATAAAACATGTCTGCTTACTAAGTCTGGGAGTCTGTGAGTTTTGCTTTATTACCGACACCAACAACAAATATTGTTGCATATTAAGGAAAGTGAGAAAATGTAGAAACACAACAAGAAATCAAACATTGTTGGCTTTAGAGTTTAGTTTATGAGCCACGTTCAAACGAAATGTTACCATTTTGTTTGAAACATTCTTAGTATTCTACTACAAAAGAGGAATGTGAAGAATTTTATGAGAAAAAAGACAAAATCATATTAGGTACTGGCCAAATAATAATAAAATAACTGATGTGATTTGAATTTTGTATTATATCTATAAGATACTTTATAGATTTTGTTCATTAGTGTTCAAGTGTGTGTTTTATTATACAAGTGTTGAGAATTCACAACTTAACATTGTCTTGCCATGTTGAATTAAGAATCGCCATCACCTCAAGCAGTTTCATAGCTAAATACACTATCACCACTACAATACAACTGCTTTCATTCAATGCAATTATTGCTGTGTCATTTGCCATTACCGACTGTCACTATTACAGACTCACATATCAGCAGTATGCTATATAACAATATATCCTTGTGGTACCTTAGCATAAACGGCATACAGAAAGAAGGAAACAGATAGATTGGTGCACGAAATTATTTCATAAGCTTATAGAATACAGCTGGATGCCAGAGTGTATCATATGCTTCTTGAAAATTATAAAAGATAGCAAGATAATACTTCTCAATTCTTCAAGTTCACCCACAATAGATTTAACAAATCGGTGGAATTGCCAAATCATTTGATGTACGCTCTTCTTAACCCAAATTGATGTTAAGGTCATCCAGTACAGGTACCATTCTTCTTAAAAGTATCTTTTCAAATAATTTAACATTAAGGTGGTATGATAGCTAAATGAAACGGGCCCAGAGCTGTAAGGGAAAGAGAATCCGAACATTTATTATGTATATATATGTACATAAAGTCTTATGATTTCACGGAGGAGCAAAAGGCCACAAATAGTTTCCTCCATTTGTTTCTGTCAAGCACCAACATCTTGATTTCGCTGCAGCTTCTGTTGGCCTTTATCACGTCTCTTCCAGGTCTGCGTGGGTTCACCTCTTCGCCGGCTTCCTTGTGGGTTGCAGTCGATTGCACAACGGGTGATGTCATTTATTTTTACAACATTAAATCCAACTAGATGGGCAGGACGTTTCAATACCATTTTCGCTTGAAAAATTCGGTTTGTTGAAGTTCAAAAAGTGCTGACAAAAACTGTTCTATTAAATTCCAAAAGAGATGAGGGAAATGAATCTATTTTACTGAAGAAGAAGATCAAAAACTAGAACTTTATTATATTGCTAATTTTCAATAGCAAAATTTTACAGACCATCGACGCAGCCTCTAAAGTACTTCAATCTAAAGCCATCTTTCAAATGCCTCGAATCGTTTGCAAGTCTCTCAGAAGGACCTTGAAAAATATCGAAATGATTTTAAATAATTAAAAACGAAAAAATATAGCAAACAAATAGTCTATCAAGCCAGAATTTCCTAAAACTCTTCAGAGGAAGGTGAAACGTCATTTTGATGAAATATGCTTGGATGCACCTCTCCAAGATCCAGAAAGCATGTTTGGAGTGAACATATTCTTTCACGTTTTGGTCATCATCATTAATAAACTGAGATAGCGTTTCCTTGGAATGGATGAAATTGTTTCAAATTTCAGTGTCTTGCAACCTACATCTTTCCAAAATTTAAATGATACCGATTTATTGGAAAAGGGTTTAGTATTTGTTGATTTATAAAAAAAAGACATCTGTCTCGTTTGCCAAGGAAATTCTTAGATTTCGATCGAATTTTAGACATGAAATAAGAGAGTCATCTTCTATAGAAGAGCTTGCTAATTTGTTAAAAGAATCATTTTTCTTTTTTTTTCAAGTTTGCCTGGATTGTGTTCTAAATTTCTGTTATTTGTAACCATCCCATCAAAATTAAAACTGATGAAAACATATTTAAAAAATTATTTGAGAAAGAAAGGTTACGCAACTTACCTATCCATTGAACATTCCATGGCCCGAAATTTAAACTTTGACGATGTCATTAACACTTTCGCCTTACTGAAAGCCCGAAAAAAAGAATTTTTATGTAAATAAAAATAGTTAAAACCTTGGTTGAGCTTCTTTACATTGAGGGAGGGTCCCAACCGATGACTCTGATCAAATTTACTTGGTTTTGGTCTCATAATTACTCCAGTGCATTTTCATTGTCCTAGGTTGTGGTCTAGCCTTAGCGTAGTATTGAGGATATGTGTCTATAATGAGTCTGTTGTGTTTTGGAGGCAGATTTCTATAAGTTTTTATTTTCATTATTTTTGTAAACGTCAAGTGGATACCGTTAAATTCGATGTTAGATGTATTCATATTTTTTCTGTGGTTATAAACTTTACTCTTCTACCACATAACCACAAAAAATCTCGGATATACGTTCTGGCTATTTGTTTTATTCACCATTTTGGATAAAAAACAAATCAGCATATTTCTTCATAAATATATTTTCTAATATATAAAAGAATATTATAGTCATTATTATATTTTTAGTTATCAATAAAGTTTTAGTTAAGATAAGTACTTAAATATTTTGTATAACAAATTATTTTAATATAAGATGATGATTTCATTAAACAATTATATAAATACATTTATTCAAAGATTAAAGCATAAGTTAATATTATATTAAATAATATATTTAAAAATAAAAATTATTCAATCAACCCTCGCATGTTGGCCTATACTTGTACTTTACAAGAAATCAGAATTACGACAAAGTAATTTCAGGCAAACCACAGTGTAATATTTGCACGGACTATTAGCAGTTGCGGCTGTTGACTATTTTAAGCGCATGTTGAATGGTGCATGGAGATAGCGTTGGCATGGCGCCCCATTGGCCAGACACTTGTTGAAAGACAAAAAGACTGACTTACTGACAGGCAGACAGAAATACACTGCAACAGCAACAACAACTCAAGGCCGCCTTTCGTGTCCAATGTGAATCATGTTGAACAAAATGAAATGAAAACAAGCAAAAGGTAACTTAAGTGTTTCACCAGAACCACAGATAGAGATACAGATACTTGTGCAATGAGCTGATCCACTTGTAGATCTCTAGCCTTGTACCGCATTCACTACACTTTATAACTTGCTACTCACTTAGAGTGAGTTGGTAAGTGAGTGAGTCGGTGAGTACCCACCTATCTACCATGAGCAAATAAATGAATATATAAATGGTATTTTTTATTTCGAATTTTTTGGAATTTAAATTCCATTGCCGCTTCAGACACTTCAGTGTTGGCTCATTTGGTGCTTATAATTCGCACTGATTTACATAAAAGGCACTCACTCACTCATTCATTCACTTGTTCATTCGTTTCTTTCATCGTTCGTTCGTTTGTTGTGAACTTGAAAAAAAGAAGCAAAGAAAAGAGAAAAATACAACAAAAAAAATAAAGGATATAAAAAAGGAAAGGAAAGTGTAGGGAAAAAGGATGTTTTGCAAGAAGAATTATACAAAAAAAGAAAAATGAAAGAAATAATACATAAATGTAGATAAATTCTGAACATTTGCATAATGAGATAAATTTACAAAGCAAGCAGCATAAAGATGCCAACTTTGGAACGGCGGAAGTGAATATGAATCGTGATACTACTTACTACGTAGAAGGATATCCTGGCCCGAATAATTAAATATGAAATTGTATGCTTTTCTTAATGTTTTATTTATTAAAATTTCGAAACACAAAAAATGCATAAAAATATTTCAAATTATTTGAAGAAAAATAGTAATAATAATAATAATTTGATTTGTGGTTAAAAACAATTGAAGTGCAAAATAAACAAGTTTTAAATGTTTTGAAAATTGTTAAATAAGTTTTCTTTGCAACACAACAACTTTGGATACATGAACATTTTTACATTCTAAATAAACAAACAAACAAAAAAAAAATTTGTTAGGATATATGAAAGGATAGTAAAAACTTTAGTTGAAAGTGTGTGTGAGTAACTCGAGAAAGGATTGTGCAATAAAATGCAATTTATATTAGGGAGCTGAACTGAGTCTTGAGTTTTGTTTTGTTCCAAGTTGTTGCAGTTGATAGCTGAAAGCGTCTCTATCTTTTGTTTTTGGCAAGCAATTAAATAACAACAAAAACATCTTGATGAAGTTAAGAATCTGTTTCTCATACACATAGCACACATGTTCGCATATAATAAATATGAGTTTGTATGTTAGTAAGTATTTGTCCATTTCTTTATTCAAATTAAAAGTTTTCAGGGTAAGCAAGTTTAGTTTTCATTGAATAAGAGAATCTATGAACTACTGCTTTCAATTCTATTTTGTTCTTTTATATGCTACTCTTTTTATTTTTATTTTATTTTTTTGTATAAATAACTAAACAACATCAAAGAATTCCAATCAAAGTTCTAATCAACAAAAGCCATCCACAACAACAACAACAACAATAGCAACAGCAATAATCTCAACTAATACAATAAAAATATTGCCAAAAATTTTTAATAAACAACAAGGATACCCGTAATTGGGGTGCTATGTTGAGTTACTTCTGTTGATGCTACAATAGGATTGAAGAAGCAATGCATATACCGTCGGCCATTTGAAAACTAAATGAATGAAATACAAAAAATTTACATTTTTCATATTACACAATAAAAGTAAAATTTCATAAATCTTCTTCTTCTTTGATTCAAAATAGAAAGCATCGTTCTCTCATGTAATTGGTTAGTAGCAACCAAGTAACATTTTCCAGTACTGTACTTGATTGATACAACACAATGATATTGTTATAAATTTCCAATTGGTCTGACAGTTTTAAAATAACACAAACTGGAAATCTACTGTCAGTTGGCGAGCGGCTACCAATTGATGTGGTGTGAGGGTTATGCGGCGTGTGCAGCGATCTGACGTGGTGATCCAACAGCGACTAGAAGCTCGACGTGGTGATCCAACAGAGACAGGCAATGCAAAACACCCAAAACTTTGTTCTCGTGCAAAAGTCCAATATGGAGATTTTTCCTAAGTCCAGTAAAACTACTTTTTAATGTCATTGACATTTGTTAGTGTTTCCTCTTTTTCTCTCTTAATTTAGCTGTTCCACACCAGGACTACCTGCATTTACTATAGTGCTGCCGAGGTGTCCTGGAAATATTTTAATATAATTTTCTTTACTAATCGATTCCGGTAGATGGTCAAACAGTTCTTTTTATTATCATGTAAAATGTACAGCGCGATCTTTAGATATGAACCAGATCGAAATCCTGTAGGGAATACTTGTTCGTTTTATTTACGTCGAATGTAAGAAATACGGAGAGAGAGTTTTGAGACAGACTTGGCTAAATCCTTTTCGTAAATTTAAATAATTCCGTGAAAAGGAGGTTATTTGATTTGGCAAAAGAACATTATTATGTTCTATTTAATATTCGATTACATTTTTAAAGCATTATCTCAAATATTTTTGAAGTATGGCATGATTTCGTATAAATTCGTTACAGTCTAGAAATTTCTTTTGTAATAGTAATCGTATTGTCTTCACGGGAGTGAATAGTACAATATTATAAGATTTTTTGACACTTTGTTACACACAGAGTTGATTTAGCCATGTCCGTCTGTCCTTCTGTCCATCTGCATACAAAGTTGTCCCTCAATTTTTGAGCCAGAATTTGCACATAGGTTTCTTTTTTGTCGGATTCAGCCATATCGGACTACTAGGAGATGAACTTCCCATACAAACCGTAATTCAAATTAATGTTCCGATTGCACAAATTTTTGTGTATCCATAATTCACCAAACATGTAAATTTCGATCGTATTGCTCCCGATATGTGTGCTCAATACGCCATGGCCATGTACTATCTACATGTGACATATATTTCATACTAACAATCATGCGCCATATACATGTGATTATTGGATTAATTAGAATGAATACTGTCTTTACCTTAAACGTAAGTCAAATCATTAATATAATATTTCTGGATGGTCATTCGCAGGAGCATATCCAAAGATAACCTTCTTCTAATAATCCTTTTGTTTATTGTTATACTTTAATGACTGTAATAAGATCAATTATGTTGTCTAAGATTGACTACGGCCTATCTATGGTAATGCTGCCAAAATTAATATCAAACATATTATACCGCCATACCATAACAACGTCAGCGGAAGCCTTCGCGTCTACCCTACATCAATAATCATTAGATATACTTATTAAAGTATATGCTCTTCCAACACTGCATCAACAAATTCAAGTTGCAAAGCTTAGTTTAATCCTAAAACATTTATTTAGCAGTATGGGCCAAGAGAACTCAGTTTTCCAGGCAGAAATAAAGTGTGTCACTGATATGAAACACATATATGGTACATTCACTCTGATAGCAAGGCTGCACTACAAGCACTCAATGCATTTGAGTTCAATTCAAAGTTGGTTTGTGATTGCTTTATGTTACTCACAAGACTAGCATCGAACAATCATGGTAACCTTTTTTGGGTAATAGTGGGTATCTTCGGAATGAAAAATCAGATTAGCTCGCCGGAAAAGAATCTGCAAATTCCTTATGTTTCGGAGCGCATCACTTGAGTACGGCTGAATTGATTTTGGTGAAGTTTTCTGGGAAACTCTAGCATATTCTGGAGAGTCTTCCTGTGAAGTTTGGTGTGAATCAGAGCTGCATTTTTTTAAGAAATTGTTAGATAAAATTTTACATATAAAGCTTAGAGGCATATTTTAAAATCAATCAAGTCGTCTTTTTCAAACACAATATATCAGATAATTATGTTAATATTTATAATGGAGTCGTCTGATTTTTCAATAGTATTAAACAGAGAACAGCGTCACGCACTAACATCACTTCGGGAGCGTAGAAAAGCACGTCGGGTACCAGTGTTGCCAATTTTAATGATAGATTTGGCATATTTTTATGTTATGCATATTGATTAGTTGCCAAGCATATGTTGATTCATAATTATTTAAAATTAAATGATGTTTTATTTGACATTGAAAATATTATAAAGTGATTAGCATAGTTTTCGCTAAATTAACAGCAGTTTATCACATTTTATATTGGTTATGTTGGCAACGCTGTCGGTTACGCTAGTTGAATATAAATAAATTGTTTGGTGCTTACTAAAACTTAATATCATCAAATGTTTATCTAGTCTCAAATTTAACAGCAACACCCACACACTTATATCCGTATTAAAGGCAATTTTATTAACAAAAATTTACTATGGCTTACAATTTTATGGCAACACAGCAATTTCTTCTCTGAAAAAAATACATACTATTTTAGACACAGCTATCAGAACAGTCTTAGGTGCATTTCGCACAACGCCAATTAATAACCTTCTAATGGAATCCAATATAAATACTGTTACAGAACGACGTGACTTTCTCACACCAAAACTAATTAAATGCATACTCTTCCCTCACAACTCCCCCCTACACAAATTAGTAGCGAAAATAAAAAAAATAAATAATAAACAAAAAATCCCATCAGCTATCTATAATTCGATTATTACCACTCCTGACGTAACACCAAAAAAACCTTTCTGGTATCTTCCAACAAATGCCATCATAACAGAACTCAGCCAGTACAACAAACATGACACCCACCACTCTATCTTCAATAAACTTTTTTCAAAAATCAAAAACACATACAAGAACTACAGCTTTATATATACTGACAGATCCAAATCTAACCATGACACCTCTTTCGCTATAATAAACGAAGATAGCTCATTGAAAATTGGACTATTACAGCCATACTCCACTATTTATTCTGCTGAAATTATTGCTATATATGAAGCAATTAACTTAATCAAACGCACGCATGGTAACTTTATAATCTGTGCTGACTCCCTATCAGCTCTGACAGCAATTAAAAATATCGAAAACCATGAATTAGAGATAAGATCCCTCCTTCTGCTACATTACCCCAAAATAATACTTCTCTGGATTCCAGGGCACAAAAGAATAAAAGGGAACGATATTGCAGACCAAGAAGCAAAGGCAGCATATGAAAACCTACTTATATATACGCACAACGCTAACTTCCCTGATATAAGTAAAGTCCTTAAAAACAATCTAAGATCAAAAAGTCTCAATAGACAAACATCAACATGGTATAATCACATATTCATGAAAAATAATCAATCAGCACGCCAATTTACCAAATCCATAGATCAAATATCTAGAATCAATCAAACGAAAATAATCAAACTACGTTTAGGTCACACAAACATCACACATAGCTGAAAGCCACTAGATGCCATTGCTACATCTCTTCAGCTAGGTCGTTAGTTTTTAACTCCGATCTTGCTGTGTATAATAATAATAATAATAATAAATTGTTTGGTATTGAATTTATTTTTAAATGGTAACTTTTTTGTGTTTACATTTTTTTTTCTTTAATATGAATTTCTTATTTTCTTTATTAAAAAATCATTATGTGGGATTTTGTAATGAAGAATGCAAACCATCAAATAAATATAAAATGGAATTTATTTATTTATTTTCTTTGTTCTCTAAGTCTAATGATGATAAATTCAATATGTCTTTTTTATTTCTTCTTCAAAATTCTTTTTGGTTTCATTTTATTTAAGTAAATTACAATATGTTTATTGAGATTATGTTAAGAATGTTAATTTTATAATTTGTAATTTCTCTTCTTGATATTTGGGTTTTAAAACTTTATTTGCATTCGGTATTTATTTTCAGTTTTTTTTTTTTTTTTTGTATAGACAGATTTGTAATTTTGTGGTTTGTTATTTTCCATTTATCACTATTTCCACATTTTTTATTTTTACTTGAATTTATCTTTATTTGATTCATTTTTTGAATCTTGGCGTATATATATAGGAGGTTTATGCCAATTTTTTAATTATACTCTTCACGGCATTTTTTCTTTTATGTGTAACCATCTTTAGGCTCAGGGGGTAAAAATCTCGTTTTACAATACAGATGTAAAACAGAGTAAGACGAAGTCGGTGTGAGGTATATGAGAGTGTATTGGTGCAAAAATCAAGTTTAAATCTAAATATATACGTTTAGATCTAAATATGTAATTAAGCAGCGAACCATTGCAAGGGCTGTTGGCTCAGTGAGTAAAGGTGGCCAGCATAAATGAGGACCCGGGTTCAAACCTTGTCGCGGAAGTTTTTTGAGCTTGTTTTTTTTGGTAAAATAGACAGTGTATGCGCAATGCTTATCAAATACCAAGAAACCTACAATACACAGAAACGAAAAATTTTTTATAATCACTGAAAAAAAAATGTTAGATTGATTTTGATTTGAAGCTGCACACTCTATTTATGCTAAATCACATAACTTAGATCTTATATGCGCGAAATCCACTCTTTCTCTCTTTCATTATAATTATAATAAGATTTGCAATTTAAAACAAACCACGATTTCTATAAGTGCTTCTCAATGAGTATTAAATCGTACGGCAAACAACAACAAAATCTACGTTATCTCCACAAACCCCAACAACTTATAATTCCACTACTATAGATGCAGTTTACCATAGATTTTTAAATACAGTAGAGTCGAAAATTTATATTTCTTATTTTAGTTACCATAAGCCAATACTAACCATTGTTAATTAATACATTTACAAATACAACTTAAATAAATTAAAACAAACAAAACCTTCATATTGCATTCTATTTATCCAATACTGAAGGTTAGATACTTTAAATTGAAAAAAAATATACTGCAGGGATAATTACTTGCAACTTGCAAAAATTATTCAAGTACTATACGTTTACACATCTCCCGTGTGATCCGACTCACATTGTTTTTTTTTTTATTATTTATTATAATATTATCGCATAAATAGCATAAAATATTGCTGTGGTTATTTAGAATAGTGACGTGTGTCATTAGGATAAAGCCCCTTTAAACGACGTCGCCTGATCCCATGGGTTAGTGCCGCCGCAATGCTGTTTGGGTGGTTTTGTAGCCTCTGCTGCATGATTTCATCTCTCACAGTGGGCATATTGAGATCTATGTGCAGAATGGTGCTGCGCACAAACCATGGAGCCCCAGCTATGCAACGCAGTGCCTTGTCTTGACAGGCTTGGACTCTTTGGATGCTGCTGGCAGCAGCGGTACCCCAGATTCGTTACGCGTAGCGCCAAAGAGGATCCACTACTTGTCTGTATATTGTTCTTTTGTTGTTGAGCGACAACTTGCTGGATGCACGCAGCAACCAGTCAACCCTGCGCAGTTTTGCATAACAGCATGCGGTAGTGGTTCTAATGGCTCTAGTGGCTCGCCATGTAAGTCGCTTGTCCAGAATCAGTCCGAGGTAACGGTGTTCACGGGAGTGAATATGTAGTATTATAACTTTTTCATGAAGTTTGTAATAGTCGATTTAGACAGGCCCTGCATCACGATGATACGCTTCGGTGTTTAGACAAGCCATTTCGTATCTTTTAAAACTGTTTTTTGTTTTGAATGTGCATAAGAAGAAGAGAACGTTTGTTGAATTGAGAGGCAGTAAATAAGAAAAATAATAAAAAAACATTTTTAAAATGGAAAATATGTTATTTAAAAGAATTATTAATAATTGCAAGCACGCTGGTACGTTTAAATACAAATTTAAAACACAATTTCTAACCGGAAATGGCAAAAAACTTGGCCATACTATCAGACATTTCCCAGCCCTGGTCTGCATCAAAGACGCATCAATGCATGATGCGACACAGACTCGCATCACATTCTACAACAACAACCTCTGAATGACGTCATTTTCCTTGTGGTTGTTGTCGATTGTGATGCGAGTCATTGGTCGCATCATGAGAGACTCGCATCATTGCCTTGTCTAAAACGGCTATAACACTCAGAAGGAGACATCGCAGGCCACACAAAGAATATATATTT
>JBAMAV010000508.1:0-37673 GCA_037043315.1 Amiota communis
AATGAATGCTGAAGGAAGCACAACTTGCTCTGACTTTTTTGTCTAATTTCATTCCAGTAATTTGCAATATCCCAGGAAATAAATGCACATAGAGCAGCCATCTGAAATGCAAATTGCTGGAAATTCAGATTCATTAGTTAAATTCCATATAACCTATGCACATAGTGCAGTCCCTGGAATTTAATTTCTTATTTTACATAATTCATTCCTGAAGGAAAGGCACTTCCAGTTCTTTAGGGATGTCAAAATTGCAAGCATTTCTTATTGTACTACTAAATGATTTGGTATCTCAATATTAGAGTTACTCACCGCCTCCCAATTTATCCATTTGTTGATGTGTGTAATAAGTCATTGTGGGTATTCACTTTAACACACAAACATCAACAATTTATGAGCTATAATAAATATCTGATTGTGCTGCATATAAACAAAAGCTTGTGCTTTCTTATACTATGTTGAGACGATTGACAAACTTACAAACCTCATAAAAAATTAGCGTTGCCATAATAGTAATTAATTCAATCATTTTTCTTTATTCACTTTATTTCGGCATATTCAATTATATGTTTCCTTTATAGAATGTCCGACTCACGAGTATGGTATGTAAAAGGTATAAGCAAAACAAATTGGTGAGTGAATCGTGATCAGCAACATATAACAATAAGGCCCGCTTTTGTTCTAATAGACGCTCCACCATATAAAATGTGGAAGTCCATCTAGTGGTAATATCTTGCACAAACTGATGCTCGGGTAATTTTAGCTGTTTTTGAATCGTCAGCAGTTTTTCTTTAGCTAATCCCGAGTGGCTGAAGTGGGTAACAAAGCGTCTACCAGCAGCAATCATTGATGTTAATTCAGGTTGGACTTTGAGTGACTCGTTTATAGCTCTTTGAAGAGTATGTTTAAAGCATTAAGCTGAGTCGTACTCC
The DNA here is from genome assembly GCA_037043315.1 of Amiota communis. Taxonomy (NCBI): domain Eukaryota; kingdom Metazoa; phylum Arthropoda; class Insecta; order Diptera; family Drosophilidae; genus Amiota; species Amiota communis. Next base: position 930 of record JBAMAV010000508.1, read on the forward strand.
CTTCACCATATCATGAATAACTAAATGAATTTTAGTATGGTCAATATCCCGTAGGTTTGATTAATCATCGTAAGTAGAAATAAGAAACTAAAAATTTTACAATGCACATAAGCTCTTTCGTAGAAATGAATGAATTGTATTTAAGAAGACAACATCGTTGAATGTTTTTGACATAAAAGCTTATTTACATATAAGTTCTTAGTGTATATGCAGTTCAATTTGATTTTATTGAACTATTTTTAATGGCATAGCGACATATCTCCGACGACATATCTCCGCCCAGTACGTTTTACCGGCGGAGTTATGTCGCTTTTTTTCTGGCGGAAAAAACGACATACCTCCGCCGCTTTAGAAACGACATATCTCCGCGAGGAGATATGACTTTTAAAAACGACATACCTCCGCCGCTTTAGAAACGACATATCTCCACGCAGAATTTTATCGTTTTTAAACCTCATATAAATTTATTTTATGGGTGTTCACGCAAAAAATTATAGGGTCGCTCTCATGAACGACCCGAATTTTGTTTGCAATTCATAAATCACACAAATAAGGTGTGCATTTCATTTTCTTAATAAAGAATTAATCTCATAAAAATTATGGAATTATGCTTTAGATTATTTGTTTTGAGTTGAAGACAACTAAATATTCAAATATGTAATTTGTTTAAAATTTCAACGTAATAACGTTTCAACTGTAACGACCAATATTTGTATTGATATTTCCATCGCACGCACTCATGCAATTGTCTTTTGATTTTTTTGTATTGTTATGATGGTTCTGATATTCTGTGCGCCTGGTTTCCTGAATCGACAATTTCTTGTATTTAACATTTCAATATTAAATTAAACTAAACTAATATTTTTATATTTAATTTGAGTTGTGACTATTGGTGCATTGAAATTAGTATGAATGCTGACTCTGCGAAACGGTGTTGTGCCAGTTTTTTGATCAGACCCCAGAATTTCTACATAGACCAGATTATGGGTTTACCCGAAAGATGCCAAAAGGTTATCAATAACAATTGAAAATATTTGATGAAATAATGTTGATTTGTTATAAGAAAAAAAATTGTTGAAACATGATTCTCATTTTTTGAAGTTACTTTTCTACCAACCTAATAATTGCATTGGCACGCATTTAAAGTGCGCTCAGAGTGTAACCATATAGAGTAACGCGCACTGTGTCAAACAGTTAAAAACAGGACTTATTCAATAGTGTGGATACTAATTCAAATTTGTCTGGAATGTCGGCTAATATGACATCTTCAACATCGTCGCTTTCCTCGGAGGGCTCGAATTTAAGTCAGATGTCCGATACGGAATTAGTTCAAATGAATCCATGCAATGTATGTTTAGAGAACCCAAAATCAGTTTTATTGCTCTCATGTAATCATGTTAACATTTGTGATGCTTGTTGGCATCAAATTGTTTCCAACAATGAATCAAATAATAATGTCAATGACATTAGTGATGTAATTCAAAAGCCTAAATGACCAAGCTGTAATCAGCAAGTTGAAGAGGCTATTCGCAACATTTATATCTACACCTAAAGAATAAAAGATATAAAATATACATTTGTAAAGATGTTGTTTATACTTTGTTTTAATTTGACAATTGCAATCGATTTAGGAAAAGGTAATAACGCTTCAGGTCAGGCTGCTCAACCACGATATAACCTGCATTTAGCTTTGATATGTCAAATTCACAATTATAACATGTACACAGCAACAAACACGCTGCTTTACGAAATTTAATAATCAAATTAACTAGTTTTCATTTCAAATGATTTCCAATCAGCTGAATCAATTTTAAATATATTGAATCATCAATATTAACATCAGGGTGGAGGTTTGACATCTGCAACACGATTTTATTTTATGTGGTGTGCGATGTTTCCTGCTGTGTGTTACAAACTTCACGACAAACTTATAAAATACTATTCACTCCCGTGAAGAGTGTTAAAACGAGCGCAATTTACTTAAAAGGGAGTGTAACCTACCCAGCTACTCCTCGAACCTAAACAACGAATAAATCCCATGGGTAAACGATATTAGATACCTCCGTTGCCTTAGAAGCGACATATCTCCGCGCGGAGATATGACGTTTTAAAACGACATACCTCCGCCGCTTTAGAAACGACATATCTCCGCGCGGAGATATGACATTTAAAAACGACAGAACTCCGCGCGGAGATAAGTCGTTTAAAAACGACATAACTCCGCGCGGAGATATGTCGTTTGTAGAGCGGCGGAGATATGTCGTCGGAGATATGTCGTGACCCCTTTTTAATTTAAATAGACTTAAGATTTTTAGTTAAAATATTTATGAAACAATGAAAGATGTTACCAAACCTGTCTTCATTTAAGATATTTTGACGTATGCATTACTGTTTGCGAAAACTTAAGTGAAAAAGTAAAACGATATAACTATGATCTTATGCCGATATACTTGTTTTGAAGCGGTGTATAATAATAACAATCCAACTCAATTTACCCAATTTTCGACATAAGCTACTCTGACTTGTTGACACATATGTATGTAAAACTCTTCATAAGTAACTAAATACATAAACGTTTAGTAATGAAACCATAATTTATTGTTTATTCAATGCAATTTGATGCACTTAGGTAACCGATGAAAGGATAGCTTAATCGTTGTTTATAATTTAGGAATTCATTTCCAGTTAAGGGACTAATAAAATACGAGGGCTGCTATTTATATTTCGGGAATTGGAAATACTAATGTCAATACGTAAAATCTGGCGACGCCATAATAAACTTTGTCATTTTTTAGCACATATGTATGTATAACGTTTTTATGTACAATTGGTTTTTTTTTTTGATACCTTCAATATGGAAGGAAATCAACAAGCACACTACTAGAAACAAAAATTTGCTGTTCACTCAAGAAAATCTTTTTGCTACCGAACTCTTAAACCATAATTGTCACCTGCTAATCTGCGTCTATTCGCATCATTAATTTGATAGTAGTGCACTATGGGTAATTTAACCACTTTTTTTTGGTTAAAGTCTTCAAAATTACGTTTGTCTACTGTCATTGCATCAGAAATGCATTCAACAATAGTGTTTCATACTAGAAATTCTGATTAAATGCAACGCTGCCCAAAAATAGCTTCTAAACACAGCTGTTCCTTTTTTTAAGTACTTATTTTAAAAAGATTTTGGCGGAATAGTCTGATAAATGTGGTTCGTATTATGTGTTGGTATACACCATATGTACAAAATTGAAGTGGTCTCATTATAATGGTGTGTTATATGAAGCATTTCAAAAACACAGCTTTGTAAATAAAACTCATTTTTGTAAAGCACTACAAAAATCTTGATAGCACTTGGAAAACTATTTTGTATATTCAAAAAACGAACATTAAGCCGGTTGGACATCCTTCATTGTGATTTAAAAAAAAAGAAAGTGTTTTTTGAACTATGAAGGGAGATTAAATAAAAAAACAAAAGAAAAAAAATCAAAGCAACGACCCAATAATTTCTGTGATGAGTTCATACCTCAACTTTTCCTTTTTCGCTTATTGAAAAGAGAAAAATGTTGAAATTCCAAAGAAAAAAAAAATAAAAAAAAAAAAATAATTAAAACAACAAATTTTATAATTTGTGTAAATTATACCAAAGAAATTTTAAGAAACAAAAAAATAAATTTAAAGAATACCATCATTCGATTAACAGAATAAGGCAAAATAAATTAACCCTTCTTAAATGTATTTGATGGATTGAATTCTATATCACAATAACCCAGATAGTTTTTTTTAAATAAAAAAATAAAAAACTCTAGTATTATCGAACAGGGAAATGTATATAATCCAAACAACTCATTCCACAGCTAATAATAATTGCAGAGATTCGAGAACGTACCATACTTATTTATATTGATTAATTATCAAATGGATTTTTGTATTATGCATATGAAGTATTCCACAAATGTATATCTCGCATTAAAACAAAAAAAAAAAAAGAAAGATAAATGCATTAAAAGTTTTCTAAAATTTATAACAAAAGAATACGAAATATTTTGAAATTTGCTTAAATGAAATAAAACCAAAAAGCATTTTAAATAATAAAAAAAAAAAAAAAATAAAATTGTCACCATAAGACTTAGAGAACATGGAAAATAAATAACTAAAATCCAACTTTAATCTATTTGATGGATTTTATCACAATATTATGACAGGCTTATATCACTACTATAACTCACTCCCGTGCTATAATTAAAAATTTTGCCAAAGTCATATTCAGGCTTTTAAAATGATAATTTTGCTATATCACAATAGGAAGAGTTTCAGTGGACTAAACAAAGACAATACTCAATCGATTATAGCAGATGATGGAAAACCAATATATGACCGCAAATCGAGTTATGTTAAAACAACTGGAAAAGAAATCATAAGGAAAAAAGAAAGGTAAATGAAATAAAAGTTTCAAAATGAACAAAGATAAATGCAAAATAATAACATTTTAAAGAAAAAAAAAAAAAACACAAATTGAAATTGTCATAATCAGACTTAGAGATCAAAGAAAATAAATAATTAAAGTGTATCTTAAATTTATTTAATCGATTGCATTCTTCATCACAAAATCCCAAATAATGATTATTTTAAAAAAGAAAATAAGAAATCAATATTAAAGAAAACCAGGAAGAAGGCTATCATTGGCTATGCCAAAGATGTGATACTCTTCACGCACCTCCGGGTTGCATCCAACCTACCTTTTTTAGAACCCCTATATTCTCTCCATTACAGTTTGAATTTTAACAAAGAACACAGTTTGAGCATGGTGTAAGAAATAGAGGTGGCGCCATTAGTTTACAGTTATGTGTCGTTCTCAATTTATGACGTCATTCGCACATCAGTGTATATAACGCTGAAATAATTCATTTAGTGTTGAACATGATTTGAAATTGCATTGAAAATTGAAGAATTTGAAGGATATCAGTGTATAGAACGCTGAAATAATGAATTTAGTGTTGAACGTAATTTCAAAATGCAATGAAAATTGAAGAATTTGAAGAATTTTCATAGCACTGCTTCTTCAATTTTCAAATCATGTTTAACACTTAATTAATTATTTCAGCGTTATATACACTGATGTGTTAATGACGTCATAAATTGAGAGTGAGTAAATTTCAAGAGCGTAAAAGGCCCTAGTGGCGGTATCTTGTATTATTGTATCATGCAGTTTGAGTATGAAATATGAGCACAGTTTAAGTGGCACTGTGCTTTAATTTTACCATTAATCTTTATAATTTTTGAAGTGAAACTTCTTTAGCAAAGGGGAGTAAATCCAAAAAATATGAGAATGAAATGTGACGAGCAGCTTTGAAAATGTATGTTTATACATGAGTAAGAGAGAGATAAAAAATGCTTTACTGATGTGTGTTTTTACGAAGAGCGTACGAACAAGTGACCAAATAACTGACCACCAGCCGAAGTTGCTTTTGTCTCTCTCTCTCTCTGTCTTCGTGTGTGTCTTTCTCAATTTGCGTTTGTCGAGAAGGGAATTGCGGCCCGTTGCTATTGTTTGGTTTTGTGCATAACTTATCAACAACAACACACCCGCAATTACTACAGTTGCATTTTTGCTCTTCTATTCAATCATACGTGCTCATGGAATTTCATGTATGCTTTTCATTTATGTGTGCCCTACACGACGCCGATCTCGCATATTAATTTGTGTGCATGTCGCTGAGACTGCTGTTATATGTCATATAAATCAATACGTTATTTAACCCAATTATTTTAATTATTAATTATAACATGCTATAATGAAATATATAAATGAATAATATTATAGAACACAATTCTAGTAATTATTTTAAAACTAAAAACTAAAACTTGAGTCCTCACATTTTGAGCAGCAGTTTCACTTGAAAAGTGTGCTTATATAAGGGAGGCACATCACTTTTTTCTTTTCATATAATTTGGTTTTGTATGGGAGGTACCACTCCAGCATACATGGTTGATGAATATGGATCAGAAAACTTTAGTATCCAAATTTCAGATCGATAGTCAAAAAAAAAAAAAAAAAAATGCAGTCAATGGGACTGAAGTCCGAAGTGAAAACGCAAAAACAGCAACACTTTTTATTCATGCTCATGCACATCTCTGATTCACATGTTATTTATTCGTTAAAATAGAAATTTTATCAAAATTTGATCTCCCCGACTATATTTCACAAAAACATTTGCACACAAATTCCTCTCACAAAACACATTTACTGTCTACGACTAGTAGAGCCGCATGCGACAAAGCCCAAAGTGACAACAGAATAAACAGAAATTTCTTTGGCCCGATGCTGTACGACCTTTTCAAAACGGAATAATGGGATAGCATGTCGGTGACGAATTCATATTTTTACCCTTTACCAAAATTTGGGAAACGCGCGTATAGAAGTTTTCACTGCATAATTTTTCTAATAAGGACATAAACTAAAATGGTGTTTTGTATGGAAGATTTTTCCGTGAGGCATATTTCTCTTGTATGGATTTCAGCCTGAAGAACTGAGTTCCATACTGCTAAATAGTCGTTTTTTTATTATTTTCCCCGTAGACACATACTCCACCACTGGTGTCCTATCTGTCTGGAAAAGTAACTTCAAAATATTGTTTATTCAGACATGTGTCGGTAATGCTCAGGTTGAGCTCATCCCGCAGTAGGGATTGGCCTGAGACCTACCGAGTTACTATCATTTATATGGATAAACTTTGCCATTAATGACAGTGCCTCTTTCTTTATAAACAAGTGGTTTGGCGGAAGTTTCAGTAGCGTATCAAAGGCAGCTGTTGGTACCGATCTTATAAATCCATTAACATGGACACAAGCCAGATGTCCCACCCTAACAATCTTCGATTGAGCTGTTCTACTGTCTAATTTAGAGCACCAGAGAGATTGCAGCGTATGACATGATCGGTCCAGTAATAGCCGTGTGCAGCCGCAGTGACATTCTTGGTTTCAGTCCCGAATTCTTACCCATGAGTCTGTTGCTGGTTCATATACTTAGTTGCCCTAGGGAATGTAGGTGACTGTTCAAAAATCTGTTCTCTCATCAAGTGTAGGACTTTACCTAAATTACCTACGGGACGTTGCGGAAATGGAAATAAAAAATTAATTGGAAAACCAAAATGTCTGCGAATCAAAGAATAGTATAATGCACAAAAAGGAAACTGGTTTTCTGATCTTGATCATCAGACACTCTTCCCGAATACATTTGCCAACACATTCCAACATCAAAGCATTGCAATAACTGCTCATGTTTCGTATTTACAATATTACTTACATACAAATTATGTAAGAACCAGAAGAAAATCTCTAATAAAACGTTCTTTAGGCAAAGTGTCGAAAGTAAGAAGAAGACACCCGAAAGTTAGAAGAAAGTTAGAGAAATACTTGCAAATTAAATGATGAACAAACAAAGCTATTAAAAATCGCACTTAAAGCGTTAAACAAAATAAATAAGATGAAGTATTTCAATATTTACGAGTTGAAATTTGTTGCTTCAAAAGTTATAGCAGCACACACATGCAATCGTAGATGCAGATACACAAAGATACTACTATATGCAACAATGTGCAAAAGTAAAGTAAAGCAAATTGAGCAACGCGACGAAGCAACGAAGCAACTAAACAAAAGGCAGCTGCATTTAGGCATTTTAGGTTTTGCATATTCATCTTTTCTGCTTTATTTGTGTGTGTGTATTCCACACACAATATCTATATTATGTGTGTTTGTTTCTGTATCTATGTTTTTATGTAAGTTTATGCGTACAAGTTAGTATATTTATGCCTAAAATTTCAAGCCAGATTCATGACTTGTCTCGTCTGGTTCGAGCTGGTGCAGCTTCAATTCGGTTTGTTTTCATTTAGTTATGGATTCAAATGGTTTCAGATGGTTTCAGATGGTTTCAGTTGGTTTGGTTGAGTGCCTTGCAGGTCATAAATTTATAGCATATTTAATATGCATATTTGCAAATAAATGATTTATATGCATGTGCATGTATACAATATATACATATATTTATGCATATGTTTATGTGTCTAGGTTTTGATTTAACTTTTCATTTTACATATAAAATTGCAAGCAAAATATCAAGTTAAATTTATAGGCCGTAAAGCTTTTGCTTAAACATAATGAAAATATTGTAGAATTAAAATAAAAATCAAGATATACGTATTATACGATAGTACTAAAGTAGAACTGAACTGAACTGAAAAACAAAACGATTTCTTCCTTTAGGCACTCTACAACAGTACAATAAAAGTATAACATACAAACATACATATGTGTGTATATTAATGTATCCTTTTTTTCTGTACTGTATTTTATTGTATTGTATTTGCAATGGTTTTTTTTTTGTCCTGGCCTCCGGTTTAAGCTTTATTTAATTTTCCAATGTACCAATTTTGCTCGATTCAATTCTCTCGGTCGGTCGGTCTTCAGTCAGTCAGTCAGTCTGACTGTCTGTTGGTAAATTTACGCCTGAAGTCATCTTTGTGTCTGTGTTTCGACAATGGAAATTGCTGCGAGCCTCAAAAATTTGCAGCCACAGAAATATCATTTTCCATGTGGTTTATTCCATGCAGTTCAAGCTGCTTACCAACCAACCAATCGACCAATGGTCCAATCTCCCTTTACCTTCTTTGGTCGTTCTCTAGATACTTTTCTGTATATACTTTTTCATTATCTCCATTTTTGCTCTTATTGGTAAAGATACGCATTGTTGACTTCATTTCCTTCGTATCTTTTAGTTCGAGCGCAATGCAAACTGTTCGGATTTGCAACGAATCCAATCGAATTGAATTGAGTTGAGCCTTACACAGAGTAGCAGATATTCATGCTACATATGCATATTGAAATATACATTTGTATTTGTGTATTTTGTCCAAAATGTATCTACGATTTGTAGACTACTCTATGTAGTATGGTATATGCAAATGTATGCATTCAACTCGTGTTCAATAATTGTGGTTATTTATGTATGTGAGAGAGTGTGTGTGTTTGTGTGTTGGAACTAACATTCTTACATAATGCTAAAGTAAATATTTATTTGGCAGTTTATCGGAACATTTTTGCTTTACAGCCAGCTTAAAGACACTTAAAGTAATTGTTCGTTGGACCTTCTTTCTACACACACATATCTTGAGTGTAAGTAACTAAAACAAAAAGAACAAGATATAATAATATCAAATAGTGAGAAGTCAATAGGTTGAATATGACGAAAGAAACATGTAAAAAATTTTCATCTTTTTGTAACTGATGATGATCTACAATAGATACAAGTACAGTTGATGTTGGAGTGTGTGGTTCATAGATGCATAGCCTTAGGCTTCATTCTTTTCTTAACGTACTTTGTTTTTTTTTTTTTCAAATGTTCTTCTCTTCCCTTTGAACCCGAAATCGAATTCGTTCTGCACAGATTTTGGAGATTTTTATTTTCTATTGTTTTGTTGATGCTTTGATACTGTGTACAAGCAAATCATATTAACACATGCCAACAGCAGCGAGGTTGTAAACTAATAAAATCGTTATTTGCCAAAAGGATTGAAAAGCTATAAAACGAATTTCGAGACCAAAGTAAGATGATGATGATGGTCTTGTCGACATAAAATCAGTTGAAAATAAAAAGAGTAAAAGTAAAAGCAAGCTAGAGTATCTTTAGATAGACATGATGGCATTAACCCTTTTTTTTTTGACGCACTGTTGCTGTAATTTATGTTTGGCGTAATTCGTTTGTACGTTTTGTTGAGACAAAATTTATGCGCTAAATTAAAATCTTTATCGATAACGATTGCGATTGCGAATACGATTTTATCTTTATTTCTATTTAGTTGCTCAGTGTACTTAGGCATTGGTCACTCACGAAAAGATTTTTATTGTGGGTGCCATAAATTGTTGTAAATTGTTTCTTATATGAAATTAACTATGACTTTGATGGGTTAATAAATTGTTAACTTAATGTATAAGGATGAAAACGTCTACACGTCTCATTTTTATGCCAGCAGCAAGCAGCATGCCTCAGTCTGTTTGTCCTTCGATGCTGTTTTCCTTCATTGTGAGCAATTTAAAAACATTTATGCGTCGTTTGCCGGTCGCTAGTCTTTTGACTCACAAAAGCTTCACATCAAATCAAAGGCATTTTAACTCAAAGTGAGCAAAAGAAAAAAAAAGAAATCTAGAAAATCGGGAAAAAGTTTGCAATTTTGCCAAAGGAAAAACACATGATGATGGTGGTGGTACAAAAAATGAAAACTTTTGCCAATTCAAACAAACAAATATATCTAATGCGTGATTTGCTAGTGATATTGCTACTATTGTTGTTCTTTTTGTTTTGGTTGCCTCTTAATGATGTTGTTTGTTTGATTTTGGCATTGCCATTCCAGCATAATTTTCTTCTTGCCATCTTTACTGAGCAGATTGAAAGTGTTCTTTCTTATTGTAGTTTGAATTGACGCGAAACTCGTTTGAAGTTAAAATTAAGTTCGATTTTTTATGCCTAACGCAACACAGTCATGGGAGCATGCAGCATAAATTTCATTTAATGAGCATCAATTCAAACATCCGTTTCCGGTTTACCATTTTTTATGTATTTCTGGTATGGTAAATGTGATAATATGATATGTGGTCTTACTGTTGTAGTTTTGATTACAGTTACGCATTATTAATACATAACGTATGTATGACAAAGTTTTACGACATGCTGACATAAGCCAAACCCAATCCATTGAAAACTAATAGTATAACAAGAAGAAGGAGTAAGAAGCTCTCTGATCTTAATTGAGTAAGTTCTTCTTTTGCTTATACTTAATATTATTTTTTATGATAATCATTTCTATTCTTTTTTTATGGTATTCTAGTTTATTATGAAGTTCCGCTCATGATGAACATGTTGATGATGATGATGATGGTGATGACTTTTGCCAATTTGTTAATAAAAATTCATATTATTTTAGTTCGTTTCCTTCTTTTCTCCAATTTCGGGCAATTTTGATGATAGCGAATTTTAATAACAAAACTTTTTCAAAACTAAATTTGGTTTTTAGTTTGAAAATTCACTTTCTCTTCTTCGTCTTTATGTTTTTTTTGTTTTTTTTTTTTTTGAAAATTATAATCCAACAAAATTAAAAATTATATGCACGTTTCTTTTTGTTTAGTAAATTTTGGAGCAATTAAAATGAGCGAAATGAGTTCGCTTTTGGCACAACAACCGAAGCCGAAACAGGAATAGCAAAAGCAAAAGCAGAAGAACTTAAGCAACAACAAAAACATGATACAATAAAAGATACATAATAATGATGAAACAATTGTTGCTGCAACGCAACACTAACCAGGCCAACGAACAAAAACGAAACGTGGTCAGAAAGTTGAAACTAATTATGTTAAAAGCATTTGGTGAACCACGCAAAATTAGTGAACTGTACGTCAAAAAAATAAAAACACAAAAAAAATAAACAAAAGAATGTATATTTTTGTATCTCCACACATATACACTCACTCAAATACAATATAGTATGTGTGTAGCTGTGTATAGCAATGGTTTAAAATATAAAGACAAAAGCATAGATGACGACAACAACATACCATACTCGTATATACAATACCATATAGTCATCTTTGTAGTAGTAGTTGTTCATGTTTTAGTTATGATAATGCTAAATTAAATAAAAACATGCAAAATAATTCGCTGAGGGTGTGCTCCATGTCCTTTTTAGATGTAATGAAAGCGTATTACTTATGGTGGCAACTGTTGTCATAGCAGCCTGAAGGGATCAACTTAGTTCGTATGTATGTATGTATGTCCTCTAATGGTTTCCAGTTCTTCTTTGGGAAATGGATATAATAAAACAGTAATTTTTATTTAATGAAAAAGTGAATAAGGTTATACTAAAAGTTAATGATAATAAGAAGGAATTCGGACACTTAATTTTATGAAATGAATTTTTGCTTTTTCATAAAAAAGATACTAAAATAAATTAGTTTCAACATCAATCAAATACAGGTAGTACATATTTATATTTAAAGAAAGAGATATATATATATATACTTTTTGTCTTGAGTTTGCTATGGCACTAAATTACAATTGAGTGTAACAACTTTATCATACTGTTTACAAACAAAAGAAATTCAAATCATTTGCATAAAGACAATACACAAAGCAATTCCATTTCACATATTTTTTTTTTATCCTTGTACTTCACACAATCATCGTGGAAAAAAATAGATACAAATATGTAGTATGTAACAAGAGGAAGAATAAAAACTGTTTGATTCTGCAGAAGGTCCACATACCATAAATATTTGTAAGCTAAAAGAGTTGTTTATTGTTTGAAAATATAATGCATTTAATTGAATTTGTTAAGAACACCAGTCAAACTATGCAGGTATGTAGAATATATTAATCAAAGCTCAGCTTTGGCATATGAAGAGTGTTTGCGATTCAGATTGAATAAAGTGTTCTATTCAAAGGACATAAGCTTGTGTATGTTAGTTAGTTTAAACTTCATCTTAATATAAAATATAAAAAAAACATTTTAGTGTTAGAAAAACATATTTGTGCAAACAGATTCTTTAAAGCTCTATTGCTACACAGGAAAATACTTATATTTAAACTTATAAGCGGTAATAAAAATACGCACTCTTTCAAAATTTTTAAATGTTTATCTTGTACAATTATGAGATAGAGCGCACAGACGGGCGGACGGACGGACGGATGACCGGACAGCGTACGCTATAGGCTGGAACAGAATTGTGAAGCTGAATCTGAAGCCTATCAAAAAAATCCAATACAGCTGTTTGTATGTGAACGAACACAATGTGAAGCTGAGTCTGAAGCTGAAGCTGTGAAGTCAAAATAGTTTGACTTCAAAAGCCAAAGTAGTTGGACTTCACTCGGCTTAAAATCTTCTGTCTATTTCTGTATGTCTCTCAAATGACATGCACAGCTGACTGCGAATCAAAAGAAAAATGAAAAGGAATGAAAACTTATTGAAGTTGTTTGAATTGTTTTTTTTTTTTTTCGTGACAGAATCATATTTATACTCTGCTTACATTATTTTAAGCGCATTCGCTAAAAAAATCTCTTTTCTTCTTTTATTCATATGCATATTTTTAGACGCTATTTAATTTCATATCTTAACTAGAGTTGTCCAACGCATTAAGAATATTGTTACAAATTTCTAATTTGTCTGACAGTTCTTTAATTATACAAATCAGAAATCAGCTGTCAGTTGGCGAGCAGGTACCAATTGATGTGGTGTGAGGGAGATGCGGCGAGTGTACCGATCAAACGGACGCAAGTGACGACGTAGTGATCCAACGGCGACTTGCAGCTCGACGTGGTTATCCAAGGGAGGCAAGTGGTGACGTGGTGATCCAGTAGCAACAGGCAATGCCAAACACCCAAAACTTCTTTCTTTTCTGGTCCAAAAATCCAATATGGAGGTTTTTTTCATTTGTCAGTTCATCAAATTCAATGTCATTCTCTTTTTCCCTCCTAATTCAGCACTGCATTTATTAAAGTGCTGCCAAGGTGTCCTGGAAATGATCAATAGTTATTGAAAAACCGAACTTTCGTAACAGAAAATTAATTTCCAAGTCAATGAAATATATGTATGGTGATCAAAGTCCTTTCAACGTTTTATATATGGTTAATAGATTTCTTTTAAAACTAAAGCATAATTTTACTTATTAGGCCGCTTCGTTGGATGTTTAAACATGACATCAACACAAAAGTGAAATGGCTACTTCAAATTAAGTGAAGTTAAAGTTTTAAATAGACTTTCTAATCCTTGACCCGAAACCCATTAAAGACCTCTTTGGCATATCAAACCAGAATGTTTTCTATTTAACGTTTTCCTGAAAAAGAAGATCCGTTTGCAAGTTATTTAAGTAGAATGGAATACAATATATTGAACAGCTATTAATATAATTTAAAATTCAGTTTGATGAATGTATATTTTAATATTATCAAAATTAAATTGCTTAAGAATGATTTTAATATTGCAATATTTAGTGGAGATTAAAATTGATCAGTCAAATCAGAAACCAGAATCTCCATGATGAAAGTATAAGAGCTATTATGAAAGTGAGTGATTGAAAGACAGAAGGAACAAGAGGTAAATGAAAGAATGATGAACATACCACCACAAAGACATCAGAATCAACAACGATGAGTGACAGCATGAGCGAAATGAGTAATTTGCTTTAGCAACACATCAAGATGGATGGGTGTCACTTTGGATGGGTGTCATAATGCTCGTCTAGGGGGTGGCAAAAGAAAAATTTATAATAAAACGAAAGGCCATAAATGATATACTTTTTCATTAAATGCAATATTTTTCCAAACTATTTTCTCTTCGCATTGTTCTCAATGCATTTTTAATAAATGTGCAGTGAAGCATATCCGTATTGCATATTAAGCAGCGGATGGAGAACAAAACACATTGTATGAGCTATCAGTATAAGAGAGAGAGAGAGAGAGAGAGAGTGATAGGCAGATAGAGAGAAAGAGGTAAGAAAAATATGCAATATTGAAAACTGAAACTGAAAGTAAACTGCAAAAATAAAAAAAAATATATAAATAATAATAATAACCTTCGACAGGGCAACATCACAACAAGGACCTTTTCGGGCGATGCCATGAAATAAGATGAAGCATGAAGGGGCATGCGGTTAATGGGCGACACTTTAGTAGCAATTTTCTTGAAATCTACAAAGATGCAGCAACTAAAGACTATACTACCAAACGATGATGAGGACGATGACGACGATGATGTCGTGAACAACAAAGTGAAAATGCTTTGCAACATTAAATTATGTGTGTTTGGGTGTGTTGTGTTTGTTCGTTCAAATGGAAGCGTTTGTGGTGTAGAAAATTGCAACAAGAACAACACAGCAATAGCAAAACCAAGAACTGAAATAGTAAATGGCAACAAAGCATGCAATAAACACTTTGTCATTGTGCGTTTCTCCTTATCAGAGCAGAACGTTATACCAAGGATGTCAGTCAGTCAGGCAGCATGCAACCAGGCGGGCAACCAAGCAATCCTAGGCCAGAGCTTGTACACGAATAGGCTGTATCTACTGTTAATAGGTATGACTTTATATATGTATATGTACGTATATGTAGATGTATGTTATGTCTGTGAGAGTGCGTATCCTAGTTATGCAAATTCTCGACACGTTGGTGGCTTCCACTTTACTTGACTTAAGCGTAGCATGCAAGCAAGCAAGTAAGCAAAGAGAAGCATCAATTCAAGGCATTTAATTAGGCAAAGTTGCCCGGGTTCTGGTACTAAGTATATGCAAATGCATATGTTAGAAGCTTTGAGCGCTGATGCAGAACGTGACATACTAACGGCCAGTTTGCTCACCGTGAGCAATGAACAACAAGAATTAATTATGCATCGATTTGACTTAAAGTGCTTCAAGCCTACTTCGTACTCAGCAAATGCTTGAAACTTATGGCGCAAAGTCAATGTAATTTTACGCTAAAAGCTAAGAGAGCCACGAATGCCACGAGCACTTAGCCTTAGCCATCATCTACTTGCACGCCAAGCCACCTTAGTATCCGACCAAGCATTCGACTAGTCCAGGTGTGGGTGACATTCTGCCCGTGGCAACGACTAAAGTGAGGAAACTTGAAAAAATATTAAAAATAGAATGAGTAAAGAAAAAAAGAAAAAAACTATTATGCACACAAGTAGCCCCAAGCTGGTTTAACTCAAGTTGACATGAGTACAAACACACAGATACACATTTACCCACATAGACAAAAACACACACTCTTATGTACCGAACATGCCCTCGATGACATACAGAACAGTGGAAAGCACCACTCACCCGCTTGACGCTAAACTCACCCAACTCGTTGACTAAGTGACCTTTGTGAGCGGTAAATGCGCTCTCTACCTGAATCACAGGTCGTCTCACTTGGTCGTCATCATCATCATCATCATCAGCATTGCCTGAACGAACGTAAAGTTTACTCATCGCATGCGAATGACACTCAACACAAGAGTATGGACCAAGCAACCAACCAACCAACGTTGTTCCTCGAAAGAAAGCCAAGCTACCAAATAACCGACAGACTATACTTGCATCTCTCTATACTGCATTACATGGTGATGGTGATGGTGATGGTTCTGGTGGTGGTGCTGGCCAAGCTGCTGGAGCTCGAGTGCAATGAGATCTTGTGTCGCATGTCACCTTTAAATAATGTCTCTTGACGCCTTTCAACACAAATCGCATGTGAAAAGTGCTTCACACATGAAGTGTTTGGAATTTTAGTACGTTTTGGATTATGATCATAGAACACGCTCACAGAGATACCAACACATACCAAAACAAAAAGAAATGCTTAAGTGTGAGTAAGTGAATGGAAGGAAGGAAGAATGGAATGTGTTAAGAAATTTATATTTGAAGCATTTTTACTTTGTCATATTTCGCGGTGTTGTTTTGTATTTGTCTTCAACATCTATCTTCCTTCTTTGGAAGGGATAGTTGGAGAGTTCGAGGATTGTAAGTATTGCAAACTCAATTTTTACAAGGATTTGTGTGCGCCTTTGTTTCTTGTAACAAAACACTTGTCATAAATTTCATTTCAAAAATTATTTTTAAAACTTATAGAGTTATGTTCTCGGCTTCTTCTGGTTGTACTGCTGCTGCTGCTGTGGCTGCTGCTACTGTCAAGTGCACATTACATAATTCAATTGAGAATCCATTACCCAAACTATGATTTCATTTTAGACATTCGTACACATATTTGTCCTTACAAAAGCAAAGCCAAGCAAATCTAAGCTCAACACAACTCATCTGTTCAACTAAACATCATCAACAACTAGACGACGACGATGAAGATGATGATGACGACATTCTTTGCCTTTGTTAACTTTAATTTTATTTTGCAATTTTTATGCGTATTTCCTGCGAGATTTCCGCCAAGTTGAATTGTCTCTACAATACTCTATGTTATATTCATGTTGCTCGGTCTCAGGCTCAGTCTCAGTCTCACATACAGTCTTCGTCTTAGAAGCAGTGACATCAACGTAACTATGAATTTTTCTATATATTTTTAAAGAAAAGTTGAGTTGAGTTGAGTTGAGTTGAGAAAAGCAAAATAAAATGAAGCAGTGACATTTGTCCAGGGAAATGAGTTTGAGGACATTGAATCATAACATAAAAATGGCAGAGAAAAATTCTAAAGAAAAACATTCAAAGATATTCAGTTATTGTGAATAGATATATATGATAGATAGAGATGATGATGGAGGAAGAGGAGGAGGATGAATAGTAGCATACACACATGACCTTAGTTTTGTATCTTATCGAATTCAGAGAGAGAGAAAACAACAGATAACGTTGACATTTCTTATAAATTTTTGATGGTTTTTTGTCTATTCCATCTACAGAATAACTAAAATATTTTGCATAAAGAGATACTGTATCTATTAATTTAAATATTGTCAATTGTGGTTGTATATTTTATATTGTAGTTTATTTTTGAAATAAATTTGAAATTTACTTTTGACACTTCACATTTAATTTGAGTTTATTAAGGACTACAATACTACTGCAGGAAGTCTATTAGTTCAAGGAAAATACAATACAACATAAGTACTTTTGTTTGGGAAAGGTAGAAATAATTTCAAATCTGCCAATGGCAAATAAATTAAAATAAACTAAACTAAACTTTAACATTTGGCAAATGCTGCAAGTAACAATATAATCCTGTTGCTATTTAACGCCTGCTTTGTCTTTACATAGAAATGCTTTACTATTTTGTGTATAGTATTTTGTTCGATGCATTGCACTGCTTGCTACTGAAAAACATGTCAACTTTGTGTCCTTTTTAGTGCCGACGGACATCTACAAAAAAAAACAATAACATACAAAGACGTTAAACTAAGCAAAATACAAACACATTTGACCAAATTGCAACCTAAAAAGCATTCAACAGCAACAACAAAAATACATAGAAAATAAAACAAAAACAAAAAAAAAAATTAAAGCCAACAGCCTAAAAGTAGACTACACATAAACACTGTATCTACAATAGTATGTGTGACACACAAATACATATACATATCACACATACATTATAGAAAACAAGAACAGCAACAACAATATATGTACTAGAATACTACATGAATGCATTCATGTTATGTCCTGTCTAATCCTTTCAAGCTCAACGAAGCCATTTCCCAGCCACACACCATCGCCACCACCATCACCATTACCATTACCATGGGAAATCCTAAAACTCTTTCCCATTTGAAACAACCGACCATAGAACGAACCTCTTCATTCGTTGGTTCGTTGTTTGCCGCATTTGGCAAATGTTTTCTGTTTTAGTTTAATGCTCCTCAATTCTATGAGAGATGGAACAAGGATGTACATATTAGGCAAGCGATTGTTCTGCTTTAGCACCTCGAAAAACTGTGTATACGATAATTTAGTTGGCTTGTTTTTCTTCTACATGTTATTCTTACTGAAGTTGTTGTTATTGTTATTGTGTTTTTCTAGTTTGTTTACCGTAAATAGTTTTACTGAAGTTGGCAGTGCTTTAGTCTGGCATTGAAACGAAATAGAATACGACAAAATATTCACTTACACATTACTTACTAACTACAAGTGCTAGTGCTGCCTACTGCTGTCCCATCCATGTTTTTTGCTCTTATGTTAAATTGTCTAACATCATGATATACTTACAAGCCTTGAGTCATTAGCCTTAACCCATTAGTATCTTTTAACTTTGTAATATATGGATGAGTTTAGATTGAATCGGTTCGGTTCGGTGACACGTTTGTGTGACTTGCGTGTTTGACTTACCGGAAATTGTTGTCTGAGCGTGTTTTTGATGCGGAAGCGATAACAAACTATGCCGGAAATGAGCCGCCATTAAGGCGCCAAAACATAGTTAAAGGTGTGAACCTGTCATCGTCATAGTCATCGCCATCGAAATGGACAAAGAACATTGCAACTGAATTTTATTTTTAGGTTTTTTTTTATATGTATAGTACATTAGGTGCAAAAAATGTCCCAAATCGAAGTGGAATTTATCCAGACAAGAATATTATAACTACTATTGTTTGCCTATTTAACAAAATATATATTGTATATGCCAGAATCTCCTTGATTTATAAAATTTCTCTTTTGATAAAAATTTACTTCAATTTAAATAAAATGAGTTAATTATTTTTAGACATATCTGCACCAATAGTATGTCTTTGCAAATGTAGATGTCCAAATAATTCACATACCAAACAACTGATATTGTATTTCTATTATGAGGTAGATGACCACTAAAATATGATTTTTGAAATTCTTTTCTAAGGAGGGTTAAAGTTTTTAGAAACAACTGAGTAATTTTAATTTATTTTAAAATCTTAAATGAAACATAATCTAAATTCTTAAGTCAGTATTACAAAAAGTCAGTAAGATCTTTCAGTAAGTACTAAATAACTTTGACTGATTTTACCGATTTTGTTTAATATCATCGTGATCTGGAGATCTCGGTGAATGGTTGAGTTCTGAGTAAAAAATATTCCAAGCAGAAGCTTTATTTGTTCAATGCTTGAATTAATTATACTTAAAACAGAATGAATTTATGAAAGAAAAGTTTTGATTTGTGCCCAAGAAGTTAAGTCCTTTTTCTTTTATTTATAGTAAGATTCTAAGGCTTGCGATTGATATGAGCCTGGCAGGTTAATCTACGGTCCAAGGTCAACTCCTAAGTATGTAGCGATATGCTCCAAAAGAATACCTTATTTAGCATTCACCACAATGCCTAGAGGCTAGAAAAATTGATTCATTTGTATACGTGGTTGCTAAGAAAATATGAGTAAATATAAAATATTTGTTACATCACAATGTTTCTTAGACCTTCATCGATTTTATTATCGTAAATAGGTGACACTTGCAGTATACAATACGGCGATTCCAATTCCAAGAAGATTGTCATTGCATCATTGGATACAATCTGTATAACGATTCTCTATGTGAACTGTATATTATAATAGTTTTGGAATATAATTTTCTCATTAGTACACCGACCCATTTCTAATATTAAATACAGTGCATTAAAATGAGTTGTCATACTAATAATACAAAATTGTGCGATCCCCTCTACTTTGTTGGTTCGAAATTCTTTTACACGGCTTACTGAAATTGCAAAAGAAGGTATGAAACGAAAAATCGTAACGCTGTATGAATTTTTTGTGTGTGTATGCGTTAATTTTTACTCATTTTGTGTTTGTGTGCATGCATTATTCCAAATTTTTGTATGTGTGAATGGTTTATTCTTATTTTTGTCTGTGTATGTGCACTATTCCTATTTTTATGTGCGTTTGAAGAGTGTAAAAATGTTTGTTGTCTAGTTTTTTCCGACAAATGTCATAATAAACCATACAAGAATTAAATGCAATACCTCAAAAAAACATACTCGCTTCTAAGACCACTTCAGACAATAGTAATCTTTAGACGAGCTTGCTAAAGTGTCGGTGCAGTATATGCACAATAATGTACATGAGATCGCGTCATAGGGTCGATACCCATCAACAACGTGTTCATTCTCTTTGCTTATTGTATTGCCATCAATTTTAATTTAATTCAATCGGGTGTCAAGAAGTGGTTCTAATTTTGTTTGTTTTGATTTTATTAACAAACTAACATCCTAAGCAAGTTAAATAAAAATAAAACTTGAATTACTGTAGAAGAAGGAACTTCGTTCCGTCCATGAGTCCCACGACACCTCTCTGACTTTTTTTTTAATAATTTTATACGCACGCAATCTTTGCCATTACTGCCAACTTTGTGCTGATTTTCATTATTAATTTAATTTTTTTAATTTAATTTGTGAAGCAGGGGACTAGTTAATGTCGTTTAATATGAATAGAACTAGATGTATAAATAAAACCAGTCGGTGATTTTGTATTATTAATTCAATAGAATATACATATGTAAAAATAGGTCGAAAGAAAGTTGTTAGACATATTCCAGATTTGGATTTAAGGCTTCTTGGTCATCAAAACCAAGGTATAAAAACTAAAAACAATTGTTAATTTATAGTTTTATATAATATAAATAAATAAGATAAATAATACTGTTATGAATTCATTTAGTTGATTTACTCGTGGCGGCTTAAAGAAATGCATTTCAGTTTCCGGTTTAAGCCTTTGATTACATTGAGTAAGTTAGTATGTATGCGATTCACTTGTTATTTGTTTGACAGAATAATACTAGCCCCTATTGCCTCATTCATGAATGAATGAATCTCAAATTTCTGAATTAGATGAACTGTGTTTACGATACATAATAAGAAATAATAAATAATATAGGATTCCCAGAATTTTATTTAACATAAACAATCGACGGGTTACACATGCATAGATATGTTTCACACATAATTATGGTAAATCATTGGTAATAAAGAAAATTAATGAATTCTAGGAAGACTAACACATTTAGAAGAGATATAAAACCAACTATGCTTTACAAATGTAACTGGTTATTAAAGGACTGGAAAATTCTGCTTCAACCGGAAGTAGATATGTACATAAGTATACCATATTAAGATGAAAAAAAAATACAGATTAAGTAAGTATAAATTTTTAAAAACTACTAAAAGCAAAATTTGTTTTTTGTCTACTTCACTTTGTTATAGCCTCATCTCGTCTAGCATTGAAGTGTGTTAAAAATGCTGTTTGATCCTTTAGAGTTGTTGCAATAGTTGCTTACTACTAGACTACTTACTTACTTACACTTAACTCAGCTTAGCACATAAAAAAGAAATGAAGTGTGCACGACAAGAAAATTTTAGTACAAATGCAATTCATAAAGTGACAAATGAAATACTAAAAACCGGGAAAACATGTGAAACCGTGTTTTATACAGTTTAAGCAGAATAGAGCAAAGTCAGTAACATATGTATGGTTATCCACGGCTGTGTTATGATGATGTGTTGTACTTTGCCTTTACTTCTGTTGAATATTTAAGCGCACTAGGCTCACAAGTGCTCCAAGTGCTTAAGGTGGTACCCACTCATCATTGCCAAAGCCGTCGTTGCCATTTCCATCATCATCATCATCGTCGTCTTCTCTCTGTACAACTTTACACTCATGAAACATTATAGTAAACTATGGTACATCCACTTCGACATAACTCCTAGAAATTTCGTTGTTGGCTCGATGTTGCCTCTTTCATCCGAGTATCTCATAGTTTGCGGCATATGCGCCGCAAGCAAAAGACGGTTGATGATTGTTGTCGTTGTTGTGTCGTTGTCGTTGTAGTTGCGGCAAATGTCCTAAAAAACTGTTTTTGTGCATTGCTTTTTGTTATTTTCTTTTCCAGGTTTTTTTTTGTGTAGCATACTTTATAGCGCGCCAAGTAGTTTCATTCTTTAAGTGTATGTATGTTTGTGTGTGTGTATTTGTGTGTTATGTTTGGGCTTGTGTGTTTTGTTTGTTTTGCATTTTGTTTCGGTTTTATACTTTGTGGCAGCATCCTTGATGCAAGGTGTTGCACGCGATTGAGCATCCATGTGAGTGTGTATATGTGTGTTGTTCTTCCACTTAACTGTGTCTGTGTGCCAGAGTTTGTTTTGTGTTGGTTGCATTATAAATGGAAATTTGTATGCTCGAGTGAAAATAGCTGCAGGTTTTATTTAAAGGCTTTTGCATGCATATACATATCTCTGTCCATTTGTCTCCATTTCTTTACCTGGGCCTCTGAATTAGTATCTATGAGTGTATGTGTATAATATTTTTGTATACCATATATGGTAGTGCTAAATTATGTAGACTCATTTAAATTTTCATGTTGAAAATGTTATTTTATATTATGAAAAATCCAGGCAACCACCACATGGAGTAGGCATATGCAACAAAGCGTTGACAGCTGTCCAAAAGTCTATTAAAATAATGCAATGCGCAACAATTCATAGAAATTTACATTGCATTCTCCATACTTTCTCATCTCTTGCCTATTATTTTTCTTTATATTTTTAAATTTACCATTACCCATATGTGTGTGTGCTTCTCTTAAATTTCTTTGGTTTCATGCTTGAACCTTCTAATGTCAAATCTTAAAATGTGCTTAAGACGATTTTCCAAGACTTTGAGTGTCTTTCAATTGCTTACCACCCTCATCCTCGCCATCATTCTTATATTTTCTACTTATTCCTTTCCTCGATACTGTGATGTTAGAGCGACGCTTATATGTCGCATTAAATATTCAGCAAAATGTCTTGTGGCATTTTCTTTCAAAAAGAAATTAAAGCATTTACCAAAGTATCTACTGACAGTTGATGGCAATGGTTTTCTTGTTGTTGGCTTTACGTTTATTTATGGCCATGATTTACTACATGATTAACACACATATGAAATGTGTATCTGTATGTACCATATGTATTTCTTGATTGACATCACTAAGTAGGTTTCATAAAGGATCCGGGTTTCGATATATCACATTAATGGAAGTAACTTAAATCGCTTAAAATTTGGTGGATACCAAAACAAAGTTCCGCATCAATAAGGTCAATCAAAATTAATGTCTATAAAATATAGAGAAGTTGGCAAGAGGAGGAGAAGAACGGTGGGATCCAATGCGTGAGTGGAAAACACTAAAATTCGAAGCTAAAGTTACAAATTCAATTATCGGCAAACTGAAATGTTGGAAAGAAAATTGAATCAAAGTGTTTTTGCTTTGGCCAAAAATGAAATTGAGGTAGCATAACGGTTTTATATCATCAGCAGTTCAGCCAGGTAAAGTGAGCAAAAATAAAACCGAGAAAGAAGGCTATCATTGGCTATGCCAAAGATGTAATACTCTTCACGCTCCTCCGGGTTGCATCCAACCTTCCTTTATTAGCATCACTAAATACTCTCTGTTACAGTTTGAGTATCAACAAAGAGCACAGTTTGAGTGGCACTTTAATTGTACTATTATTCTTTACAAGTTTGTCATTTAATATGGGTTTGTATGGGAGGTTCCTACCCCTAGTGGTCCAATTCGGCTGATTCCGACAAATGAACTGCGTATGGGAAAAAGAAACCTATGTACAAAATTTCAGCTCTCTATCTGTCCGGCCAGACTGACATGGCTAAATCAACTCGTCTCATCGAGCTGATCACAAATATATATACTTTATGTGGTCTACGATGTCTCCTTCTGTGTGTTACAAACTTCATGACAAACTTATACTCCCGTGAAGAGTATAAACAACAAAATGTATTGCATGAGAAAAATAAAGCACACACAGCATTAAAGTTTTGTTGTTTTCCATCATAGTCATCATCATCATGATGATAGCAATGTTTAAAGTAACCTCTGTTGCATAAAGATGAGCTACCAGAGATATGTGTATGGTATACCAACCAACACAGTAGACAGTGTGAAATTTGTCACTGAGGTCAATACTTCAAAAGCCGGGTCATGTTGCAAGATGCATGCACATGAGTGTGTCTATGATCAGGCGATGCACACAAAGTTGCTGTTGATAAAACATGTCTGCTTACTAAGTCTGGGAGTCTGTGAGATTTGCTTTATTACCGACACCAACAACAAATATTGTTGCATATTAAGGAAAGTGAGAAAATGTAGAAACACAACAAGAAATCAAACATTGTTGGCTTTAGAGTTTAGTTTATGAGCCACGTTCAAACGAAATGTTACCATTTTGTTTGAAAAATTCTAAGTATTCTACTACAAAAGAGGAATGTGAAGAATTTTATGAGAAAAAATACAAAATTATATTAGGTACTGGCCAAATAATAATAAAAAAACTGATGTGATTTGAATTTTGTATTATATCTCATAAGATACTTTACAGATTTTGTTCATTAGTGTTCAAGTGTGTGTTTTATTATACAAGTGTCGAGAATTCAAAACTTAACATTGTCTTGTCAGTTTAATCAATAATCGCCATCATCTTAAGCAGTTTCATAGCTAAATACACTATCATCACTACAATACAACTGCTTTCATTCAATGCAATTATTGCTGAGTCATTTGCCATTACCGACTGTCACTATTACAGACTGGCATATCAGCAGTATGCTATAAAACAATATATCCTTGTGGTACCTTAGCATAAGTAGCATAGAGAAAGAAACATACAGATAGAATGTTTTTTCATAAACTTATAGAATACACCTGGATGCCAGAGTCTATCATATGCTTCTTGAAAATTAAAAAAGATAGCAACATAAAAGTTTTCAATTCTTCAAGTTCACCCACAATAGATTTGACTAATCGGTGGAATTGCCAAATCGTTTGATGTACACACTTCTTAACCCAAATTGATGTTAAGGTCATCCAGAACAGGTACCATTCTTCTTAAAAGTATCTTTTAAAATAATTTAACATTAAGGTGGTATGATGGCTAAATGAAACGGGCCCAGAGCTGTAAGGGAAAGAGAATCCTAACATTTATTATGTATATATATGTACATAAAGTCCTATGATTTCACGGAGGAGCAAAGGGCCACAACAAGTTCTGTCAAGCACCAACATCTTGATTTCGCTGCAGCTTCTGTTGGCCTTTATCACGTCTGCTTCCAGGGTTCTCTTCCATGTCTGCGTCGGTTCACCTCTTCGCCGGCTTCCTTGTGGGTTGCAGTCGATTGCACAACGGGTGATGTCATTTATTTTTACAACATTAAATCCAACTAGATGGGCAGGACGTTTCAATACCATTTTCGCTTGAAAAGTTCGGTTTGTTGAAGTTCAAAAAGTGCTGACAAAAACTGTTCTATTAAATTCCAAAAGAGATGAGAGAAATGAATCTATTTTACTGAAGAAGAAGATCAAAAACTACAACTTTATTATATTGCTAATTTTCAATAGCAAAATTTTACAGACCATCGACGCAGCCTCCAAAGTACTTCAATCTAAAGCCATCTTTCAAATACCTCGAATCGTTTGCAAGGAGGATCTTGAAAAATATCGAAATGATTTTAAATAATTAAAAACGAAAAAATATAGCAAACAAATTTATTATCTATCAAGCCAGAATTTCCTAAAACTCTTCAGAGGAAGGTGAAACGTCATTTTGATGAAATATGCGTGGATGAACCTCTCTAAGATCCAGAAAGCTTGTTTGGAGTGAACATATTCTTTCACGTTTTGGTCATCATCATTAATAAACTGAGATAGCGTTTCCTTAGAATGGATGAAATTGTTTCAAATTTCAGTGTCTTGCAACCTGCCTCTTTCCAAAAATTAAATGATACTGATTTATTGGAAAAGGGTTTAGTATTTGTTGATTTATAAAAAAAAGACATCTGTCTGTTTGCCACGGAAATTCTTAGTTTTCGATAGAGTTTCAGACATGAAATAGGAGAGTCATCTTCTATAGAAGAGCTTGCTAACTTGTTAATCATTAAGAATCATTTTATTTTTTCAAGTTTGCCTGGATTGTGTTCTGAATTTTTGTTATTTGTAACCATCCCATCAAAATTTAAATTGATAAAACCATATTTAAGAAATTCTTTGGGAAAGAAAGGTTACGCAACTTAGCTATTCTATCCATTGAACATTCCATGGCCGGAAATTTAAACATTGACGACGTCATTAACACTTTTGCCGTACTGAAATCCCGAAGAAAGGAATTTTTATAAGCGAAATACCTAAAATGTATTATGATTAAATTTATTAATTAAAATAAATAAGAATAGTTAAAACTTTGAGGGAGGGCCCCATCCAATGACTATGCCACGGGCACGACAGTGTAGTTGCGCAACTGTGGGGATGTACGATGTCGTACACTGATCAAATGTACTTGGTTTTGGTTTCATAATTACTCCAGCGCATTTTCATTGTCCTAGGTTGTGGTCTAGCCTTAGCATAGTATTGAGGATATGTGTATATAATGAGTCTGTTGTGTTTTGGATGCAGATTTCTATAAGTTTTTATTTTCATTATTTTTGTAAACGTCAAGTGGATACCGTTAAATTTGATGTTAGATGTATTCATATGTTTTCTGTGGTTATAAACTTTACTCTTCTACCACATACCCACAAAAAAATTTCGGATATACGTTCTGGCTATTTGTCTTATTTACCATTTTGGATAAAAAACAAATCAGCATATTTCTTCATAAATATATTTTCTAATATATAAAAGAATATTATAGTCAGTGCTATTTTTTTAGTTATCAATAAAGTTTTAGTTAGGATAAGTACTTAAATATATTGTATAACAAATTATTTTAATAAAAGATGATGATTTCATTAAACAATTATATAAATACATTTATTGAAAGATTAAAGCATAAGTTAATATTATATTAAATAATATATTTAAAAATAAAAATTATTCAATCAACCCTCGCATGTTGGCCTATCCTTGTACTTTACAAGAAATCAGAATTACGACAAAGTAATTTCAGGCAAACCACAGTGTAATATTTGCACGGACTATTAGCAGTTGCGGCTGTTGACTATTTTAAGCGCATGTTGAATGGTGCATGGAGATACCGTTGGCATGGCGCCCCATTGGCCAGACACTTGTTGAAAGACAAAAAGACTGACTTACTGACAGGCAGACAGAAATATACTGCAATAGCAACAACAACTCAAGGCCGACTTTCGTGTCCAATGTGAATCATGTTGAACAAAATGAAATGAAAACAAGCAAAAGGTAACTTAAGTGTTTCACCAGAACCACAGATAGAGATACAGATACTTGTGCAATGAGCTGATCCACTTGTAGATCTCTAGCCTTGTACCGCATTCACTACACTTTATTACTTGCTACTCACTTAGAGTGAGTTGGTAAGTGAGTGAGTCGGTGAGTACCTACCTATCTACCATGAGCAAATAAATGAATATATAAATGGTATTTTTTATTTCGAATTTTTTGGAATTTAAATTCCATTGCCGCTTCAGACACTTCAGTGTTGGCTCATTTGGTGCTTATAATTCGCACTGATTTACATAAAAGGCACTCACTCACTCATTCATTCACTTGTTCATTCGTTTCTTTCATCGTTCGTTCGTTTGTTGTGAACTTGAAAAAAAGAAGCAAAGAAAAGAGAAAAATACTACAAAAAAATGAAAGATATAAAAAAGGAAAGGAAAGTGTAAGGAAAAAGGATGTTTTGCAAGAAGAATTATACAAAAAAAAAAAAAGAAAAATGAAAGAAATAATACATAAATGTAGATAAATTCTGAACATTTGCATAATGAGATAAATTTACAAAGCAAGCAGCATAAAGATGCCAACTTTGGAACGGCGGAAGTGAATATGAATCGTGATACTACTTACTACGTAGAAGGATATCCTGGCCCGAATAATTAAATATGAAATTGTATGCTTTTCTTAATGTTTTATTTATTAAAATTTCGAAACACAAAAAATGCATAAAAATATTTCAAATTATTTGAAGAAAAATAATAATAATTTGATTTGTGGTTAAAAACAATTGAAGTGCAAAATAAACAAGTTTTAAATGTTTTGAGAATTGTTAAATAAGTTTTCTTTGCAACACAACAACTTCGGATATATGAACATTTTTACATTCTAAATAAACAAACAAAAAAAAAAATTTGTTAGGATATATGAAAGGATAGTAAAAACTTTAGTTGAAAGTGTGTGTGAGTAACTCGAGAAAGGATTGTGCAATAAAATGCAATTTATATTAGGGAGCTGAACTGAGTCTTGAGTTTTGTTTTGTTCCAAGTTGTTGCAGATGATAGCTGAAAGCGTCTCTATCTTTTGTTTTTGGCAAGCAATTAAATAACAACAAAAACATCTTGATGAAGTTAAGAATCTGTTTCTCATACACATAGCACACATGTTCGCATATAGTAAATATGAGTTTGTATGTTAGTAAGTATTTGTCCATTTCTTTATTCAAATTAAAAGTTTTCAGGGTAAGTAACTTTAGTTTTCATTGAATAAGAGAATCTATGAACTACTGCTTTCAATTCTATTTTGTTCTTTTATATTCTACTCTTTTCATTTTTATTTTTTTTTTGTATAAATAACTAAACAACATCAAAGAATTCCAATCAAAGTTCTAATCAACAAAAGCCATCCACAACAACAACAACAATAGCAACAGCAATAATCTCAACTAATACAATAAAAATATTGCCAAAAATTTTTAATAAACAACAAGGGTACCCGTAATTGGGGTGCTATGTTGAGTTACTTCTGTTGATACTACAATAGGATTGAAGAAGCAATGCATATACTGTCGGCCATTTGAAAACTAATTGAATGAAATACAAAAAAATTACATTTTTCATATTACACAATATAAGTAAAATTTCATAAATCTTCTTCTTTGATTCAAAATAGAAAGCATCGTTCTCTCATGTAATTGGTTAGTAGCAACCAAGTAACATTTTCCAGTACTGTACTTGATTGATACAACACAATGATATTGTTACAAATTTCCAATTGGTCTGACAGTTTTAAAATAACACAAACTGGAAATCTACTGTCAGTTGGCAAGCGGCTACCAATTGATGTGGTGTGAGTGTGATGCGGCGTGTGCAGCGATCTGACGTGGTGATCCAACGGAGACAAGTGGCGACGTGGCGATCCAATAGGGACTGCAGCTCGACGTGGTTATCCAACAGCGACAGGTAATGCAAAACAACCAAAACTTTGTTCTCGTGCAAAAGTCCAATATGGAGATTTTTCCTTAGTCCAGTAAAACTACTTTTTAATGTCATTGACATTTGTTAGTGTTTCCTCTTTTTCTCTCTTAATTTAGCTGTTCCACACCAGGACTACCTGCATTTACTATAGTGCTGCCAAGGTGTCCTGGAAATATTTTAATATAATTTTCTTTACTAATCGATTCCGGTAGATGGTCAAACAGTTCTTCTTATTATCATGTAAAATGTACTGCGCGATCTTTAGATATGAACCAGATCGAAATCCTGTAGGGAATACTTGTTCGTTGTATTTACGTCGAATGTAAGAAATACGGAGGGAGAGTTTTGAGACACACTTGTCTAAATCCTTTTTGTTAATTTAAATAATTCCATGAAATTTGAAATTATTTGATTTAGCAAAAGAACAATAATGTTCTATTTAATATTCGATTATATTTTTAAAGCAATATCTCAAATATTTTTGAAGTATGGCTTTCGTAGAAAATCGTTACAGTCTAAACATGACTTTTATAATAGTAATTGTATACTCTTCACGGGTGCTACAGAAAACTCTAGTGTTTTTGGCGTATGGTGTATTGCATTCCACTCGGCCAAACTGTAGGTACCACAGAACTCCGTCAAATGTAACTATTTGTAGGACAACTCTACTGTGTATTAATTCTATGGTTTACTGTTACTGCCACTTGTCAGTTGATTTTCGTTTACATTACAAATTTTTTCAACAAAGTTAATAAAATAAACAAAAACAAAACCATTAAAATTAAAATGCCTGTAGCTCGCTTAGTGGCCATTGATTTCTTACGGAGAAATGAATGGAGGGAAGAAAAAATACAACGCAAACGTCTTAGATGCGCTGCTAATCCAATGGAATGCTCAGACGCCACGTAAGACAAAATTTAATTTTGATAATTTGTTGAATTTCAACAACTAATTGTTTCTACACTCAACAACTCGCTATAATTATCGTGTTCATAAAGAGACATTTTCAATGATCTTGAATTTAATAAAAGATGAAAATACGAGTTCTACAATTTCACCAGTCGTGCCACTGCCTTACGTTTTTTAGGCGTGGGCACTTTTCAGAGAGTTGTCGGCGAATACTCGGATTTCATTTTTTTAATAAATTTTACAATTCCAGGCGTTATAGGTTGTAATGATGGCACCCACATAAAAATAATGAGAAGAAGGAAAGCATACATTTTTAAATCGTAAAGGGTGTTGATACTAAATCAATGCAATGATTGTAAGTATGTATCGTTTGTGTTATATGTTTCTTGCTAATTGTTCGAAACGTATGTATGTTAATAGTGGTGCCGTTCAATTTGTGTAAGTTTGAAAAGATTTGTTGCTGCTACAACACATATACTTTTTCCTTACAGATATGTGATTACAAACTTCGTATACTATCAGGGGTGCCACAGAAAACTTTAGTGTCTTCGGTGTATGGAGTTTTGCATTCCACTCGGCCAAACTGTAGGTACCACAGAACTCCGAGATGTTTTGTTTTTCGGGTTTATTTTACCGAATAACCAAACCGCTTCAACTGAATGTTAATAGGGCTGTCAGCATATAAAAATATTGTAATAAAGTTTTTTATTCTTTTTATTATTAACATTTGTGATAAAATAAACGGTACACACGTTTTTGCCTTTAAAGATTAATTAAGAAGTCAATTTATTATTTTCAAAATTGTAAAAGAAAAATTTAAAAATTTTCTTCCCGCCAAATATTACAAGTTGCACAACAACTCTGTTGTGCATTAATTCTATGGTTTTCTGTAACTGCCACTTATCAGCTGTTTAGAAAAAATTTTGTGTTTTTGTCTTATCAAACTGAAATTTGGACACTATGAGTGCCTGATCCATATTCACCAAACATGTAAATTTCGAGATCCTAGAATTACTGGATCGTATTGTTCCCGATATGTGTGCTCAATACGCCATGGCCATGCACTATATACATGTGACATATATTTCATACTACCAATCATGCGCCATCTACATGTGATTATTGGTGTATTGAAATTAGAATGAATACTGTCTTTACCTTAAACGTAAGTCAAATCATTAATATAATATTTCTGCATGGTCATTCGCAGGAGCATATCCAAAGATAACCTTCTTCTAATAATCCTTTTGTTTATTGTTATACTTTAATGACTGTAATAAGATCAATTATGTTGTCTAAGATTGACTACGGCTGGTAATGCTGCCAAAATTAACATCAAACATATTGTACCGCTATACCATAACAACGTCAGCGGAAGCCTTCGCGTCTACCCTACATCAACAATCATTAGATATACTTATTAAAGTATATGCTCTTCCAACACTGCATCAACAAATTCAAGTTGCAAAGCTTAGTTTAATCCTAAAACATTTATTTAGCAGTATGGGCCAAGAGAACTCAGTTTTCCAGGCAGAAATAAAGTGTGTCACTGCTATTAAACACATATATGGTACATTCACTCTGATAGCAAGGCTGCACTACAAGCACTCAATGCATTTGAGTTCAATTCGAAGTTGGTTTGTGATTGCTGTGATTGATGTTACTCACAAGACTAGCATCGAATAATCATGGTAACCTTTTATGGGTAATAGTGGGTATCTTCGGAACAAAAAATCAGATTAGCTCGCCGGAAAAGAATCTGCAAATTCCTTATGTTTCGGAGCGCATCACTTGAGTACGGCTGAATTGATTTTGGTGAAGTTTTCTGGGAAACTCTAGCATATTCTGGAGAGTCTTCCTGTGAAGTTTGGTGTGAATCAGAGCTGCATTTTTTTAAGAAATTGGTAGATAAAATTTTACATATAAAGCTTAGAGATATATTTTAAAATCAATCAAGACGTCTTTTTCAAATACAATATATCTGATTATTAAATTAATATTTATAATGGAGTCGTCTGATTTTTCAATAGTATTAAACAGAGAACAGCGTCACGCACTAACATCACGTCGGGAGCGTAGAAAAGCAGGACGGGTACCAGTGTTGCCAATTTTAATGATAGATTTGGCATATTTTTATGTTATGCATATTGATTAGTTGCCAAGCATATGTTTATTCATAATTATTTAAAATTAAATGATGTTTTATTTGACATTGAAAATATTATAAAGTGATTAGCATAGTTTTCGCTAAATTAACAGCAGTTTATCACATTTTATATTGGTTATGTTGGCAACACTGTCGGTTACGCTAGTTGAATATAAATAAATTGTTTGGTGCTTACTAAAAAACTTAATATCATCAAATGTTTATGTAGTCTCAAATTTAACAGCAACACCCACACACTTATATCCGTATTAAAGGCAATTTTATTAACAAAAAGTGACTATGGCTTACCATCTTATGGCAACACAGCAATTTCTTCTCTG
The DNA here is from genome assembly GCA_037043315.1 of Amiota communis. Lineage (NCBI taxonomy): Eukaryota > Metazoa > Arthropoda > Insecta > Diptera > Drosophilidae > Amiota > Amiota communis. Next base: position 33,953 of record JBAMAV010000508.1, read on the forward strand.
AAAAAAATACAAACTATTTTAAACACAGCTATCAGAACAGTCCTAGGTGCATTTCGCACAACGCCAATTAATAACCTTCTAATGGAATCCAATATAAATACTGTTACAGAACGACGTGACTTTCTCACATCAAAACTTATTAAATGCATACTCTTCCCTCACAACTCCCCCCTACACAAATTAGTAGCGAAAATAAAAAAAAATAAATAATAAACAAAAAATCCCATCAGCTATCTATAATTCGATTATTACCACACCTGACGTAACACCAAAAAAACGTTTCTGGTATCTTCCAACAAATGCCATCATAACAGAACTCAGCCAGTACAACAAATATGACACCCACCACTCTATCTTCAATAAACTTTTTTCAGAAATCAAAAACACATACAAGAACTACAGCTTTATATATACTGACAGATCCAAATCTAACCATGGCACCTCTTTTGCTATAACAAACGAAGATAGCTCATTGAAAATTGGACTATTACAGCCATACTCCACTATTTATTCTGCTGAAATTATTGCTATATATGAAGCAATTAACTTAATCAAATGCACGCATGGTAACTTTATAATCTGTTCTGACTCCCTATTGGCTCTGACAACAATTAAAAATATCGAAAACCATGAATCAGCCATAAGATCCCTCGTTCTGCTACATTACTCCAAAATAATACTTCTCTGGATTCCAGGGCACAAAAGAATAAAAGGGAACGATATTGCAGACCATATATATACTGATATATACGCACAACGCTAACTTCCCTGATATAAGTAAACTCCTTAAAAACAATCTAAGATGAAAAAGTCTCAATAGAAAAACATCAACATGGTATAATCACATATTCATGAAAAATCAATCAGCACACCAATTTACCAAATCCATAGATCAATACCAAATATCTAGAATCAATCAAACGAAAATAATCAAACTACGTTTAGGTCACACAAACATCACACACCGACACTACCTACATACATCCAAATCCAGAATGCAGAAATAACAATAGACCATATATTGAATGTATGCCCTGCATTATCTAATATGCGTTCCCAAATCCCTTCCTATTCCAACATCGCTGAACTAAGTATTATCACATCCGTCCCAGAAAAACATAGATATTATTATAAAGTTTCTAAAAGCAGCCAACTTATTCCATTTAATATAAGCAACATTTTTATACTACAAAAAAAAAAAATAATACTCACTCTAAATTTGTACATAACCTTAATCAACCATTATTCATATGTACTCTAAAAATATATATATGTAATTGTCTTATACTGTATCATATAGCTGAAGGCCACTACATGCCATTGCTATCTCTCTTCAGCTAGGTCGTTAGTTTTTAACTCCGATCTTGCCGTGTATAATAATAATAATAATAATAATAATAATAATAATAATAATAATAATAATAATAATAATAATAATAATAATAATAATAATAATAATAATAATAATAATAATAATAATAATAATAATAATAATAATAATAATAATAATAATAATAATAATAATAATAATAATAATAATAATAATAATAATAATAATAATAATAATAATAATAATAATAATAAATTGTTTGGTTTTGAATTTATTTTTAAATGGTAAATTTTTTGTGTTTACATTTTTTTTTTCTTTTATATGATTTTCTTATTTTCTTTATTAAAAAATCATTATTTGGGACTTTGTGATGAAGAATGCAATCCATCAAATAAATATAAAATGGAATTTATTTATTTATTTTCTTTGTTCTCGAAGTCTTATGATGATAAATTCAATATGCCTTTTTTATTTCTTCTTCAAAATTCTTTTTGGTTTCATTTTATTTAAGTAAATTACAATATGTTTATTGAGATTATTTTAAGAATGTGAATTTTATAATTTGTAATTTCTCTTCTTGATATTTGGGTTTTAAAACTTTATTTGCATTCGGTATTTATTTTCAGTTTTTTTTTTTTTTTTTTTGTATAGACAGATTTGTAATTTTGTGGTTTGTTATTTTTCATTTATCACTATTTCCACATTTTTTATTTTTTCTTGAATTTAACTTTATTTGATTCATTTTTTGAAATTATTAATTAATTATCAATTTATAAGCCTGAATAGACGTGTGTTTGTTATAGGAGGTTTATGCCAACTTTTTAATTATACTCTTCACGGCATTTTTTTTTTATGTGTAACCATCTTTAGGCTCAGGGGGTAAAAATCTCGTTTTACAATACAGATGTAAAACAGAGTAAGACGAAGTCGGTGTGAGGTATATGAGAGTGTATTGGTGCAAAAATCAAGTTTAAATCTAAATATATACGTTTAGATCTAAATATGTAAATAAGCAGCATTGCACGGGTTGTTGGCTAAGTGAGTAAAGGCGGTGGCCAGCATAAATGAGGACCCGGGTTCAAACCTCGTCGCGGAAATTTTTTGAGCTGGTTTTTTTTGGTAAAATAGACAATGTATGCTGCAATGGTCTACATCAGAGGTGCCCAAACAATGCTTATGGAAGAGCAAATACCAATACATGTACAAGAAAACTACAATACATAGAAACGAAAAATTTTTTATATGCACTGAAAAAAAAAAAAATTTAAAAATGATTTTGATTTAAAGCAGCACACTCTATTTATGCTAAATCAAATAACTAAGATCTTATATGCGCGAAATCATCTATTTCTCTCTTTTATTATAATTATATTTAATAAGATTTGCAATTTAAAACAAACCACGATTTCTCCAAGTGCTACTCAATGAGTATTAAATCGTTCGGCAAACAACAACAAAATCTACGTTATCTCCACAAACCCCAACAACTAATAATTCCACTACTATAGATGCAGTTTTTCATAGATTTTTAAATATAGTAGAGTCGAAAATTTAGGTATATTTCTTACTTTAGTTACCATAAGCCAATACTAACCAACTAAAATAAAATAAAACAAAGAAAACCCACATATTCCATTCTATTTATTCAATACTGAAAGTTTAGATACTTTAAATTGACAAAAAATATACTGCAGGCATAACTACTTGCAACTTACAAAATTCTTCAAGTACTATAGGTTTACACATCTCCCATGTGATTCGATATTTATTATAATATTATTGCATAAATAGCATAAAATATTGCTGTGGTTATTTAGAATAGTGACGTGGGGCGATTATATCGTAGTGTACATTTATCTAAGTGGCAACCTTCTGTTTAGAAGGTCGTTAGGATGAAGCCTCTTTAAACGATGTTGCCTGATCCCATGGGTTAGGGCCACCGCAAGGCTGTTTGGGTGGTTTTGTAGATTCTGCTGATAACGTTTACAGCATTGCATGATTTCATCTCTCACAGTGGGCATATTGAGATCTCTGCGCAGAATGGTGTTGTGCACAAACTATGGAGCTCCAGCTATGCAACGCAGTACCTTGTTTTGACAGGCTTCGACAATTTTGGATGCTGGTACCCCAGATTTGTAACGTGTAGCGCCAAACAAGAGCCACTATTTGTCTGTATATTGTTCTTTTGTTGTTGAGCGACAACTTGCTGGATGCACGCAGCAACCAGTCAAGCCTGCGCAGTTTTGCATAACAGCACGCGGTAGTGGTTCTAATGTGTGATCGCCATGTAATTCGCTTGTCCAGAATCAGTCAGAGGTACCGGTCTTCACGGGAGACATTGCAGAATATATTTTTTCATCAGCTCGATGAGACTAGTCTATCCGTCTGTCC